>CM017803.1:955546-1555546 GCA_008086715.1 Sitobion miscanthi
ATTTTAGTTTAAGTTTGTAATGTGTTTTCCCACAATAGATTTTATTTAAATTTTTTTTTTTGTTTTCTAAAATGCTTTTGCCTGCGGGCGCCAACACCCTCCTTCAAGTTTTTTTTTAGTAATGTAATTCTAGTTGAACTTTTTGTATTTACTTGAATATTGATAAGCTGGTGCCATACGAAAAATCCTTCTTAATGAACTAAATATTTTCAATAGTTTTTTTCTGTTTATTATTCTTGAAATTTTAGTTTTAAGTTTGTAATGTGTTTTCCCACAATAGAATTTTATTTAAATTTTTTTTTTGTTTTCTAAAATGCTTTTGCCTGCGGGCGCCAACACCCTCCTTCAAGTTTTTTTTTAGTAATGTAATTCTAGTTGAACTTTTTGTATTTACTTGAATATTGATAAGCTGGTGCCATACCAAATCCTTCTTTAATAAACTAAATATTTTGAATAATTTTTTCTGTTTAATATTATTGAAATTTTAGTTTAGAGTTGTAACGTTTTTTTCCCACAATAGAATTTTATTTAAATTTTTTTTTTGTTTTCTAAAATGCTTTTGCCTGCGGGCGCCAACACCCTCCTTCAAATTTTTTTTAGTAATGTAATTCTAGTTGAACTTTTGTATTTACTTGAATATTGATAAGCTGGTGCCATACGAAAAATCCTTCTTTAATGAACTAAATATTTTCAATAGTTTTTTTCTGTTTAATATTCTTGAAATTTTAGTTTTAAGTTTGTAATGTGTTTTCCCACAATAGAATTTTATTTAAATTTTTTTTTTGTTTTCTAAAATGCTTTTGCCTGCGGGCGCTAACACCCTCCTTCAAGTTTTTTTTTAGTAATGTAATTCTAGTTGAACTTTTTGTATTTACTTGAATATTGATAAGCTGGTGCCATACCAAATCCTTCTTTAATGAACTGAATATTTTGAATAATTTTTTCTGTTTAATATTATTGAAATTTTAGTTTAGAGTTTGTAATGTTTTTTCCCACAATAGAATTTTATTTAAATTTTTTTTTTGATTTCTAAAATGCTTTTGGCTGCGGGCGCCAACACCCTCCTTCAAATTTTTTTTTAGTAATGTAACTCTAATTGAATTTTTTGTTTTGACTTGAATATTGATAAGCTGGTGCCATACGAAAAATCCTTCTTTAATGAATTAAATATTTTGAATAATTTTTTCTGTTTAATATTCTTGAAATTTTAGTTTTAAGTTTGTAATGTGTTTTCCCACAATAGAATTTAATTTAAATTTTTTTTTGTTTTCTAAAATGCTTTTGCCTGCGGGCGCCAACACCCTCCTTCAAATTTTTTTTTAGTAATTTAACTCGAGTTGAATTTTTTGTATATACTTGAATATTGATATGCTTGTGCCATCAGTCTTTTTTTAGTAATTTAACTCAAGTTGAATTTTTTGTATTGACTTGAATATAGATAGTTTTCTACCAGTTGGGTGCCATACGAAAAATCCTTCTTTAATGAACTAAATATTCGAATATTTTTTTTCTGTTTAATATTCTTGAAATTTTGTTTGTTTAAGTTTGTATTGTGTTTTCCCACAATAGAATTATATTTAAATTTTTTTTTTGTTTTCTAAAATGCTTTTGCCTGCGGGCGCCAACACCCTCCTTCAAATTTTTTTTTAGTTATGTAATTCTGGTTGAACTTTTTGTATTGACTTGAATATTGATAACCAGGTGCCATACGAAAAATCCTTCTTTAATGAACTAAATATTTTGAATAGTTTTTTCTATTTAATATTCTTGAAAATTTAGTTTGAAGTTTGTAATGTGTTTTCCCACAATAGAATTTTTTTTAAATTTTTTTTGTTTTCTAAAATGCTATTGCCTGCGGTCGCCAACACCCTTCTTCAAAATTTTTTTTAGTAATGTAACTCTAGTTAAATTTGGTGTATTGACTTGAATATTGATAAGCTTGTGCCATACGAATTTTCCTTCTTTAATGAACTAAATATTATGAATAGTTTTTTATATTTAATATTCTTGAAATTTTAGTTTGAAGGTTGTAATGTGTTTTCCCACAATAGAATTTTATTTAAATTTTTTTTTGTTTTCTTAAATTCTTTTGCCTGCGGGCGCAAACACCCTCCTTCACATTTTTTTTTGTAATGTAATTCTGGTTAAATTTTTTGTATTGACTTGAACATTGATAAGCTGGGGCCATAAGTCTTTTTTTAGTAATTTAACTCGAGTTGAATTTTTTGTATAGACTTGAATATTGATAAGCTGGTGCCATACGAATTTTTCTTCTTTAATGAACTAAATATTATGAATAGTTTTTTATATTTAATATTCTTGAAATTTTAGTTTGAAGGTTGTAATGTGTTTTCCCACAATAGAATTTTATTTAAATTTTTTTTTTTTCTTAATTCTTTTGCCTGCGGGCGCAAACACCCTCCTTCACATTTTTTTTTGTAATGTAATTCTTGTTAAATTATTTGTATTGACTTGAACATTGATAAGCTGGTGCTATAAGTCTTTTTTTATTAATTTAACTGGAGTTGAATTTTTTGTATTGACTTGATATTTGATACTGATGCCATACGAAAAATCCTTCTTTAATGAATTAATATTTTGAATAGTTTTTTTCTGTTTAAAATTCTTGAAATTTTAGTTTGAAGTTGTTATGTGTTTCCCACATAGAAATTTTTATTTAAATTTTGTTGTTTTCTAAAAATGCAAACGCCTGCGGGCGCCAACACCCTCCTTCAAAATTTTTTTTTGTAATGTTATTCTGGTTGAACTTTTTGTATTGACTTGAATATTGATAAGCTGGTGCCATAAGTCTTTATTTAGTAATTTAACTCGAGTTGAATTTTTTGTATATACTTGAATATTGATAACATGGTGCCATACGAAAAATCGTTCTTTAATGAACTAAATATTTCGAACAGTTTTTTCAGTTTAATATTCTTGAAATTTTTTTTTGAACTTTGTAATGTGTCGGTTTGTAAACTTTGTCGGTGGTATGTCGATAGTTGACTGATACAGCAAGAGGTATTAAGATTATAAGTAGACACAAAATTACATAGTAATCGATTATTCTTAATCGTCGATGCTTGGACAGGGTGGTGTCGATAACCGACGATAACCGACTGATAGAGCAGAGCGATTAAGTTTATGTCGTACCCATAAAATGTATTTTTAATTTTTCTACTTGACACAAAATATTATTATTTATACATTTTTTTAAATTTTTGCTTCAATATGCAATAAATATGCAATACATTTTGAATTTTGCCTAAATATGCAAAATTATGCAATAACATTGAAATATGCAGAAATATGCAAAAAAAAATTTCACCATTTGCTTCAACTTATGATGATGCGTAGAGAATACTGACAAAAAATCCAAAAATATTAAAAGGAAACAAATATGCATTGCATAGAAATCCGCGCTCTAGTGATTCGTGAACTGATATCGTACGTCGGACGAACCCGTCAAATCTTATATTTTACTATTGTACTGCGAAAACCTACCTATCCATCGATTATTATGTAAACGGACCAATTATCATAATTAAATCTTCTTTTAAAATATGAATTTCACTAAATAGTGGGAAAAAATTGGACATTTGATTTCCTACATTCCAATTTTGGTAACGTTATACAACATTACATATCAAGTTGACTTAAAGTATATAAATATTTACTGAAATATAGATTCCTTTACAAAATAGTCCACCAAAAAGTATTAATTAATCATTCCTGTTGGCTGGAAATAATTATTTCAAAATCCGATTTGAATATCATAAAAATCATTGAAAATCATAAAAAAAAATCAAGTGATATCCATTTTTTAATTGCTATTCAAATTTCAAATTATATCGAAAACAATTTAAATCGATATTTATACCAAATAATAATCGTTTTTATAAATTTGTACATCCAAATCAATTAAAAATTTTAATCATACATTCAATAACGAAGTATTTCCACTGGGAGATATCTATCACGTAGGTACCATATTTTACCTATATAGGTACTTATTTATGTCATTATCAAACATAATATTTTATTTTTTTTTATTGGAATAAAGGTTTCACTGCAGTTCATTATTATTATGGAGATTAAGTTATAAACTAAGATTACATAGTTATGGGATAAGTGGTTTTTACAGTATTAAAATTTAAAACATAATATTATTGTCTATCAATATCGATATGATGTGAACCAAAATAATAATATTATGTACAACAGTAGTATTGATTGATGTAGTAACCTATGGGAAACTTTAAGAGTTGAGAACTATTATTCAATGCGATTATTTCACGTTTTTTAAAATTAAAATGCCTTGGTGAACAAAATTATTGTGGTCCGTCGTCTGTGGAATATAAAATAATAGAAACCACTCGACATGCCTCATAACCGCGATTTAAGATACTATCTTAAATCGTGGTCTATACTAAGTATTTGAAAAATTGCAGGATAATATTCGCAATGAGCCAATAAACTAACGAAATTTCATCACACTGGGGTCAGTCAATTAAATTCTTATCAATCCAATACTGATACCAAATATTAGATTCCTCTATCGTATTTTCAATTTTATAATGATCACTATTTAGCTTTATTTTTTCTTTGAATTCATTAATTGTGTACTTTTTAATATTTGTAGGATGCAGTAGACTTATTGAGAATGCTATTTTATTTGTACTCAAAAATCTTCGTGAAAGATATGATATTAGTGAATCTAAGTAAGGAATAAAGATAGAAAGTCTTGTAATAACGTAGAAATAAGATAAATATAAAAACGACTTCTGTCGATAGTTATATTAAAATAGTAAAATTACGCTATTACCTTACTCCAGGTGTTCGGGGGCTCTCGAGATCGTGTATTCAAGAATTAGATCAAATACACAGTACAATATAATTTTATATAAAAAGCACATATAATGTATTAACTGCAATCAATATAAAATATTACATTATATGCCTCATCTGATTTGCAGTTGTTTGTAGATAATATTGTAGGAGTTTTAGGTTTTAGACGAAACAAATTAATACTTCAAATTCACAAATTGAATCAAAGAACGCACTGAGGAATGAGGATTGCTCGCATAAGGAGTCCAGTTGTCGCTCGTTGAAATCGGTATTTTGAGACTTGAGAGGTTGTTACTCTAGTGGTTGGTGTTCATGCACTGATTTTAGGGATGACAAGGATATGCTGACCAGTGACCAGAGAGCGGTAGGCGGTTTTTTCAAATGGCTATCGTGAGCCTCGGAACTAGATTCTTCTTTGGTGGCAGATACCCTTTTAGCCTTTCCTTCTCTTTGGCAGTCTGGCGGCTTATAATAAAGTCACACACCCTACATTTTACCGTTATAAGTGCGTGCCGATTTCTTAATTCGTAAATATATCATACGGATCGTCTCTTTTTGTAGTTTATGATGGTTTTATTGGATGTGACCGATTTCTACAAACGACAGTCTGGCCGTAATTTATTATTCTATAAGATTTTAGTTTATTTATTATAATGGTGTGTGAGCATATCATTACAGTCTGTAATAGCGTTCAGCAGAATCGGTTTCGTAATTTGATTTATTTTAGATTCTGAGCGAAGAGATGAATGTATTGATTTTACAATGAATGTTTTTTTTTTAATTTTATTTTTGTCTGTCATCGCCTTTTAGCATAGTAAAAGTGCTTAGATTTTCATCAATAGTAACTTTTCTGATAGGAAAGTGAATCTAGTTAGTACTTTTGGTTGGTGGGTCAAAAGTAAAAATTTCCCAGTAGTTTTCCAAAACGACGTGAAACGCAGAAGAAAATTAAGGAAAAAACGGGAATTTTCGAGAACATAATCGATTTTGGTTTTTGGTGTAACTCTAAAACAAATGAGCGTAGAGACAGAAAAATTTGACTGAATATATTATGTAGCATTTTCTATACACCATAACCTTTTCCCCAAATATTTTGAGATGTTTACGGACATTTCCAGTTTTCTTTTTTTTAGTTTTTTTTCTATAAAATATCACTAAAATTTATTTTGTTGGGAAAAAAAGCATGACAATGTAATATAATATAATATAAATATTAAAAATACATAGGCACAATTTTTTTTATAAGCATTTAAAGTTCATATTTCGACAACATTTATCAAATTTATAATTTAATAATTATTTTGTAGTTAAAAATTTATAAAATGTTCAACTTTTATAGCTAAGGATTAAAAATTGAAAACAAGGCTCCACTTACAACCTAACCGTAATACCTACCTTTACTTATAAGTATCCATACCATTATATTTAATGTAAAACACTCATTATTTTAAAAAAACTATTAAAATGTTTGAAAATATTTTTTTTCGCATAATTTAGACACTAAAAAACAACAGTTAACTAAATAAATATATTTATTAGGTACCTACCTAATATTTTTCATCGTTATCGTTTTTAATTGTTTATTTTTTAGATTCTGAGTGGAACGATGAATGTATTGATTTTACAATGATGTGTGTTTTTTTTTTAAATGTTTTTATTTTTTTTTTGTGTCTGTCATCAAAAGTACTTATATTTTCTTCAACAATATCTTTTCTGATAGGAAAGTGAATCTAGTTGGTACTTTAGGGGGTTCAAAAGTAAAAATTTCCCAGTAATTTTCAAAAGTGCCCTGAAAAACAAAAGAAACATTAAGGAAAAACGGGAATTTTTAAGCAAAATCTGTTTTCGAGAAAAATTTAATAACTATTTTGTAGTTAAAAATTTATAAAATGTTCAACTTTTATAGCTAAGGATTGAAAATTTAAAACAAGGCTCCACGTAAATAGGTTATATATAAATTACTTTATGCACAATAATATCATCAAATATACTTGGTAATATCAGAATTTTCAAAATTCATGATGTAATATAATATAATATAAATATTAAAAATACATAGGCACAATTTTTTTTATAACCATTTAAAGTTCATATTTTGACAACATTTATCAAATCTTAAGTTAATTAATTATTTTGTAGTTAAAAATTTATAAAATGTTCAACTTTTATAACTAAGGATGGAAAATGTAAAACAAGGCTCCACGTAAATATAGGTTATATATAAATTACTTAATTCACAACAATATCATCTAATATCATAGGCTGACTGACCGTTTTCGCTCAGAATCGTTTTTCTTATATAATGATATATATCATTGAATTCAAATTTAACACTATCCAATACAGTGACCCATTTGTAAACTTCTGTACAGCAGAGCGACACCCACTTGCCCACCTTTTTTTGTTTGGATGTAGTACGCAGATCTTTAATTTCTGCGCCGATTTGTTCTGCCAAGTATAAGGCGCTATCAAAAATATCATTGAAAACAATATCTGATTGCTCTCTAATCTCTATTGTTATTAAATGTAGTCAATAAATCTTGAATATGATTTTGGACCCAGTATAAATCAATAGATTTTGCCTGCAGTTTATTTGTTACTGGTTCTAGTGAGTAATAACCCACTGGCTACTAAATAATTTACGGTAAAAAGTGAGGTTTTCATTTGAAAAACAAAAGTCTGTATCACCACAGAACACTTCTTAAGTAGTATTAAAAAATCAAATTTAAAAAAATTGTCTTTAAGAATAGGTACTGTATAAGTAGTTATTAAAAATTTCCAAAAGAAAATTCTCATAATCTAGTTTGCATTATGACGTATGTGGTATGTAAGTAGCACTTGATATTATATACGTAGGTCGTAGATACCACAGATATATAAAAATATTTTTATATATCTGTCTATCTGTGCATAAGCGGAATTTTATTAATGTTTCAGCAAACATCTTATGGGGGCAAGGTAACATTTTTAACATCAATGTGAGCGGTGGGGGCTTCGATCCTACTAAACTAAAATACTCTGTATTTTTTTTTTTTGGGGGGGGGGGGGTAGTTCTCTCAAGCCTTCCTCCATTTTTCACCTATGTAATCTATGGTAGCCAGGTACCAACCTACTTGATGTTCTCCCCCCTTCGTACATCTGTATAAACCCTTTGCTAAAACCTATAATAAGTGCCAAGTGGCGCTGTAATTTGGCTATCGTTTCCAGACTTCCAGTCCATTCTACCTTAGTCTGTGCCTTGTGGTCTTAGATTATGGCTGTAAACCCGTAACCATATAGGTAACATTATGCTATTATTTATAGCATGAACTACTATACACGTAGTATTTCTAAATGTATAGCCCCTATCCCAGGGGCGGACAGGGCCACTGTGCTATTACAATTTTTGGATAGTTTTTAGGGCATTAAATCCGGGACCGTGGTTGTACACCTAATACATTAAACTACTCATCCAAAATTTGATCGAATTATTTCAAAAAATATACTGGTTTAGAATACAAAAAAAACAGTTTCAACTTCAAAATATGTAGAAAAAAATATGGCCGTTGCCAATCAGTAGTGCATCCAAGGGCAAACGTAAATGCATAATACCAATTATAAACAAATTAATATTACCTGCACCAGGGACTGGAACTTTTTGAATTTATCGATATTGCCGTATCGGTTCTCCAAAAATAACGGTTCCGGTTCGGTTCTGGTTTTTTTAGGTTCGGTTCTAGTCCCTGATTATTACTCAGTGGCGTATTTACGGGTAGATCAAGGGGATCAATCTCCCCCTCCCATGGGCTGTAACTGTGTATAATATGCAACATTTTTTGGAGTCCTAATTTAAGGCCTTTAGCTTTAAAAGCGGGGCTACTGGATAAAATCATACCCCCCCCCCCCCCCATCGTGACAAAAACCTAAATACGCCACTGTTACCACTGAAAAATTGTAATTTTAAAAACATTTATCACCTGTTGGCTGTTGATTAAGGTGATTAGTGAGTAACCAAGAGTCAAAAATAAAGTTCTAAAAGTTTAGGTTGTAGTAGCATAGGGCCGATTTTTTTTTCATTAATAGTGGGCTGATTGTGTCCCAGTTCACCCCTGCCCTATGCCCTTTAATATTAATAAAATATTTCATATTATCACAATATTGTTGTAACTATTCTTAGATCATAAACTATGGATGGAGCCACAGAGTATTAAATCAATACAAAAAATATTGCCGATATAGCGACGTCACCGAATTAGGTGGTTGATATGCGCATGCGCAACGCGACTTCTCGCATATTTATCCACAGATACCTATTGTACCTATGGATAATTATGCGAGGAGTTGCATTACGCTTGCGCACATTTATCACCTAATTCGGTGACTTGTCACTATATCGGCAACAAAATCATAGGTACGCTGTAGCTCCTTCCATTGTATATTATGATCTTATAGTCTGCTTCTGGCGGTAAGGCACGACTAAAATGTTTAATAGAATTAATTTCTATTGGGAAGACAGATTAACACTGGGAGCGCTGTCGATACCTATCGTACTGATGGTTAGGCGAGTTTCCCCCTACGTGGAGTCGGGAGATTGTATTTTCCCGACATTTCGCATATATTTTGCTTTAAGTGAAGTGTATTTGAATGTATTTGATAATATTAGTAAAAATTGTACTTACCAACGTATAAAGTTAGCTATAAAAGCGTATAAAGTTTCGATACCAGAATTCATTTATTATAAAAAGTAAAATAACCAATATAAAACTATATCTATACATCTTGAATTGGAAGGTACAAATTGTTTCCACCAGAGCGCGTTTTGTTAATCTGTTTCTTCAATAGTGCCCTATAACTGGCAGCGCTGTATAGTATGTGTAATATGTCCGTATCTAACTTCAAACTGACCTTGATAATATTGATTTTTTTGTTGATAATCCGATAAAGGCGTTCTGAATTTCTGATAAGAAAGTCCAATTTTATGAGAAAAATTAAATAAATAGATGGATAATTATTAATTAATATAAAAATGAAAACAATCCCTAAAATGTTTTAATTAACATTTGTTTCAACTTGTTGGTGATATGACGTTATTTCAGTGTATGTGTTAAAGATGAAGAGATATAATTTGGGAACTTAAATCCATAAAATTGATCACCAATATTTGGTGTAAATAGTCAAAATGTAAGTCTAATAATGGGTATCTTTACCTTTGAAGATTAACGGTTTAGAGGTGAGAATATTAAATTTCTTTCAAAATGTATTTTTATTTTACATATTCATTATTCAACATAAGATCTGTTTTAAAATAGAATAGATAAAAATAAGCATAAATGTGTAACGTAAATGCTTATGTAGTCATGTAATTTTCATAACAAAAATAGTTTCTATACATACAGCTATCCATTAACTTAATTTTTCATTTTAAAAACATTTTACAGCAATACCTTTTATAAATTTTTAAAAACAACCATTTAGTTTAAGATTATAAAAGTTTGACTGACCTATAAGTAATAATAATTTCCATATTTAAAAATAATCTTAAATTATTCATGGATATTATTTAGTTTTCATTAATGGTTGATTAAAATAATTAATGAAATGTACAAAAATATTTTTTAAAACTTACAACTAAAATATGAAATCTTTTTACTTATTTAGTATATTATATATTTTAATTTTAATCAAAATTTTTTTTTGCACCATTTTGATAATATTTTTATAACAAATTAATTCCTTTAGATATTTTTATTTTACCAACAATGAATATCATGCGAAAACTGCGTGGTAGTAATACTACCACATCTACTGCAGGCGAAAATTCTCGTCTGTTTGAAGAAGATTCTAGTCAACATACTGCTCTTGGTTTAATGCATTTAAAGAAACTTTTTACTGATTACATTCATACATCACACCTGCTAACTGACAAAGAACGTAGTACAAAACTGTATACTATGATTCCTTTATTTTGCAAAGTAAATCGTTTTATTAAATTAAATAAAATACATTTTAAAAAGTAAAAATTATTTTTAATTAGGTTTTTGGCAGAAGTTCTTGTGCAGAAATTATTGAAAAATTTTGTGACATTAATAGCTGGTGCTCAGAAATGTCAGCTCTTATGGTTGCAGAAATCCGACAACGTGCGTCTAATCAATCAACAGAAACTGCTAGTAGAGCTATTGCTAGCTTTTTAGAAATAGAGAACTGTGAAGAATCTAGTAATGGATGGATGCTTTTATCTACATTAAACTTATTAGCAGCAACTAACCAACCATCTCTTATAAAAGTATATCTGTATAACAATTGTATAGGTTTTTTTTACACATCATTTATTTTAATTTTAGATAATGGTATCTGCATCTCTTCCTTCAACATTAGTAAAATGTTTGTATCTTTTTTTCGACTTGCCTCCTTTGGAGAATGAAGATAAAAAACTGATCAAAGTGATTTTACTCCAAAAGAACGTCGTATTTTGTTGCAAAAAATTTTGTGCAAATATTAGTAAGATTGTGCAGTAATCATTTACCAGCTGAAGAATTAGTCACTAAAGATGATTTATCTTTATTATTCTCTGCTATTACAAGTTCTTGTCCGTCTTATAATGCTGTATGGAGGAAATCTTCTGCTGAAGTTTTAATAACAATTTCACAGCATGGAATTACACCAAAAGTTATACAGTATATTCATGGTATGTTTGAAGTATATTTTAAATTGGATTTTTAAAGTACCTTTGAAATATTAGTATAATATCAACTAAAATATTTCATTTTGAAATAGGAAAGAACTGTATTGAATTGTGTGTTGAAAATATGCGACAATGTGCAGATTTAAGTCCATTAGAAGTAGTTGATATGTTTGTTACTGTATCTTATTTTTTGAAAGATTCATCTGAGATATCACAAGTATTACTTGATGACTTTAATACAGCACAAGGCTATAAATTCCTATCAGACTTCCTTGTCAGGTAAAATAAAAATATTTCTTTTCTGTTGGGTTTTTTCTTGTTAACCAAATAAAATATAAATAATGATTTTTTTTTACAAAAATAATTTTTCCTTTATTGTGATAATATCTAGTTTGGAAAATGATGAATCTAGTGAAGCCCTTGAAGCGATGAGGAATCTTGTATTGATAATTGCATCTCTTTCTATGAGTGGTTATATTGAACTGAAACCAAATCAAGAACAACCTGACTCATTGTTACAACTTTTAGGATTTACTTTACCTCAACCTACCGGGCGTGGTTAGTATAAATATATTTGTTATTTGTGTTCTTATATATCTTATATATTTTATAATCAAATAATTTACTTTAGGTCAAAGTGTACGGAATATATGTGCATTCAATGTTCTCCAAACTACATTTATTCGATCTGATTCTAGTGCATTATGCTGTACAATTCTTGATGCAATATCAAATGTTTATCATTCTGATAATGCAAATTATTTTATATTGGAACCGCAAAATACATTGCCGGAATTTACTGAACATATACATTTAAAAAATCAACAGATACAAGATAAATTTTTCAAGCTCTTAGAGTTCATAGTTTTTCAACTTAATTTTGTTCCAATTAAAGAATTAATTTCAATGGCTCAGTTATTAAAAACATGTAGCTCTACGGAATGTACTAGAGTCTGTTTACAGACTCTATTAAATATACTTAAGCACAATAATACATTTAAAGATGTATTTAGAGATGTTGGAATACTTGAGGGATTATCAAACAATTTAAGAAATTACACTCAAGACTATCTCTCCGATTGTGAATCAAAAGGTAATATTTTAAATATTTTAAATTATTTATATTCTTATAGGGAAATATATTTTAGAACTGGTGACATTTATTTTTGTTATTAACTTGTAATATTTTGATAACATACTTTTTGTTATTTTAAGACGAGAAACACGATGGTGATCTAAAACGGGTGATCAACTTAACTGCAGAATGTTTAGTTAATCTTATGATATCTTCACCAAAAAATTGTAAAGTTTTCAAAGAATGTGGTGGTGCTCAAGTACTATACATTATACTTGAATATCCATCAACTCGTCAATATGCTACAGGTAATTGTACCTATACTCCTGTCCATGAGATAAGGCACCTGTGCCTCAACAAAGACTCGTCCGAGAATTCACATCACCCGTACTGCCTTTTAACACAACGTTCATCGACCATCGATCGACATTGATAGAAAACTCAGTACCGTGTGTTTCATGCCACCAGGAATACCTGAGTGAAATGGTGGGGGGAAGGATTAGTCCCAGAATATTTATTGGCGTTTAATTGTATGCGTAAAACAAGTTCCTTATTTCATGGCTCAGAGTATAACTATTCATTATTATTAAAATAAAACTTTGGAAGTATGATTAAACACATGTCTATTTGTAATTTTTAGCTATATTACGAGAAATGATATTAAGCACTGGCGGTGAAGAAGAAATGTCTACACTTTTGGGCACCCTCCATACAGCTGATAATACTTGTTTGCCATTAAAATCTAGTATTTTAAAATTGTTTTTGAGTTGTATGAAAGAAAGTCACCGTACAAGAACCATGTTTCGTAAAGTAGATGGATTTGTTTATGTTATAAGTGCATTGGTGTCAATGGAAGGCTGGTTTTCAGATGAAAATCGTGTTGATCAAGAAGCTTTAAAATTTGCTTACATAATTTTTAATACAATTACCATAGCTATGCGCTTTGAACCAGCAAATGCAAAATATTTTCACCAAGAAGTAAATTTAATCAAATAAATTTAATTTTAAACTTTTTCATTGTATTTATTATCATTTTGTTTAGATTTGTTTGACAAGTTTATGTGACACATTAAGATTATTAGGTTGTTTTTCAAATGAAATTCAACTAGATGACTATATTGATTTAATAACTACATCATTAGAAGAAAATGTTTTTCATAACATATTCACAAGCAACACAATCAACCCTATGTAAGTATGATTGGTATAATTTAATAAAAATTTTATCTTTTACACATTTTCATTTTTATCAGTGTAACAAAAACTTAAACTTCATTTTCAATCATATTTTATTTTTTTGATAATATAGATAAAATAAATGAAAAAGATCTCATATGTTCACTATCAATTCTTGTGTTAAGAATTATTAATCAAAATAAGTTAAAAGTAAATTTTAATTTGATATATGTCTGTTTTAATGGAAATAGCTAATAGGTAGTAAAGTTTGACTTTCTTATATATACTAATATAAATTTAGTTTCTTTAGTGAGTATGAAAAATAACGTTATTCTTGTGCTGTGATTTTAACAATCTGAATAAAATGTATTGAAAAATAATACTAAGTGGATTAATATTGTATATTATATTATAACTGATTTTTAATAAGAAAAACAAGCCTAGATAATTATCAAAAACTTAATCCATAAAAATTGTGTTTTCAGAATTACTGACAATGTTCCAAAGTTTCTTTCTTATGCCTGTATAATAATGAGAATGCTATATGATGTTGCTCTTGATTTATATGATAAACAGAGTAATACCACTGTTGTATCATTTAAATCACCTGCCCATAGACGATACAGCGAAGTTTGTTTTGTTTTGTTTTTTTAATATTTAATAAAATCTGAGTTCAAATACTAATTTTAACTAAATTAAGGTGGCTACAAAACCTTTAGATTGTCAAAATAATAATCGTCGTGCAATACAACTCAATTTAACTCCTCCTGCACCAGATCCTATTATTGTTCATGCTGGCGTTGTTATTGCTATGTTACAACTACTACCATCAATTTATAATCCAACAGCTCCTAAGGTATTATATATATATATATATATATTTAAACTATAATCTAGTGTATGATAACTTAAAATATATTCTTTGTTTTTTAGCTATCACTTACATTGCAAGTTTATATAGGTGAAGTAATCAGATCTTTAGTTCGTGGTGAAAGAAATCAACAGCTTCTATGTGATTCTGGATTTCCAACTACTGTTTTAAAAGTAGGACGAATAGCATTATTGGAAGAAACTCATCCACTTCATACAGTGTTTCAGTATATGTTAGAGCGTTTAGCTATTCAGCTATTAGAACCAAAGGATTTGCGAGAATTTTTGAGACTTGGAGAACCCCTTTGTTGTGTCCCATTAGATTTACTTGACTGTTGGATAAGTCACAGTAGTAAAAAACCAGGTGGAACAGTACCACTAAGCCGTGTTAAAACTCTTGTATCTATGACTACCCCTAGAGATCCTTGTATGCTTGCACTACCGCCATTTTTTGAAATGGATTTGTCTTCTGAGGGTTTTGGATGCTTATTTTTACCCAGTATTGCTCCACAGTCTCCAATTAGTGGACCCTCAGTTGTTAATGTCGCTACATTAACTACTCCTGATATGAATGTAATTGGTGGAATAGGAACTGGTTAGTATACATAATTTAAAATATGTATAATCAAGTATATTTAAGACATATTGTTTTTATTATATACAAATATTTTTCTCCTTTTAAGGTGACCGAATGTTTCCGCCTCAGAGTGGTCTTAGCTATTCAACATGGTTGTGCGTTGAAAAGTTTTCAGAACCAAGAAGTGACCCTCACCCTGTTCGGCTTCTAACCTTAATAAGAAATGTGCAAAATACTAGAGACCATTTAGTTTGTTTAGCGGTAGTGTTGTCTGCTCGAGATCGAGCACTTACCATATCCACTCAAGAGACTCCAATATCAATGAGTATGTTGCATAATTTCTTATACTTGATATTTATGATTTACCATAATTTAATAAAAATTTTAGCAAATGCTGATTGGGAGCCAGAGGTCATTGGTGATTCATGTGTAAGAATTTGGTATCCAGATTTTGTACAAGAAGGACAGTGGCATCATATTGTATTAGTTTTAAATAGAGCCGTATTAAAAAATTCATCATTTTCTTTGTATATGGATGGTCAACATGTACATACTCAAAAAGTAATATTTTTCAATTTTATTAAAAAAATATATATTAATTTTTTTTTAAATATTATTTCAGCTACATTATATATCTCAAAATCCAGGTGGTGGTGCAGCAAACTTAACAATTGCATCTTCTGTTTACGGATACATAGGAACTCCTCCAATTTGGAGAAAATATTCAAAACTGACATGGAAACAAGGGCCATGTTGTTTATTAGAAGAGGTATTAAATCCTCATGCTATAAAAATTTTGTATCAGCTTGGTCCTCATTATTTTGGAAGTCTACAAGCACCTGATATTAAAGGTATTCAGTCATATTTTATAATTTTTATTTTAAATCGTTGATTATCTATTGCGTTAGAGTTTTTACCCCTGAAATTACCCCCTAACCTATCCAGAGTTTCACAGTTACTATAAAACATTTTCTTGTATTCATGCATGGGTTACAATCATGTGTTTGACAATTACTTTTAAATGATTGTTTAATTTCAATTAATATTGTATATTGTTTATAAGATTTAGAACATATTGGACCTTTGGTCTCTGAAGAGAAAGTAATTTTTGGATTGAATGCAAGGGCAGTTTCTCAATTAACTTTGGCAAAAATACGAAAAATATATAGTAGAGTGGATAGCAAATCAATTGCAAAACAGGTAATGCATGATTGATTAATGATAAATAATATTAGTAATAGTAGGAATGAGTCAAAAATAAAAATTTGAAAAACATTTTTATTTTTGAAGTAAAACTTCTTTCTTGAGGTGTGGGTGGAAAAAAAATTGTAACGAAAAATGAAATGACACGTTTGTTCATCACCATAGTAACAAATACAAAATAATAATTTAAGTACTACGCTAACCGCTCAGAATCGTTTTTCGTATAAAATGGTTTATCTTTCTATTCAAATATATCACATCCATTACAACTACTGTACAGCAGAGCGGTACCAACTAAGTTGGTCCAACTTGTCCACCTTTTGAAGTAAAACTTCTTTCTTGAGGTGTGGGTGGAAATAAAATTGTAACGAAAAATGAAACGACATGTTTGTTTATTTATTTATTTTGCAAGTCATGCACGGTGACGGCGACGTGCACGTTTATTATTTTATTGATTTTTCTCACTCTCTCCCTAATTCACTTATAATTTCAAGGGCCCCAATACTTATGAAAGAAGTTTTACTTCCCCAGAGTGTAATGGTGGGCTCGCACACTTGTTTTTTGTTTAATTTTTTAAACCAAATATCAAATTAATTTTTCACTTATTTTAATAAAATTTATTATTTAATATTATGAAATTAAATATTAAGTATAATGTACTTTAAAATTTCAATACATTTTAGACAGTTTTAAGGGTAATATTTATAATTAACATAAAATATATACAGAGTGATCCATTTAAATATCCACCCTCATTATTTAAAAAACTTTTTACTATTTTGAAAATATTTTTCTTACATGATTTGATGTAATTTTGAAACAATATTTTTTTTTATACGTTATAAATAAATAACTACATACACGTTCATAATTCAATTTTTATGTACCGAAATACTTGTTTGGTATATGAAATGAAAAGTGTACGTTCTCATTCAAAATTCAGAAATGTTAAAACTTAAAAAAAAACGATAATTAACTAAAATTATGTTTTTGAAATAATGAGGCACTTAATGGATTACTCTGTAAAATATATACTATATAGTTTTTGATGTGTTGGAAATTTTAGAGGTTTAAGATTCCCTTAGGTTTAACTGTATTTAGGTTAAATCAATCATAAAAAATATTGTGATCAATAATAAATAATTTATTTACTATAATGTACTTTATTAAAATTATATTAGCTTGGGATGTCCACTCACGAAAATGCTACTCCTATTCGTATAATGCACAACACAGCTGGACATTTAGCTGGTTCAGCTAGAAGTTTAGGTGGTGTTATATTAGGGTATTTAGGAGTACGCACATTTTATCCCCGTCCAGTTTTAAAGTTGATTGATAACATTGGAGGCTGTTCTGTATTATTGGGTAAGAAAAAGATTGCATATTTATATTTGTATAACCTAATTAATAAATTTATTATTTTATTGTCACTAGGATTAATTGCAATGGCAAGAGATATGGAAAGCTTATATGCTGCTGTTAAAGCTTTAAGTGGAGTACTACATTTAAATATGACAGCAAAACGAGAAATGGAACGTAGGCGTGGATATCAGCTCTTAGCATTATGTCTACGTAGGCATAAACACATGTTAAATGCCCATATTCTACACATCATACTGGATTTAGTTATAACAACTAGAAGTGTTGAAGCCCCTACTATACCAGATGCTGTTGCATTTAATGATTTGATTTGCGAGTTAAATGTATGTATATTTTAAATTAAAATTGTTATTAATGTTCTAATTTTTTATTTTAAAATTGTTCAGCTTTGGCAAGAAGTTCCAGCTGGTCTTTTACGATCACTTATTGAACAGTTATATGAATTGGTGTCCGACTCAAATGAAAAAAGAAACAATTTAATTATTTTAAGAAATATGGAAATGGTTCGTAAAATGGTGAACTTTTTACCAATTGTTTTTAATACTTCTACGCCATCAACTACAGAAGTATTGTTTTCATTACTTGGAGCACTTTTAGCAAAACACCCATTAACTGAAGATTTATTATGGTAAATAACTAAATATTCACTTGATAATACATATTTATTAGTATCAACTATCAAGTATTAATATAAACACATTTTTTATATAATACAATTTTTAGGTTTTATAAGTTCTATTATCACTTTGTTTGTTAAGCTTTATCATTTTGGATTTTTTAATTTCAAATAACACTAGGTTTGATAAATAGTCTGAGCTAAATAATATGATTATTTTTTTTGATTAAAATAACAAAAACTGATGTTGTAGAAAATGTCAATACTTACGTTTAAAATCTTTAATAACATACTTTGTAAAGACTTACTATAATTTTTGATAAAATTTAAAAATAATTTGTTTCTAGTACAATTTAATATTACAGATAATGTTATATAATATTAAAACCTATTTTTAGTGTTACTTTTTGTTAATTATTTCTGTGCCTATTTTATTTTATTTTCTTATTAATTAAATAAAGATTTTATATAGATTAATTTGATTACGATAATGAGTTAAAATAAAATATAAATATGTTGAAATTAATTATATACTTTTAACTTATATCTAAAATTTGTATTTTTAAGTCTTGGTCAGTATATTGTGTTCACATTGAACACTGGCCTCAGTACAGAATCAAGTCTTAGAGTTGAAGAGTTTGAAACAAGAACAAAGACTATGGAAAATAATGCTGAATTGACTAATGAAGAAAAAACCATTTGTCTAATATTATTACGTAATCGTTATCTTCAACTTGTACACTCCCTTTTGTTCACTAATAAAAACTTAGTTTGTACTGGGTAAATATAAATAATGTTAAATTTAAATAACACCTTAATAATATGTATCATGGATATTTTTTCTTATAGGTTCTGTGATGATCTTGTTCGGGTTTTAGGATTTGACTGGATACTGTTATTTATGCAATCAAATATACATAGTTCTTCAATAATTTGGACTTATAAAATCCTTACTACATTGTGTTCTGTACCTTCATTATTGGTAAAATTTAGAGAAGCATCTAGTAATGGTGGTTGGCTGTTAAATACTGAACTTTTGCAAAATAATAAAGCAAATTTAATGCTAAGTAATGTTCCTTATAATACTTATATGATTTATATTTGTTAATTGAAAAATCTTGTTATATTAACTACTTATTTTAGATTACCAACTTTCTCCAAGCTTACAAAAGAACAATAAAGACATACTTAACAAAATGGAAGCATTAAACATACCAGGTTTTCAACACCTATCTTGGTTTTTATCTTCTCATACTGAACTTCCTGAACTGTATTATTTTCTAATGGCTTTAATGTTGGGACAACCAGCTAAGACAATTCCTAATGAAAAAAAAGTTAATATTTTTAAAATATCACTTTAAATTAATTATGCTATGAATTATATTATGTATATATATTGTTTTTAGTTGAATCTTGATGGTATTTGGATTTTTATGTTTGGTGTTCCAATTAGTCAGTCACTTTCAGCTGTTAGCGATCGTATTGTACTGTGTCCAGAAGCTGTCACTGCTCTTTTGTCAACTGTGAGATTAATCTTGAACCAAGATAACAGAGAGTAATATTCTGAAATTATTGTTTAATTAGTATTACAATTTACTAAATAGTTTTTTTTTATGTTTAATTTCAGAATTAAATATGAAGAATGGTTAGAAGATCATCCAGTTACTATAATTCAGTTTCTTTTTTATCTGTACCATAACTTGCCAGATTGGATGCCAGCGTTTATGACATCTGAAATTTTACATTCCTTAAGTGCAACACTTTTTCCATTTACAAACTTGAACTTAAGTGAACCATCCACACCAATTGATGACTGTTTTATAAAAACACCAGATGGAACTCCTCCTTCAATTGTTCAGAAAGAACAATCATTAACTGTGCATCCTTCTAGAAAATTTGTTATTGATTTCTTAAGAGTAATTGTTGTTGATTCACTTCTATTACCAATAAATAGCAAATCATTACCGCCCCTAGATTTAGTTCTTGATGTAAGTAGTCTATTATTAATAAAATGTGTATCTGTTTAAATATTTGATTTATGTATGTTTGTATGTATGTAAACATTCATTATAGGCTTCGCCAGAAGGTGCAACTTCATCTCAAGTATCAAAATACCAAACTGAACTGCTATCAACATTAATGGATCACTTGTTAGCTGCTGATATTATGATTGGAGAACAAGCTGCTGTATCCACTGTTCCTGGTGGTAGCGCTCAAAATATTCCTCAAAATGTTTGTTATTTAACATGCCGTGTTGTTGACAAACTATGGCAGGGTGTTTTAATAAAAGACGCACATGAAGTATTTGATTTCATTATGAAATTAATTGTTCAAGCAAAACGAAGACCATGTTCTGTACCCATGGAAGGATTTTACCACTGTCTTAATAGAACTACTTTGTATTTGCTCTCAAGAAATACGGATTCTATAGCCTCACAAATGCCAGTTTTGGAAGCATTACACAAACTTACCACTAATAGGTAAAAAAATATTAAATATTTTTATCTATAAAATAGTTAAATAATGTTGTTTTTTTTTTTTAAATTTAGAACATTAGTATTTGGATCTGGCAATCACGAACTGGATTTTATTGGGTGTCTTATTTATTGTTTATTGCAGTTGACTTCTGATATGAAAATAATGTAATACATTATAATCTAATATAATTATATAATAGAATAAATAAAATATGTTTTGCGATTTGATCTAGAAGAGCTTGTTTTAAATAAATGTGTGTGTTTTCATAGACTGGATACAAATGCAAAAACTACATGGCATATAAATCCAAATCAAACTGCAGAGGTTGAAGAACAAACAGCGAAACAAGGACATAATTTGATGGCAGTTGCTGCAAAACGTGTTTGGGAAGAATTGTATATATCAAAAAAGCCAGCTATTGAAGAGGTAATTAATTTAATAGTTTTTACGACTTAATTTTAAACCTTGTATTAACATAAGAATATATACATGTATGTTTTTATTAGTATATATGTTATAATAATAAATATCTGTGATCCCTAACTATTCTAAAACTGAATTGTTAAAGTATAGGTATTAGGTATAATTGTTTATTATATAATATATAGCTATTATATTTTATTTATAACTTTTTTTAAATAAATATTTAGGTTTTTAAAATTCCATTACCAATGTCACCAAATAACAAAGCTCCAGATCTACACTCTGTTCGTGAACTTATTTATGAGATTGCTCAAAAACATTGGTTAACTTATATTGACATGGAGAAAAAATCATTGTATAAAATGCCTTGGGAACTTCAAACACAAATTCAATCAGTATGATTAAAAGATAAATATGTACAGTTGATAATAAAGTAGTTTTTAAAAAAAAATTGTTTGTTCTCATTTTTTAGAAAATACAGAAAGTTACTGGTGGCTTAACTAGACTTGCATCTCGTGGCAAAGTACTTAGACGTGATGAAAGTCGTTGGCAAAGTGGAAGTCTTTCAAGTATTTCATTACCATTATCAAGAATTACTAAAAGTGAATGGTCTACATGGGCTAACCATGGTTTAAATGCAGTATGTGAATTAGTTTCTATGCAAATGGTACGGCAAGCTCAACATCAATCATTTACTGTGCGTTATGTTCTGGATCAATGGTATTTAATAGAACAAGAATTAACTAGGGAAAGAGGACTTTGGGGTCCTTTTACTTCCTGCAAGTAAGAGAGAAATCCATACATTTTGTTTTCTGTATACTAAACAGTTATTGGTTTTAGATTAGACAAGTGGATATTAGATATGACAGAAGGTCCGTGTAGAATGCGTAAAAAAATGGTAAAAAACCATCAATTCTATAGTCATTACCCATATCGACCAGAACTTGAGTCTGGAGACAATGTAATTATTGTTATTAGAATAATTGTATACTTACAAATGTATTAATTTAAATTGTTTTATTTTAGAAAGGATTAAAGTATCGTGTGGCTACAAGTTATGATAGCAAAGAGTTTTGTCAAAAATATAAATTACCGACATTAATAGATATGGAAAATTTAGCTCCACAATCTAACGAAAATAATAAATTTATAACACAAATTGTTGGTCAAGATACCTTTGACTTTGACAAAAATCTAGATGATAATGGTAAACAGTTTATTAAAAATTTTTTTATCTTTATAGGATTTTGGATCTAAATCAAAGTATACAATTTTTAGTACTAATATTAAAAAATGAATAAATATTCTAAAATAGTAAATTAGTACACATCAGTGGTGTATTTTGAAATTAATTTTATTATTAGGGTAATTGTTTTGATGATCTATACATCATATATAATATTTGAAACTATATGAAACTCAGCATATAATCAGTAGTAGCTCGTGAATAAATATTCTGGGAGACTTAAATAGCTTCTAGAATATAATTAAATGTAATAAATTATTGTCCTGAATCCAGTTTTAATAACGCTTATAGTATGTGGCTTATTCTTCCCGGCCTTCCCCGTCCATCCGGCGATTACATTACATGTTACGATTGAAACAGTTGAGCGGAAGTTTCACAGAATTGGTGACCGTCGTCAAAATTAAATTACTTAAATAATATTTCCATCAAAATAACTATTTATAGGTTTTAGATTTTGCGGCCTTCAATAATAATAAACAAAGAAAACTAATATATTATATTTTCAATTCAGGCAAAAATATTTCTATACACTTTATTATTTTTAATGAATTATTATTTCCAAGTAGCTGGTTGTTTATTTATGGGGAAACACAGTCTCAAAGTCTCCCCTGATGAGGTGCCTCCGTATATAGTACAAATTTAATCTGAACACATAGATATCTGTCCCCTATATATGCTGCTGGTGTATATGTTATATATATGTAATATTTATTTGAATTTTTAGAATTACCATTCAAAGGGTTAAAAAGAGTTGTTAGAAGATCAACATCTGAACCAGATGATGGAATGGATGATAATGACACAGAAAGTGGAATTGAAGATCAAGCACCGCCAGATGACAATCATACAATTATTAGACTTTTGGAACCAAATGAAAAAGTATGACTATAATAAAATTATTATCAATATTATGTAAATAATTAATTTTTAATAGTATATAATATATATTTTTTTACTTTCTAGATTAGTCATATGTTTCGGTGTGCAAGAATTCAAGGTTTAGATACATATGAGGGTTTACTTTTGTTTGGTAAAGTCCATGTCTATATTGTTGATGGTTTTACCTTACTTAAAACTAGAGAAATTAGAGATATTGACACTTTATTACCTAATTCGTATGAGCCATTATTACCAAGTCCTGGAAATGGAAGTCCAAATCGTGTGCGCATTAAAAAACAAAGTTCTAAGTTTTCATATGATGATATAAGGTATTTACCATAGGTTCATACTTATTATAATAATAAGGTTTTTATTAATTGATCTCAATTTATATAATATATTTTTACCAAATTTTAGGGAAGTGCATAAAAGACGATACTTATTACAACCAATTGCTGTAGAATTGTTTTCTGCTGATGGACGTAACCATTTATTGGCACTACCAAAAAAACTAAGAAACAAAGTTTTTAATAGGTAACATTTTAATGATGTATTTTAAATCCCATTTATTTGATATGTATGTAATAGGATTAATATGCTTTTTTTGTTATTGTCCCTAGAATTAATTTGTGTTTGTAATGTAAATAGATTTAATATACAATAATTTTGTAAGAATTTTTTTGTAGTACCTCGTAAGAGTACATAATAATATTTGCTTTATATTATTATAATGAAGCAATTAATTATCATTCATTTATTTTATAGATTCATGGCATATTCAACATCAATTGCAGACAATGCCCAACAATCAGTTGCTGGGCAAAAAAGAACAGCAAATGTTGAACAAAGCACAAGCCTTCTTTCAAACCTTATGGGAGAAACAACAGTTACCCAAAGATGGGTGGTAAGTTATAAGTATAATCCAAACATACATCTATTAGTTATTCTATTAAATATTCCAAAATTATTTAGTTTTATTAAAAAATAAAATGGATTATATTTTTATAGAAAGGTGAAATATCTAATTTTCAATACTTAATGCATTTAAATACATTGGCTGGACGAAGTTACAATGACCTTATGCAGTATCCAGTATTTCCTTGGATACTAAATGATTATGAATCTGATGTACTCGACTTTTCAAATCCTGCCATTTTTAGAGACTTTTCTAAACCAATGGGTGCTCAATGCCCTCAACGTCTTGAGCAGTTTTTAAAAAGGTACTTAATGTTTTGTATTATAAAGTTAATATTTTATTTTATTACATTTTATTTGTTCTTCATAAATCATAATAGTAAAATAGTGATTTTATAATAATGTCTTATAATTTTTTTTCAATTGCCTGATAAAAAACTTAGTACAGTGGTCTGTTATGCTCGTTGATTTTAATATTTAACCCAGTATACCTGGATAATCATAGTTACTTTGATTGGTATTCATATGAATTCCATATTATACACTAACAAATTTAATCTCAGAAATACAATTTTCTTTTATGCAATTAATTAATAAACCAGTTTCTTGTCAATCAAATTTCATAGCTAATAGATGTAATTATATTATATTTAAGTCTATTTCTGCTTTTAATGTACATTCAAGATACTTCATTACTGTATTTTATTATAAAACCATACTGTCATTATTTGATTTTTTATCTTAACAGACATTATTTTAATTTTAAAATGTGTTATTTGAGTTTACCTCTGTTTTATTGTACATAATATATTTTATTGATCTCTGAGGTTTATATTATCATATAAATGTTTCCACATAAAATATGTTAGCTGAAATGTATTGGTTATTTATTTTAGGTACCGTGAATGGGATGATCCTCACGGTGAGACTCCTCCGTATCATTTTGGTACCCATTATTCTTCAGCTATGATAGTATGTTCATATTTAGTTAGAATGGAACCATTTACTCAGCATTTTCTCAGGCTACAGGTTGGTTTTTTGTTCTATATATAATACATATATCACCATTCATAAATATGAATATTAATATATTCTTTTAGGGTGGACATTTTGATTTGGCTGATCGTATGTTTAATAGTATTCGAGAAGCATGGTTATCTGCTTCAAAAACTAACATGGCTGATGTCAAAGAGCTTGTACCAGAATTCTTTTACCTACCAGAGTTCTTGGTCAATTCTAATAATTTTGATTTGGGTATTTGTTAAAGTAGTTATTCATGTATAATTCTTTTTTTAATATGACTATTTATAGGATGCAAGCAAAATGGAGTACAATTGAATGATGTAGTTTTACCTCCATGGGCCAAAGATGATCCTCATGAATTTATTCGAGTACATAGAGCAGCGCTTGAATCAGAATATGTATCTCAGCACCTTCATGAATGGATAGATTTAATATTTGGCTACAAACAGTTAGGCCAACCAGCTGTACAAGCTTGTAATCTTTTTCATCATTTATTTTATGAAGGAAATGTTGATATATACAGGTAAATGTACTATTTTTTTTTTTGTAAAAGTGTATTCGATTTAGTTGAATTATCAAAAATCAAAATGTCATAAATTTGCATAAATGAATGTTATTTTCATTATAGAAAATATAATTTTGTTTACAATTTTATTATTCTATAATTTTTATTTATATTAATTATTTTATGCAGTATTGATGATCCATTAAAGAAAAATGCAACCATTGGATTTATAAATAATTTTGGTCAAATTCCAAAGCAGCTTTTTAAGAAACCTCATCCGAATAAAAAACAACCAACTAATAAGGCATCAATGCTTGATGCTGCTAATCCAATTTTAAGTTCCAGTACCAATTTGAGCTTGGGCGACAAACTTTTTTTTTATCATTTAGATAACTTAAAACCATCATTACAACCAATCAAAGGTATTAAAAATGTCACCAAACCTGCATTTGTTGTCTCTGTCTTTTGAGGTGGATTACATGACTGCTTTATTTTTTGAGTATTCGTCACTTGTGGATACAAACAATGTCAGAAATGGTCCAAAGTAGCCAAATATTTGTACAATTATTTGCCACAGCTGGGTTCTCAGAGGATTGTCAGAAAATGTATCTCTAGTTAAATATGCAAGTCATTCAAACACTATATGTAAATGACTGGGTCGTTTGATTATTGGTTCAACTTTTATATTAAGATTGGATTGACTTATTATCATATTTAAAAGTAAGAATATTGATCTAGGACACTTTATAGGAGTTTGTTAATCTTTTAATTTATAGGTTATTTTATAAGTTAATATTTATACCTTGAAGTATGATAATAGGTCAAATCACTCTTAAATATTTATTTTAGAGTTAACCACACAAATTTGGTTCTGTTGAATACAAATTTGATATGTTGTATGTTTGTAAGATAAAGACAATACATGCAATTTAGACGTCTTAATTTTAAGATATTTGTGATAATTTGACATTACTAATCAAGAATCAATATTTTATTATTTTAATTCATGTGGATTTAGAACTAAAAGGTCCCGTTGGTCAAATTCTCCAAGTTGAAAAGAATGTATTAGCAGTTGAACAGAATAAAGCATTAATGCCACCAAGTTTCAATAAGACTATAACTTGGGGTTTTGCTGATCATAGTTTAAGATTAGCACAGTATGAAACTGATAAACCAATTGTAATCTGCGAAAGTTCGAGTCAATCACCTGGTGAAATTGTAACTTGTGTATGCCCTACATCTAAGACTGTTATTACCGCTGGAACTAGCACAGTAATATAAAATACATTTTATGCATGTGTAATAGTATCTTCATTGTTTACATTTTTGAAAGGTATTAACTGTTTGGGAGTTGGATTTAAACAACAAGTCTTTAAGAATTGTGGATAATCTGTATGGTCATACAGAAGCTGTGACTTGTTTAGCTGCTAGTGATACATATAATATTGTTGTTTCTGGTAGCAGAGATTGTACGGCTATAGTTTGGGATTTATGTACAAAAGCATTTGTGAGACAATTAAAAAAACATAACGCTCCAGTTGCAGCACTAGCAATTAATAACTCAACAGTTAGTAAAAATATAGATAATTTATTTATTTGCAATTTTTTTAATGTTCTGAAAATTATTAGGGCCAAATAGCTTCATGTGCTGGTACTATGTTACATGTTTATACTATAAATGGTGAAGAATTAGCTAATGTAGATACAAGTGTTGGACGAGCTGATAGAATGCAACAAATATTATGTGTAGCTTTTTCTCAAGCTATCGATTGGGATCCTCAAAATGTAATTATCACTGGGTCATCAGATGGAGTTGTTCGAGTATGTGCTTAGTGGTTATAATTACATTTATTTTAATTGTGTATGTACTACTGATGTATGTTTTACAGATGTGGTCTATGGAATATGTGCAAGTTCCTAAAGTTCCATTGAACACCTCTTCAATGGAATCTTCTGTATTAAAAGAATGTAGTGATGAAAAGAATAAAGATGTTGGTGAGCTTTGTTGTATACAAAAAACACGGACAATTGCTGTTCAGAGACTGGTCAAACAATTAAGTATATCATCAGAAACTATTAATGAACAAGGATTAGTAATGAAAAGTGGGTCTGAGAGTAGTCTATCAGAACAGGAACCAAAAACCCCTATAAAAAAAATTGCCAGAGCAGATAAAATTGTTTTTGCTGACGAAAACGATTCAACGCCCCCAGTTCCCATTATGAGGAAAAAAAGGTATTCTTCTCTTTTCTACTGATTTTGTAATCACAAATCAAAATTATTATTTTTTGCTTAAATGTGTTTTTAGGGCCATGAAACCTAATCCATTGCTTCGAAAATCTGAGTGTAGCACATCAAGTTCAACTGATGAGCCAAATATTCAACAAGAATCTTTAACAGTCACTGATTCAGTATTAAGATTAAGCAAAAGTGAAACTAATCTCATAGAATCATTTGTTGTTGTTGACCAAGATGATTTAAGCTTAAAAACTAAACCTGTCAGTCCTTTACATAGATTGAGAGATGGTATAATTTTATTTTATTATTTATTTGATAAATGAAAAACTTACAATAAAATAATGTATGTTTTGTTTTACCATAGGGTTTCAGTGGCAACGTCAGTTAGTGTTTCGCAGTAAATTAACTATGCATACAGCTTACGACCGTAAAGATAACACTGAGCCAGCTTCAATAACATGCATATCAATTTCAAAGTATGTTAATAATAAAATTGTTTATGTTAAGATACCATAGTTATTGTTGGTATTTTAATACAGAGATCATCGGACAGTATATATTGGTGATGCCAGAGGACGAGTTTTTACATGGAATGTAGCTGAGCATCCAGGGAAAGGTGTGGCTGATCATTGGTTGAAAGATGAAGGAGCTGAGCAATGTAATTTGTGTGATGTTCGATTTTCATTGTACGAAAGACGACATCATTGTCGTAATTGTGGACAATTATTTTGCTCAAAGTAATAATTAATTAATCTATTTCTTTTATTTATTCCTCATTCCTTACACCATGATATTACATTTTTTTAGGTGTAGCAAGTATGAATCTGAAATATCAAGATTACGAATACTGAAACCAGTACGGGTATGTAAACCGTGCCACACATCATTGCAGCCAGCCAAACACACTTAGTTCCTAAAATCTATATTAAGGACAACAGAAATGAATACTGATCCTAAAGATGATTTGTTAAACTTTTGAACCAAGGCCAAGGCTTGTAAATTCTACATACTGTGCCATGCTGTCAAGTAACAACAAATAATTGTATTTTTAATAACCCACCAAATTTCTAGTCTTTATTGACATTTTATATGAAGAAGTATTATTTAAAATTGTTACCATATATTCTCATAGCAGTTTGACAATAATTTAAATATTTTATATGAAAAAAAAATCTGTTGAGTCTCCATTAGCCATAGGTTTTGGAAATATATTTATTCATGTAAATTATCTCCCATCTTAATTTATTAAATGTGAATGCCAGTAGAAAATCTTACAAAATTCAATAATTTGATTAGCTATATTCAGTGGCGTCCATCTAATGTTTCATGTGTTGATTCAAGAATATGTTATCGTGTTAACATTAATATTTGAATAAAAATAATATCTAAGAGTTCTCCCTGAAATAGTTTTTTAGTATTTTGATATAACATGTCTGTAGAACATGGCTGGTGATAGGTATTATATAGATATTCTCTATACATATTTTCTAAGATATATACTCTGATTATAGTGTTAAATAACAGTGAATACAATAATTTTCTTTTTAAATTTTTTGGGAATTAATATGAATTTTCATTAGGTCAGATCACTGCTGTAATTGTTAATTATTATTATTTTTATTTTTAAAAATTTGTTATTTATTTGTTTTTTATGTTTCTTTAAAATTAATGATGTGCAAGTTTTACCTATTAGTTTCCGTCCAAACAATTTTGTACAGATATTACTTATAATAATATCGTGATTTTCAATTCATTGTTCTTTGATCAAATGTATCCAAAATCTAATAGGTTAAACTTAACTTCATATTTTTAAGGTATTATTATATATTTTTTTTTAAATTTTATATATTTACAATGTCACCTGAATTTTATATTATTATTTACTATCTAATTTTATTTGATTATTTCAGTATAATTGTCTTGTTTGTTGCATGTTATTATTTATCTATTTAAAAATATTTCATTAATGTATAAACTATAAACTTCACAAACTAAGGTATAGTATTTTGTAATTATTAGTTTGTGATAAACCCCATCAACTAAAAAGTTTGCTTTATATTATAATATATAGGTAAGACATACTTGTAAAAAAGAGCACAAACACAAACAATATGACTTTGATGAATCTTATTTTAATTATTATCGAATGCATGTACCTTTTTAAAATTATTATTAGTTGATACACATTGTATGTACTAGCGCACACGAGTTTTTCTCATTTTTTTCAACAATTCTTTCAAAAAGAATATTTAGCTTTTTATAGACCAAAAAAACTACTTACTTCTTAATTTTTCATCTTTTCAAGTCTTAAAAATTTGTAACTTTTGTATCCACTTTTAATTAATTTCCATCCTTTTTTACTTCAATACTCATTTTAAATTTCTGTTATTTACTCTTCCCTTTTCAGATTCTAGCGCAAACTAGTTTTTCTAAACTTTTTCCACAACCTTAAGAATCTAAAAATTGAATGAGAATTCAACTAAATTTTCATAGTCAATATTTACCTATTTTTAAATCTAAAGCATACTTTTGTATCCAAATTTTTCTACCAATATATACAGATGATGATTTTCATCAAATTTCTCATATACTATATGTTCTGGGTAACCTCTGTTTCTGTACACTAGTCTAACGTTTCATTTAAAATAGTCAGAATTTGTAATAAATTGCTCATCATAATTGTCCTTAATTAATTTCTGTGTTACCCGTTATTTCAATAAAAATTGATCATGTTCAGCCAGACTGCACTATCAAGTTTATTTTTTCAATCATAGCATTGTCTAATGAATCACTGAAATATTTATCTCGAGATCTAACTGTTTCCTGATAGGTTAGATAAATCTACATTCTAAGTTTTAATACCAGATAATGTTATTAAAGAATTTCAGGACTTATTCTTTGAATTTTTAATTGAGGACCTGTTTCTATTTAGATAGCTGGAATTAACTCCAGAGAAATCACCAACAGTTAACGTGCGTTCCTAGCATTTGCTCAGTAGGATCTGAAAATATCTAACAATATCTACCAAATATTTGTTATACCACGTCAAAGTTGTGAATTATTGGGATTAGAAACAATAAATTTGTATCTTTAATTGTTTTTTTTTTTTAGGAAGACTACAGTAAATTTATTTCATATATTGAGTTATTCTATAGATATTTATTTGAGATTAAGACAGCGTGTTCTACGTAACCACAAAGGGAAGATGTTTTCCTTTCGATTATCAATAGTTCTCCTTTCAAGCTGAATCTCAAGTGTGCTTTAGAAACAAAAAAAGGCATGTTTATGACAGTTAACAAAGTTATTGTATATACGACACTGACAGTTAGAAAACAATTTATAACTTTATTTTTTTAACTACATTTATCCAGCGCTTGCTAAGTTAATTTTGCAAAAGTCTAAAGAAAAAGATGTCTGTTAGATGACTTTAAAAACCGAAAAAATATCCAAAACTGAATAATTATTTACTAACATTATAAACGGTTCGTTATAAAAAAAATACAGTCAACAATTAACTAGTTAATCTTATCTTTTTTGAGATTGTTGCTCATTTCTCGTAAAATAAAGGCTTTCCTTTGAAGTATAAAAACAAACACAGAATATAAAAAGTATGTTAGTAGGTCCTACTAGGATTTTTTCTATGGAATTTCGTGACTAATGAAGTAACAATGAAACTTGAAACTTCAGGAGGCCAAATAATAGTATCAATAACAAAAAAATATCTATATTTCAAATAATAAACTAGTTTTTGTGTATATTTGATAGGTAGTAATTTTTTGAATTTGATTTAAGGAAATTAATTGAAAACAAATATTAATATTAACCTGTATTGATAATTTAAAATGTTGTAAAATTGTGAAATGTAAAACTGTGGTTAATGAACATTTTAGGACTTGAAGTATTTTAAGGGTTAATATAATCTATTTTTGATTTAAAAACATAAAAAATATTCACTGTGAAAACTTTGATGAAGTTTTGAATTGATGGGGTTGCTGCTAAAGTCAAGAAAACCTATAGTATGCCTAGGCATCATATGAAAAAAAAAAAATTCAATAACTGAAATTTGGAATGAATACCTACCGAAATTAAATATTAGTAAATATGTAAAAAATTGATTGAACGTTGAAAATTGCAACATTTCAATACACGAAGGGTTGAAAAATTAAGGAAAAAGAAGCATTGTTTTTTCTAAAAAAAGCTAAATAATCTTTGCAAATGAAGGATGACTTTTGACATTTTTAAGTATCTTGAAATATAATTAAAAATTGAGAACAACTGTTGTGCGCTATTTAAAAACTCGAGTGTATTACTAATAAATAATATACTTCTTTTGTGTGTCATCTTCTATTATTTATTTACAATCATAGAATATAATTAACAAAAATATTAGTTATAGATATGAGGTATAATACAATTTTTGATTATAGTAATAAAATATATGATATTTTTTTAGAACTTGAGGAGACACATATAATCTAAAAATAGTATATTATATTTATACCTACTACTCTATAAAGAGTCTAATGTGTTGTCATTTTTAGTTCAAGACAATTGGTATAGGTAATGAACTGAATAATTTACTTCATTTAATCGTTGGATAGCTTTTAATGAAATTAATCTGTGATAAACAATTGAAATAATGTGTTTTAACAAATCAATAACTTTGTAGGTATTATGCCAATACAAACATACCTAACAGATTTTAAAATGTTGTATCTTAAGTAATACTGTGTAGAACAGTTTATTATCAAGCACAAAGAATAATATATTTATTTATGCGATACTAAAAAAATTAAGATACCCTTATTATTACTGTCTTATAAGAGAAATTTTAAATCATGAGTGGCTGCACACATGCGGTGGCCTGTTTTGAAATTTTTGAAGTAGAAAAATCAGTCTTACTATCCAAGACCACGTTTGTCACATAGGTAATTTATCTAAGATAATATTTATGTACTTCCCAGACCTTTAGCATTCGTGTTGTGGGAAAATTTTATATCTTTTTGAGTAGCATAAAAATCTTATTGACGTTACAGATAGTTTGATTGAATTGAAGCAATCATTGTCACTATTTAAACATTTAATGTTCTAAATACTGTTCATTATTTAAGGTTACCTTTAACTTTTATTGACAATTATGTGCAACTGGTGTTTGGTGTACAGTAGTTATTGTTTTATGAATTTGGATACTAATGACAATATACTTTAACTAAGATTATCTTAGACTTGTGTGGTATAGGTGCTTTTGAATGAAATTCAGTCAATAATAATTTACACAAATATACCTATAGGTATAATTATATATATATATTATTAGGTAGGCTATGATTTATAGGTACTATTAGATAGGGACCTATCTAATTATATTTATAATTTGTAAACTAATTACAACCATAAATCTGTTATGTGTCAGTTAAAATTTAAAATGAAACAATTCACATGGTTTGAACTATACAAGTACCTATGTTAGTAAAGATTCATCAAGTTATATTTGTTTATCAATACAACTTTCAATAATTATAAAATTTATTGTTTGCTTTATGATTATTTTTGTTACCAATATATAATATGTATTATTTCTGTTTAGCAATAAGTATGCATAGACAAATAGAATTATACATTGAATTAAAGTTTTTAGGTGAACAGCATTATGTTAGAATTATGTTAAGTAATAGGTATTATTCAATAGCCAAAATTAATACAAAAAATATGAAACATTTATGCATTTAAATAAATAATCATGTGATGTCGTTAATTTTGTTTATTAACTATATATGCATTTTAAAATCAATCAGAAATCTAACAATATGACTGATATGATAGGTACCTACCAATGTAATTAGGATATTATTGAAATTAGAGGTTTGAAATATGTTTAATAAAGTAATTATTGTGGTTTCATATGTGTGTAATTTAAAAAATAAGTACCTACCTATTCAATTTTTTTACATCCATTACATAATTGTCTTTAAACATGATACATTAATTATAATTGAAAAAGAAATGTCTGGTTCAATTGATAAGTACCTACTACCTACCTACCCTTCTAGGGTATTCTTTGTATGGGATTGGCCTGGGATCCGATTATGGCTTCCCAAAATAATACAATTTAATAAAAATTGTATTACTCAAGTATAATATATATTTTTTAAATGATTAGTTGTAACTTTTACAATGATATTGTGTACCTATGTTATATTTTGTGTCTGATGGCACTTTAATAAGAGCAGTAAAACATTTCAATGCTTCAATATTGAGGATGGTTTCTGTAGAAAATTGGATTTATAGTTCGTACTTTAGGGCAGTGGATCTGAAGCCCACCTATATATTATGTAGGACATTTGTCCACACTTATACATTATGATTGGTAAGTTGTGTGTGTGGGTGGTGAAATGGTATGAAATAATTTTATAATTTTATTTAGTCAATTTAATATATTATGTTTATTACTTTCTATACACAATTCAAAATATTTAGATTATTTGTAAGCTATTATAGCATTATAGGTACCATGAACCTAATATCACTGTTCTATTGTATGACGGTTTTAACTTATAAGTTAAATTATAACTTAGTAATTATTTTTAATAACTATAATGTGAATATTACATAATATAGGTACCTATGTGATGTTTTAAGCAAAAGTTAGTTCAACCTAGCCACCAAGTACCGTCTTACTAATAAGAGTAATATAAATAAACTATAATAAGTAGTACCTGCCACAACATCTTCACTCAGAATCATTTTTTGTTATTCAAAAATTTACTGTTAAACTCAAATTTGACACACCCATTACATTGATGACTGATGAGCTGCTCTACAGCCAAACAATTTCTTCGGTTTTTTATAGAATTGTATTTACATAATACAATTATTGTACTTCAGATTTCTACATCATTGCATTGATTAAACATATAATTATAGTACCTATATCGGCTATATCTAATCAATAATTATGGTTTTCCATTTTAGACCAAATACTGGCGCAACTAGGGGGGGTCCACAGGGGTATTTCAGTGGTTATTGGTACACAAGTAACACCTTTTTAGCACGAGAAAAAGCTTATTAAATTTTATACATCGGCCTTTTTAACTCATTTTTGCAAAAAAAGTGAGATTGGCTTTAAATTATCAACAAGTATAAAAATGTTGTGCTATAAATGTACTATATAGTGTATATTGAGAAATTTAATAAGTAGGTATAATTATAGTACTAAGTATGTCATATTATTGTGAAATAATCTTCACCTTATTTATTGTTCAATAGAACAGGTTACAGATAGTTATTACTTATTTGTGTAACAATAATCGTAATAGTATTATATTATAAATGTACGAAATAACTTTGAACATAGGGTAATGACTAATGACATTTTTCTTTATCTGTGGCAAGGTGCAGCACAGCCTCTGAATGTAAGCGCGTTTACATTGTTTCCTTGTTTATAACTTTTAAGTAAACAGTTAAAATGTGTTATTCAAAAAAATGTAGTGCTTTTTTTATGAACATAAATATTTCAATGTTTATGTTATTACCTATACCTATTCTGTAATAATTAATGCTATTAAACAAATAATAAGACCTATAGTACCTAAAGTATTTAAAGAAAAAATACTTAACAAGTAATTGATGATCTAGGTCTTACAATTTATACGCCCACAAAAATATAGGTCTAGTAGCGCCCATGCTGTTGTAATATCTACCTAAGTTAATTTCCCAATCAACTAATAGGTAAGATTAGGACTAAATTGTTTAAAATAGTTGCGGTATTGTGATAATTTGTTTTTCAAAAATAATCATTTAAATTTAAAATGTAGTTGCAAAACACCGCGTAATTATAATATTGAACATTTTTAAAAATTAATGAAATATGATGTAAGGGATTTAAATTTGTTGGTTTTAACATTATGCAAAAGACATAGCCTACATGGTGATATAACCACCTTGATTGGATTCTTTTTAAAGGACCCCTTATTATAACTCATTGGGAAACCCAGTCATGATTGTCAGTAAAGAAAGTTGATGTGAACCCGTGGTGTGCATTGGTTTAAATGAAAATTTATAGGAATGTTGAAATGTACCATTTTTTAAAATAATAACATTATTATGTGTAAGTTGCCAACTGGGTCCTATTAAATTGCATGTAAGTTTATAGTTCAGTTTTATATGTGGGAGTTGGGACCAAATTGTTTTTATTTTAAAGGATCTCAACATTTTCCAGAGGTGTTACCATGGATTTTTACCTTCCAAAATTGCTTTTTTTTCATTCATTAAATAATTTATGAATATTCTAAGCAATTACCCTTAAGTACCCAATTACTACTAACGTAGGTCTTAAAAGGTTGGGTTCATATAGCTATATAGGTATAACTATAAGCTATGTACAACTAATTTTTTTATTTCAAAATAATAGCTAAGTAATATTATAAAATGATTTATTTTTAAATAGTACTACCTAAGAATATTTTTGATTCTATATGATTAAATTACTATAAAATTGCATGGAGGGTATAGCAGTGGTTTTTATAGTGGGCTTTTAGTGCCTATTTCACATGTTTTTTTTGCATGTTCAAAAGAAAATCTTCCTAAAATAATTGATTAACAAAAATAATCAAAGATGAACATTTTTATGAATATTATAAATAATTGTTATACTCGTAGATATGTGTAATTTCTATTTGTATTATTATTTTATACTATAATTTAGTGTTAATAAAATATGAGAATTATGTTTGCAATTAAATTGATATTTTTAAGGGTCCTTAAACGTTGAATTTAAAATGTTAGGGTCAAGTTCATATGCAAGAAATTAAAGAAGAAATGTAGCAAATATGTAAACCTACCTGTTTATAAATTATTATGTTACAAGTTTTTTTTTTATTCTTCGATGAAAACACTTTATATGCCATTATGTATTTTTGTTGTAATATGTAATTGTGTTATCTAACGAAATTAAAAATAAACATGTATGAATAAACTATCTTTATTTTATTTTTATATACTTGATTTCATCAAAATTAGATGTTTCAAGGCTGCACAGACAATGATAATATTTAATTTATTAAGTATAAATCATACATATTATACAGCACCGATTTATCAATAATATATAATGTATGCGTATTAAATATTTAAATATGATACTAACAAATTATTGAGTGATTACTGATTATTAACCAATTCCTTTAAAAATAATTTAAATTGATTTACATTACTGCTAAGGAATAACAATAATAAAATGTAACGTTTAAAATTTTTGTATAATATAACAATTATTGATGTAATATGAAAAGAAAATAATACATAAATAAACACATATTTTTTTCAGTTGCCAAATAAAGTCTGAAAAGCATTAGGTAATAATTCAACAATATCTGTTGTAATCATATTTCGACCCTTTGCTTTAAACGCTATTTTATTTGTATGCCTAGTAAGTGCACTTGCTGCATAAGCAGCAAGAACTTCTGGATCTAATTCATCACAATAGTGAGTTTGCTTGGAAGCCCAATAAGCAAAAGTGCCCATACTTCCGGCTAATATATCTCCTTGGCCACCACATCGTCTAGCTGAACCGGGTTCAGTACACACTAAAGTCCCCCTTATGTTTGCTATTACATCTTCAGCTCCTTTAAGTACTATAACGTAATTACCTCCTAATTTGTTCATAAGAGCCTGAACATCAGTCACTGTTGGTTCATAGGTTTGGCGTCCGATCAGTCTACTAGATAATTTAGTTAATTCGTGAACATTTGGTGTAAGATAAATACAACCATTATAAAATCGGAATGTTTCTGGTTCAATTACATTAAGAGAATCTGCATCAGCTATTATTGGCATTCTTTTATTGTTAAAATTTGATTCTCTACTGATGTGTTCAAAAATGCGTCGAACAGCATCTTGAGCAATAGGGCTAGTACCAAGTCCTGGTCCAACAACCAGAGAGTGAAGTTTTTCTAACCAGGGCTTTAAACGGTCAATACAATCCGGACTGTCTAAATATGGCAACACAATAAGTTCTGGTGAGAATGACTTTATGACTGGAGCAGCAGATTTGAAACAAAACACATACACAAGATCAGCTCCTGTACGTAACGCACTAATGGCTGCATAGTAGGGAGCTCCTGTGTATTCTTCGCAACCTCCAATAACACCAATTCTTCCTGATTGTCCTTTATGAAGATTGTGCGATAAAATCGGTAATAGAGTTTTGCATTTATTCATCATATTTATATGCGAGGTCATTGTGGAAATATCTAAATACAAATAATAAACAATAGGTAGTGTTAAGAAAAAATTCAAACCATAAAGTTATAGCCTACCTATGGTATGTTTGATAGAATTGGCAGTTTATTTTCAAAAAATATGTAGGTATGATTTGCTATAACAAAAATTTTTTGACTAGGTATAAAATATAAACACGGTTATTAAATTGTCAAGTATTTACGAAGAATAAACTACGAAAGTTAAAGCGAACATATTTAGTAGTTTAATATATTTAAATATAATAACTTTTAATCTCATTTTAAATAACTTGTAATATTATTTATCAAATGGATAATGGTTTATGGACTTAATTCTTTTATCTCAATATTGTTCTCTGATAAACGAAGTTTTATTTATCATAACACGATAATCACACGGAATCATGATTCATGAAGAAGACGAAATTCGTGCGGCCGCCGCATGAAAAAACGTATCGAAATGGGCAGCAGACGCAGCACGACTTAACGGCCACAGGCTGCGCTGCTTACGCTAAGGTTGCTACTGCCTACTTTAATCCGCGTATTACAGTCGTATAGGTCATGGGGGTTATTCATGTTATTTGCGGTTTTCGGAAAATGTATGCATTACTTTAAACCAAGACCCTATTTAGATTTTGTAGCTTGTACGATTACGCATTTATGCACGTGCATATTTCATAAATATTATTTTTTTGTTCACGGCAAGACTGAGCCCGAAACTATTCGAATATTCGATTCACCATACACAATAGTATGACGTGTTTTCTCTAACGATCGCTTTATACCGATATGAATGGTTACACACACTTACATTCAAATTTGTTTCTTAAGAATGTTGAATGTTCATGAAATATACACTTATGCACATATATAAATGCGTAATCGTACAAGCTATAAAATCTAAAGAGGGTCATGCCATCATGGTTCAAAATAATGCATATAAATCATGGTCAATGGTAAAAGATCATGATTCATGATCGCTACATTTCAAAAATTGCATGGAAGTACATTAGTGGCTAATGCCTTTTGAATAGGTACTAGCACTGAAAAAGAATAAAAAATGTTTGAAACAGAAACCCGACTGTTTCACATTCCACTGAATAACAAATACGTATCATCACTATTCAATACTCCATATTATGTAGTAGCTCTATAAAAAAGTTATTAAAAAAATTCATGAAAACCAATAAACCATTATTCAACATACAATAATATAGTATGAGTATAAGCATGATAGTATTCCACAGTTTACATGACAATTGCAATTTACAGATTAACTCGTTAAAATTTAAAAAATGTTACTCGTAATTAACTATACTGTAACTAAAAAAAAATTGTAATAAAAATAGTGTGCATAACATTTACAGTATTGGTATGTAAAAAAATCAAAAATCAATGCAATAAACACATCTGGAGTCAAAAAGTATTAAAACAATTCGCCAAATGTGTCATAGACACAGTATTTAATTTATATTTTTATATTCATAGCTGATGTGGCATCATGACATCATGTTTTCATATTTGAGCAATAATAAGGGAAAGAACAAATTATACCCAGTCACTTTTGAGCTTGTTTATTTTTGCAATCTTTATATTTCACATGACGTTTTGTTCAGTATATATATTTTTTAATTTCTGTTATTATGTCAAAATTAACATTAACAAAAACAATAAAATATAATACATTTTTGAGATTGAAGAATAGATTATTTGAAAATAATGAATAAAATATTAATTGTTTTACATTACATTTAAGTATAATAGTAATAAATAGGTATATTATATTATAATAGTATTTCATTAATTTATATAAATTGATTTCATCTATTTTTTATTCTTTGAATAAAATAATTATTATTGTTTGCTTTAAGTATAATTAAACTACATTGTAGTAAATGTAAAATTGTTCTTCTTATCAACTAGAACAGAAATTTAAATTATGTTTAGTACCATTGCAAGTACATTAATATAAATCAACATTGGTATAAAAGTATTGTCAAAAGTAAATATAAAAAATTAAGATCAAAATAGCAAAGTTATTTACCTATAATATTTGAAATAGCAATAAAATCTAGTTACTTATAACCCATTACAACAGTAATAACTAAAAATAAATAACTTTTAAGATCTAGGTTCTTTTAATTTAACTATCTTAATATTATCAGCACTTTTTATATGGGATATGTCTTGTGGAGTGAGAAATATGAATTGATTTTTACGATTTTCAATAGCCATCATCAACATCTGAGTAGTAGCTAATCGATTAACATTATCCATGTATACATCATATTCATCAATGGAGTAAAATGGTAATTGCATGTTGCTCCACAATGCTAAAATCAAAGCTACTGTAGCAAATGTCCGTTCACCACCGGAGGCACACGAAGTACTTATGTTATCAAACATTGAAATTACCATACTTTGTTCATGCTGATTAATTTCGAGTTTGCCATTAATACGGCGTATCATCAGCACCAAATCAAAAGATTCAATAACTTTCAGCCGAACATACTCTATGTAGTTTTGAAGTGCTTCTGTACTAAGTTCAACAGATTTCTTGTTGGCTTTATAAATCTCTAAAATTTGTTTATATAAAGCACTTTGAAGAATAAATTCTTCTTTTTTCTTTTTGAACTCATCTCTCAAGGCTAGATGGTTTTTACCTCTCTTATTCAACTCCATTTCTAATAAATTAAATTTACGAATGGTTTCTTCTATATCTCTCCTTATATCTTCCTCATTACGTGTTACCTGCATTGGTTCACATAATTTTTCAGCCATTTTCTTTTCTTTTTCAAAATTCTTTTTTTCATTTTCTGTTTTTTTAACTAAATCCTTTAATAATTGTTTTCCCTCAGTTGAAATATTATTAATTTGCAACATATCTGTTTTATATTTATTTATTTTAGCTTGGAGGCGTTCAATTTCTTCCAATAATGCAGAACGATCAGTCTTTTCAATAATAGATTTTACTTCTTGCAGTCTCTCATTTATTACATCAATTTCTTTTTCAAACTTTGGAATTGGTTTCATGGAATTATCTTTTATTTCTTTGGCTTTAGCTATTTTCAAATCAACATCATTTATTTCTTCAGTAAGAGTAGCCATTCTGTCATCTTGTTCTTCTCCACATTTTGTTTTAAGTTCATTTATTTTTTTTAAGTATTCATCATACTTGGCCTTAAGTAATCGTGACTCTGACTGAGTCTTATCAAAGTGTTGTTGCTTTTCTACTTTTGACTGTTCAAAATTTTCAAATTCTCTGTTTAGATTATTAATTTTTACTTCTAACTCTTTTTTCTCACGTTTCAAGTTATTAACAGCAACAGAAACATCACTTTGCAAGAGAACTGGTTCAGTTCGACTTTGTAATGAATACACTCTATATGAAGGACTAGGATAAACTTGAGTTCCATCTAAAGTTAAACTGAAATTACAATTTCTAGGAACTTGGGACATATTTTCCATTATAGGCATAGCTTCCGCTGTGTCATCTACAAGCATTATTGTCTCAATACGGTTGTTATCAATCAGACAATTAGCTACAATAGGACTAGTGAAGTTTAACATACGAAACAAATTATTTTGAGTTTCTGTAGCAGTAATGTTATGAACTTTGTCAAAAAATTTGCTAGTAATAACAGTGGGTTTTCTTATGTTTCCCGTAATTATTCTATCCATTATTGATTGAAGCACTTTGTTATCTGTAAAGTTATCAACTAAAAATGTTCTTAAAGTCCCACGACCCAAGAAATTTTCGATTGCAAATATCCATTTGTCATTGTTTACTTTAATGTATGCTCCAATAGGACCTATAGGTTTTTTAATAAATTTGTTTTGTTTAAAAGCGACTTCAATAGCTTTAACTAATTGTGGCATCCAGTTCCCATAAAAATTGATCCTGTCTTCTTGTTGAGACATACTGCTGATATTTCTATTAATTTCACCTATTTTCCTTTGCAAGGGAGTAACCTCATTGTTCTTTAAATTTCCAATCCTCTGTTTTAATTCATCAACTGTATTTCGTAGAGTTTGTTCATGCTCCATATTTGTTTTCCATGCCGCCTCTACTTCAGAACAACTTTGCTCATAGCGTGCCAACATTTCTTTATACTGCGCTAAAGTATTAGTATTACCTTTTTGACGTTCAACTTCAATGTGTTTTTCTAAATCTTTCCTGTCACTAATTAATAATTTTAAAGCAGAATCATATTTTCTAACAGATTGCTTCACTGAATCAAACTCATTGATTTTTTCCTGCAATTCTTTTTTTGTCTGCATGAAAACCATATGATTGTGTGAGCGAGAATTTTCAACATTTATTAATTCTTTTTTTTTTTCCCCCAAAACTTCTGAAATTGATTTAATATTCTGTTCCAAAATATTTGTTTTTTCTATATTCTTAGACATATTACTTTTAAGAGATTCAATTTCGTTTAAATATTTTTCGTAAGTTGCTTCATGTTGATTAACAAAATACCAAGCATACTCATTTTGAAATTGAATTTTACAACTTTGCAATGTGTCTAATTGTTTACATTTTTTTTCATAAGTTTCAAAATCACTTACTTCTTTGAAACATTGATCTAAAACACTTTTAACATTTTCAAGTTTTTCCCAGTACTCTTTTGCAATTGCTTTTGTTTCATCAATATTTTCACTATATACATTTGCAGATATAGCTTTATAGAAAAGATCATACTTAGCACTTGGATTTGCACTTTTATGAAATGTTTTAACCATTGCTTGATTCATAACACATATTGGATTATCCACTAATATATTAAAATGAAGTGTCAAATTTTTTAATTCATTTTTTAAGCCTTTAACAACCTTATTATTTTCATTTAAAAATTTATAGGTAGTAGATGATTCTGTAATTTGTCTCACTATAGTAATTTGCTTGCCATACACTTCAGGCTTGTAAGGACCACAGTCAGTATTTCCGTCTCCACTATTTGCTATGGTTATTGATACAGTAGCTGATGTTTGTCCAAATTTGATAAGCGATTTTAATGAAGTAGCACGGTTGGTGATGCTTGCTCTAGCACCAAACCCTACAACAAGAGCAGTTTGGATAGCACTCTTTCCACTACCATTCAAACCTGATATAAAATTAATTCGAGGATTCAATGATAAATGAAAATTTGAATGGCACATAAAATTTTCGAGAGTGATTGACTTGATACTTCCATTATACCAATCTTCATTAGTATACTGTGAATTCATCTGACTGAACTCTAAGAATATAAACAAAATATAAATTTATTAAATTATGTAATTATTTATGAATACAAAAAAAACATAATGCAATTGATTCTTACTTTGACTTAGTTTATATTTTGAATTCATAATTAATGTGTAAATTAAAACAAATATCCAAGTTGAATAATTTATTGTATATTTTCTGAAAAATAATTAATTCATAATATTAGTAATCATTTCATACATAACAGTGATTTTTAAATGCGTGCCAATTTTTTTTTAATTTTCCTATTTTTTTTATTTCATATTGCTTAAGATTCTGTTTCTATGTATGGGTTTATATGAATTAAAAAAACCAAAATAAATAAATTAACATGTAATAAAAATTGCTTTATATATAATACATAATTACAAAAACTAAAATTCATAATATAATTAGACCTTATTCTGTACCTTGATTGCATTGAGGTACAATATACATTATACATACTCAAATTGTCGATGTTAATTTCTCTAGTCCTAAACTTAGAACTAAGGTAATTTTTTTGTGTAAATTCAGTAAAATATAGTAAACTCAATTAGTACAAAACATTGTGTCTAAACAATTTGAAGTTTATTTTTAATTAGGTACCAAAGATATGCATTATTTGTGAAAGCATTATAATTTTTTATGAGTGATGAAAATAGATAAGTGTTCAATACTTTTTCTCAATATTACCTGTAACCTTAATATATTACCTATTTCCTATAGTTATTATTAAATGCATAAGGAGGCATAAGGTGCTTGATTTGAGTTGGGAACTGCTGATACATGTTATAAGGTTATAAAATCATAAATATACAGTTCAAATTAAACTTACTAAGAACCTCTTAAGAAAAATGCAAACTACTAAATATTTATTTATGTATAATAAATGGATTTTAAACCTTTTAGCAAAATACAATAATTGTGAGTACAGTTTCAGCTATATTATAATATATATAGATAAAAATTAAAAAAGGTGTGTAAGAGGTATGTCGCTCTGCTATACAGTAGGTTACAAGTGGGCCACTGTAATGGATGGTGTTAAATTTGAATTCAATGATATAATATCATTATATAAGAAAAACAATTCTGAGCGAAAACGGTCAGTCAGCCTATGATATTACCAAGTATACTTGATATTATTGTGAATAAAGTAATTTATATGTTTACGTAGAACCTTGTTTTAAATTTTCAATCCTTAGCTACAAAAGTTGAACATTTTAAAAAATTTTTAACTATAAAAAAATTATTAAATTTGATAAATTTTGTCAAAATTTGAACTTTAAATGCTCATAAAAAAAAGTTGTGCCAATGTATTTTTAATATTTTTCAACTGCTATTGTAACAATATATCAGGAGCCTTGCATTCAATTTTCACGCTTTTCTACCCAACAAATAAAATTTTATTGATATTTATAGAAAAAAAACTAAAAAAATTGAAAACTGACAATGTCCGTAAACAGCTCAAAAGGAGTCAAATTATTTTCAAAATTTTATCGTAAATAGAAAATGCTAATATAAACATTCAGTGAAGTTTTTAAGTATCTACAGTCATACGTTTTTTAATTACAACATTATAAGAAAATTGTTACACGAGAAATCGAGTGAATATCAAATGTTGTAAAAATATGAATTTCAAACGCTCAAAAAAGTTTAATTTGACTTTCTTGTAGACATTTTTTTTTTTGATAAAGGTAGACAAACTTTTGAGGAATCTTGTATTACATTTTAAAATCTTAGATTGAAAAAGAAAAATTTTTTTGAATTCTCAACTCAAAATAATTTGCTTATTTTCGTGATTTTTTCATATTTTGTCAATATTTGAACTTTAAATGCTTATAAATAAAAACGGTGACTAAGGATTTTTAATATTTTTCAAACGTCACTGTAACAATATAGTAGGAGCCTTGCATAAAATTTTCAAGCTTTTTTACCCAACAAATAAAATTTTATTGATATTTATAGAAAAAAAACTAAAAAAAATGGAAACTGAAAATGTCTGTAAACAGCTCCAAATAAGTCAAAATATTTGGAAAATGTCATGGTATATAGAAAATGCTAATATAAACATTCAGTAAAATTCTCATATACCTACGGTCATTTGTTTTAGAGTTACACCAAAAACCAAAATCGAATTCTGCGAAAACAGATTTTGCCTAAAAATTCCTGTTTTTCTTTTGTTTTTCATGTCGCTTTTGAAAATTACTGGGAAATTTTTACTTTTTACACCCCAAAGTACTAACTAGATTCATTTTCCTATCAGAAAAGTTACCGTTGAAGAAAATCCAAGTACTTTTAATGTCCTAAAAGGTGAAAACACAAAAAAAAAACTCATATCATTGTAAAATCAATACATTCATCGTTTCGCTCAGAATCTAAAAGTATGAATTAGTAAGTATGGTTATATTAGTTTTAAGACTATGATGAAGATCTTAGTTATCAATTATACATTAATGTTGTAGAGCCAGAAGGACTTTTTTTCTACAGTCATTATATTTTCATATTCTAAGTTATGCTAATCAACAACTGTTTCCTACTTTTAAGTACAAATAAACGCATCTATACATTAATTTCCCCACATACGTAATCAGTTTTTCATCAATGATATCCATAAATGATTGAGTTGTACACGGACATTGGTACAAACTATGAATTGTATACAAAATAATTTTTGCAACTGTGCAGACATTACAATTTCATACTCCCCACTACCCAGCTCGGTAATTATTAATGTGTACACTTGTAGTTAACATTAAAAAACCAAAGTTATAACAGTAACAGACATAATAATAAGAGACAAATAAACACTACCCATGTTTATAATAGATCTATAAAGAAAATGTCTGAAAAAATAAATAAAAATGAATAGTAACTTTTGGAATACTGAGTAATCGCTGTTAAAACAATCATTCTCTATTAAAGTACAATATTTACTTAAAAAAATTAACCCAATAAATTACTGTAATACTTACATAAATACTGAACGTTTTAGAACCACATTTGGAGACTTCTAAATAAACTCATAACTCAAGTACAAACTATAAATTCATTGTATAATGTATACTAAGCATTTAACCAAAAACGTATAGCAATGATGTGGTACTTTTCCCAAAATGAGTCAAAGTACCTGGAAGAATAGTTCAGATGTTATAAAAAAGGAGATGATATGGAATATATATAATATAATACATTATTTAAAAAGATAAATTTATTATTTTCGTTATTTTGACCGGATTATTGTTATTATGTTTGGTGATAAAAATTGGCGGTATATTATTCGGAGCACAGAATTATTCGGTGGTCACTGGTCAGAGTCGTAACAACTTGTTGTGTATATCCTTGACCGTGGTATATATTATCTATGGTCCGAGTACGGATCACACAATATTATGTCGAGAATGATGGAGAAGATACGTATTTTAAACCTGCTGGCTACACTGAGTAGTTAATTTTGATAAAGGTCATTTCAATGAGATAAGACACATTTTAATTTTTCATTACATTTACCTCTTTTTAGGGTTTTACTTGCATTCAGCATTGCATTATAATTTATAATTAATAAGAAAGTTATTTATTTTTACCAAACATGCCTATTATGAAAGCTTTAGCTTCTAATGGTAAGTAATCCATAATAATACTCCATTGTGTATTATAATTGTGTATCATCATATTTTTTTATTTCTTAGTGGCTGTTCGCCGCTGGGCATATAATCTTTCTGGTTTCAATAGATTTGGTAAGTATTGAAATGTTCACAAATATTATATATTATCTTTATAATCGTATATATTAATTATCTTTTTAATATAGGATTACATCATGATGATGTGTTACAAGAAAATGATGATGTCAAGGAAGCATTAAGACGGTTACCAGCACACAAAGTAGATGAAAGGTCATTCAGAATAATTAGAGCAATGCAACTCTCTTTACAAAAAATTGAACTACCTAAAGAACAATGGACGAAGTTTGAAGAAGTAATATTTAAATACATAAATAATTATTAATACTATACTAATACATCTTCAAATTTTATATTGCTTTAGGATGACCGTTACTTAAAACCTTACCTTGAAGCAGTCATCAAAGAAAGAGAAGAGAAAGAATACTGGGAAAAAAATTACTATTAGATTTCAATATTCTGTATTCAAAATAAAAATATTCTATAGTCACAAGTAAATTCTTACAGCAAATATTTCAATTATTACATCATATTATATCATTCTGAGTATGTTTTACAAACTTGTATTATTAAAGGTAATATAATTTTAGTCTTCTGTCAAGAAAAATAAAATGAGTTTTATCTTATTCATTATACCTAAGTTATAATTTTTAATTGATAATGGTTATATTAACTCAAGTATTTAATTTTTAATTTAAAAACTGCCTAGATTTTAAGATTGATGTTTGGGTATTCATTTATCTTTGATTTCTCCATTTTTACATAGTTTTTTATTATTACTTTTTAAATATGATTGAAACGGTATATCAGCATAAGACAAAATATCTTGGAAATGAATTAAGGATATAATTAGCATTAGTCAGTATATTCTTAATTGTGCTGTCGGCTGTTGTTGGCTGTTACTAATCTGTATAAAATATCAATAATAATTTTGGAAAAATCTATCATATGAATCTCAGCAATAAAATAATAACTAACTAAAAAAACATAGGCAAGATTTTTGATTATAAACATTTAAATTTCAATTGTTAACAAAATTTTCAATTTTTTCCTAGTTAAAAATTTATAAAATGTTAAACTTTTATAGCTAAGTGGATTAAACTTAAAACAAAGTTTCACTTGAACATAATTAGTTAATTCTGTAACCAAAAAATCTAAAAGATGTATAAACACAGGTTTTTTCTATAGTTAAAATTTGGACGAAATTACATGATAAATAGGTAATCGAGAATAACGATTTTAGTTATTTTGTTGTAATTTAAAAATATTATTCGTGAGTATTTGCAATTTCTAAAGTATATATTATTATTTATTATCATACACAAATATGATAATATACAACTAATATTAATTCAACTTTTATAATATTCTTATGAAATATAAATATGCAGTAATTTTATTAATAATTTATATCAGTTTATTTTATTTACATATTTGTTACTATTTTTTTTTTTTTTTTTTAGTTAACCTGTGGCAACTTTGGGCCATTGAGTGGTTTTTAATCTTGGGGGAAGGTACTGTAGGTTTAAACACGTGTGTTTGTTAGTTTGGCAGATTTTTTAGTGGGCACCCATAGGTATCTGCCATGCTTGGGTGGAGGATGGCGGCACTTCTCTCCGGACACTGTGACTTGCCCGAAGAAAATTCCTCTCGCAGCCGAGGTTTTGTACCGCCGTCGGTGCGCTCGGCCACTCCGTCCCCCTATTATTTTTTTTTAAATAATTTAAATAAGTGTATTTAAATTAATTTATTAATTGTTTTTTAATTCAAGTTATTCAGCATTTTCATTGTATTATCTTAATTGTAATTGATTCACTAAATATTGACTTTGGTTTGGATCGGTTCGTCCAAAGTGGGGGGCTCCATGAAGTTAGCCCCCCCAAAACTTTTTTTTAATTTGTGACTACACTTGATTTGCAAATTCCAAAAATTAATTTGCTAATTTTTGGTGCTGTTTTGAAGTGAAACGACCAAAGTGGAAGGGCTAACTTCATGACCATCTGAATAACATCTTTATCTTTATTACTTTCGCGATTGTCGGCACTCGAAATACTCGACGACCGTCGGACCGGTTCCGACTCGTTATGTGTAACATACCGCTGTGAGAACGTGATGGGAATATAATCAAATTTCACATAATTTGAGTTCATCGATCTTTTTTATTCAGTCGAAAATTGACAAATTTAAAAATGCTGGACATCTATAAATCGTGTGATTGATGAATTGTGTAATGATTTGATTACATTTGATTTCTCCGGCGACTGACAATGAAGTAGATTTTATAAACATTTCTTTTTGGTTTGTGTTCTCGCGTATGTTTCGAAACTGTATTCGTATTGATATTGTCAACCGATTCGATCGCTTCTAACATTCTGTACCTTAATTACAAAATATACTTCAGTAGTCGGGGTCTAGTGTCTATTGAAAACAGGATTTATTCTAGGAGGGGGGGGGGTCCAAAAAATGTATTTAACTACTGTTTTTCTGTTCTTTTCCAGAGTATATACTTACATTTTATTTCTTAATAAACACAACAAAAGAGTATCTTGTTCGATGGGAAAGTGAATCTAGTTTGAGCATTCGGGAAGAAAATTTTAAAATTTTCAACAGTTTTTAAAAGCGCTGGGAAAAACAACAGAAATTAAAGAAAAACGGGTATTTTTACTCAATATCGGTTTTCGACAAAACTGATTTTGGTTTTTGGTGTATCTCTAAAATTAATGGAAAATTAATGGAAGGCTCCTACTATATTGTTACAATGACGTTTGAAAAATATTAAAAATCTTTAGTCACAGTTATTAATTATAAGCATTAAAAGTTCAAATCTTGATGAAACATGGAAAAAACACGAAAATTAACAAATTATTTTGAATTGAGAATTCATAAAATATTTTCTTTTTAAATCTAACATTTGAAAATGTAATACAAAATTAATCATAATCAAATTAAATTTTTATGAGCGTTTGAAGTTCAAATTTTTATAAGATTGGATATTCACTCGATTTATCATGTAGCGATTATGTTATTTTGTTGTAATTCAATAACGAATGACTGGTAGATACATGAGAATTTTACTGAATGTTTATATTTTCATTTTCTTTACAGCATAAAATTTTGAAAATATTTTGACTCTTTATGAGTTGTTTACGGACATTGTCAGTTTTCAATTTTTTTAGTTTTTTGTTTCTATAAATTTCATTAAAATATTATTTGTTGGGTAAAAAAGCGTGAAAATGTTATACAAGGCTTCTGATATATTGTTATAATAGCAGTTCAAAAATATTAAAAATATGAAGGCACAATTTTTTTAAGCATTTAAAGTTCGAATTTTGACAAAATTTAATAATTATTTTGTAGTTCAAATTTTATAAAATGTTCAACTTTTATAACTAAGGATTGAACATTTAAAACAAGGTTCCGCGTAAATAGGTTATATATAATTTACTTTATTCATAATAGTATCATCAAAATATATACTTAGTTAGACGATGAACGGTTGAACGGTTTTGTTGATGACATAATATCTATACTGGTTCAACGATGTAATGAACTTTGGTGCAATAAATAGTTTCTAAAGGAATTCTTGTCCAACACACAAAATATCATAAACTGAAGATGACTCATTATTAAAAATGAAAAACGAATCTTGAAGTTCTGATTGTTTTTGAAATGTTTTGACGTATTTTAGTTTTTCTTGTTGAAGTATTGGAGACGTGGTATCACATCCATCACTTATTGCGTGTATAAACATAAAATGAGGAATCATATTTTTAAATTGTTCTTTTAGAGTTTGTATCGAGTAAAACTTGGTCTCCGTTATTCCTCTTCCAAGTTTTAGAAACACGATTTGAGGTAGGTACTCGGTGTCTAAAAAAGCACAATTAAATTGATATCTTCTCCGATTACGATAACTTTTCGATAATTCTAAGTTTTTTGAATAGCTGTCTTTACAATAAGAGTATCAGCATCGACCTCGGCTTGAATTACACCAACGCCAGAATTTAAAAACTTCTCCGTCAATATCGCTATTAAACGAATTTTGTTTTGGTCGTTAGATAAAAAATTTTCCTATGACGTTTGTACCTCCATAGACTAGCTTATGAATACGGCAGTGCCTTTATTGATCTTTTTTTGCCGATGTCTTTCTGCACTTTTAATATTATTGTTACTATTTTTATATTTGTATATCCATCAAACACAATTATACAATTAGTCCCATAGTGTCTTTTTACATAAGTTAAATAACATTCGAAAATACTCCCGTAGATACTTCACATTTGAAGACCAAATAACACGGTGCATTAAAAATCAACAGTTTCAATTCTACAAAAAGAAACACTTTTCATAGCAAACACGGTCAGCCTTAGGACAAGAAAAACTCTGATAACGAGTTTTGTATGGAGTATAGCACTATATGGAGCAGAAACATGGATGATACTCAAAGCAGAAAGAATAAGGATGGAGCGTTTGAAACATGGCGCTGGAGAAGAACACTAAAAATTCCCTGGACAGATAGAGTAAAAAATGAAGAAGTATTTCAAAAATGAACGAACGAAAAGTAATATAGAAAACAATCAGGGAAAGGAGGACAAAAATATGGATTGGACATATAATAAGAAACAATGAAGGGATAACAACAATAATAGAAGGAAAGATAAACGGAAAAGCCGGATGAGGTAGACCAAGAACACCATTTATGAAACCAATCATAGAAGATATAGGAAAAACAAATTACAAAGAATTAAAAGTAGCAGTAATGGATAGAGACCAGTGGAGATCCATCGAAGTCATTTAACCAATCTAAGAATTGAAAAAAAAAATAAAAATAAAAAAAATACTATATAATTTAATTAGCAAAACAAATAATTACATACAATGATATATTATAATAAAATAAATTATATAATGAATAATTATAGCAGAGCTTTGCACCCGAATTAGCCCGAACCCTTAAAAAATCAAACACCCGAAGCCCATATAACCCGAATGATTCTGTTTTCAAAACACCCGTATTAACCAAAACCCGAATAAATCATTCGGGTTAACCCAAAACCCGAATAATTTTGTTTTTTACAAATTCTTCTTGTGATATATCATTTTGTATGAATTTCTTGTGGTGAGTTCGATTCTGTAGTTAGTTGTTTAATAATTAATAATAATAATAAATTAACAAGAACAATCTTACAATTAATCACAGATAAATTCAATAATTATTTTCTTAATAATTTTCTTCCTAATAGGTTTATAATATAATTTATTACTTTATTAGTATATATTGTTTAGTAATGAGCTGCAGATATTAGCATCAGAAATATAGGGGGCTATGAAGTCCATGTATACGAGTACGATTTTCGAGAAGTCTGATATTTATTTCTCATGTGATATAATTGTACCCATATATAATGATCTATTACATATTAATTTCCGATTGTGTGAAACGAACTCGTTGAAATAAAATATTTTTAGGACATCATACGCGAGGGTTTTTTTTTGTATCACACAGATTTGAACATATTTTTTTAAATACCTAATTCAATGCAATATTTAAACAATCACTAAACAATTTACACTTTTAAACTCTGAGCTGATTCGTATTTTAACGCTATTTCATCTGAGTACTTTATCGATGACCAACTTTACAATTAGTTGTTTCATTAAAAGAGAATACATTTAACATAAATAATAGAAGAAATGAGATACAGCTTAAATAATAAACCTAATAATATATATATACAAAATTAAAATAACAACAACTCTTAAAAATATTCTCCTGTTCTTTGTGTTCTTGACTTAAAATCTTTAGCTGATAGAAGGGTTGATAATAATCTTTTGTGTTAATATAAACTTATCGATTCCAATATATCTAGATGCTCCAGTGTTATTGTATAGCATCAATTTCCTTGTCCCTCCTCGTAACCTTCACCATTTTTATTTCTTTTCTACTCCCATTTGTCCAACGTATTATCTAAAAACAATCCATTATACAGGATGATAATCAGGGCAACGAGGATCCATCATTCCTATTTTGAATTATAATTATATAATATTATTTGTATTATTGTTTAATGTCTTTGGAATTATTATGTCTTAGAATATTGTTTTAAAGAAGTAAGGTTATTTACAAAGATATTATTTTCATTAGTGAAACCTCGTTAAAAGATTTTATTTAAATTTCAGTATTTTCGTAAGCATGTGATATATTATCAATTATGAAAATGTTCCTATCTGAATGCATCCATGTTTAACGCTTATTCGTAAACATAACAAAATGTATTGTAATTCTACTCTTATTATTATTTTCAATATCATTTTTACTATTTTCTATTATAAATTGTTAAATCTTTTAGCTTGTCTATTTTAGTGTTTACATATTTGAATGGGAGAAACCAATATATATTTTAAATAAATAAGAAAAATTATTTAAAATAAGTATTTGGTTTTTAATAGCCAACACTGAAATGCACTAAGATACATACACATACTTTTGACCTGATCTATCGTAAGATTTACTTGTTTTAAGCTATCTTCTCTGCATAAAGGAATCATAAAATCTGTTGCACATCGTCCGGTTTTTAAAATTGACAAAGTTAAATTTGTCGGAAAAAAATCATTATTTTCCATGGATTCTTCTTTTATTTTCTGATACCCTTTTCTCATAAGAAGTGGAATTGTATGAATAGTTGAGTTACCCGTACAATTAATTTTTTGATAAATAACAAATCTCAGATCATATACCTCACCTTTTATAGTTTTAGCAAGATTTAAAATTGGCATGACAAAAAAAGGGTAACCAGCACCTTTGCCAAATTTTTTTTCTATTTTATTAATGTTTTCATAAAAACGCCGTTTAAAATCTTCATTTGATTCACCCGTCTTATATGCTATAATTCCCATACTTTGACCAGTGCCACTAGGTTTGTACAAAGGTTTCATTCTTAGTTTTTTAAAATCATCCAATGCTTTCATAATACCATTAATCCCATCTTCTTTGGTAACCCCTCGAAAGTATCTCATTCTATAAGCTTCAAGATCATTATCATTCATATCAGATATTAAAGCTAAATCTTCTTTATTACTTTGAAAATTATATGATTTATCAAGACCACAAACATCAAAGATAAAACCTCTATCCCGCGCTAGAGCTGGTAACAACTTTGCTTCCGTGCTAGTATGAAATTTCTCACGTGCCAAAGCAAGTGAAAACTTGTCACCCCCTTCTTCAAAGTTTACGTTCAGGATGTGAACTTTCTTATAGTTGATCTTTTTATTTTCTTTTTTACTAAGATTTAATGCGCTCGATCGTTAACAAATCCATTAACCCGCCGACCAAAAAAATATGGTTGACCGTGTTCAATTTTGCAAAGCGTAACAATATCTTTGGAATAACCCAATAACACGGTTGGTTTATTAACATATTTTTTCATTGAAATTGTAGAATTGGCATAAGCATTTTTAATTTCTTTTTTATATTCATCTTTGTTTAAGACACCCATATCAAAATTCACTTTAGCAAGATCGGTTTGCTTAAAATAAGGTATTGCGATATTATCAATCGAATCTATATGACAAGGATTTGTTGATGAACCAACCTGATCTGCAAACTCATCAACAATAAATAATTTTTCCCAAATTTTTTTGTTATTTGCTGATATAGGATATTCACCATTTATACGTTCTGCGGCTTCACGGCCAGAATTTGCCACAATTATTAAAGGGTACTCTCCTTTTTTTTTACATTCTTTTTTAATTCTATGGGCTAAATATCTATATGTATTAAGCATGGTTTCAAACTGATTAATAGGCAGGGTTAGTATACCACCAAAACCGGTTCCGTTTATTTCCGAACAATTATATTCTAATTTTATTAAATTTTTACTATCTTTTACATTATATGCTAAGATATCCGGTGGACAACATATAAAATTAAATGCTTTCGTACCCATTGGTAATTCTATTAATGAACTTGTTTCAAAAACATCAGCTAATATTTGATCTTGATTGTTGCTAATTAGTCTATAATCAGATATACCATTTAATAAACTTGCAATTCCAGAATGTCCTATAGCCCGCAAGTAATCTGAAAAAGAAAACCAAGAGTAAACATATTTTCTTGAATTATGTTTTTAATAACTATCTATATTGTTGTGCTGTATTAGTACATTACTAATATGAATAATAACACAAACGTATTTTATAATCCTTTATTTTTAACTATATATAAATCGTAATGATGTACATTCAAATTTATCAGCTCACTAATTACCGATTTTCTTATTCTTATACTACATATATAACAAAATAAATGGTGAATATTTAACAATTATGGATCCCAAAAGTAATAGAAAAATTCTTTATTTTCCCAGGATTTATCTTTATCTTATTATTATGATAGTCATAGCTGTGTTGTTGGCACCTAGAAGCTAGAACTGAGATTTTTAAATTGAAGTTTATATCAATTATAATATTAAAGAGTGTTATTATACTGAAAAATAATTTAGTCAAGATTGTCAAGCGTTATTTCCACATATAGTATATTGTACATTAACAATAGGTACGCCACTTAAACCAGTAATCAGGGACGTCCATTTTAGGCCTAGGCGGTCGGCGCGCATGCCACTGTTATTACACTAATTTACCATGCCGAATCTATTAACGCGCGCATGGTTTGCTAGAACCCCGCCCTATCCCTTACATGCACCAATTCGGTACTTAATACAACTGAGGTAGATTTACCTACCAGGCTGGCAATCGACGTTCATACGGACACGTTCAAACGCGGAAGGTCTTCGCTGCCGCGCGTATCACGCGATGGTTTGTGAATAAGGTGGTAGTCCTTACGATTGCATTAATTGCAACTATACTATGACTTACTTGTATTAGCCCAGTGATCAGCGCTGAGACATACAAAACATAATTTCTTTTCCCATAACCAACGAGCACAGTAAGTACTCAACAGTTTGTGACTTAATACGATTGCACAACTCTAACGCACAAGGTTTGGTACAACGCTCGTACCGGCGGTAACGAACGAAGATGCCACGTGCAGGGAAGGCCCCAACTTACGAGACCGATATCCTTCTCCCCATGCGTGAATGAACACCCCGAGAAAAGGATTTAGCCTGGGATTTAGACACCGCGCTGACCGCGTTAGCTTTACGTGGCTGGTCCCCGGAAATTTCTAAATACCACTACACGCGACTTAGCAAAATCTACATCGACGGAAAATCGTATTAGTTTCGAACAACTTACGGGTCACAGATGTACAACGGCAACTGGCGAAACGTAAAAGCAAATAATACAAAACAGCCCAAGTCTGGGATGTTGAGCCCGTCCAACAATGATATGCACTCACTAAACACGCACGTAAAATTGCTTGGCACAGACAGCAACTCCTGGATGTACGACGAAAAATCCAACAGCTTGTCTACCAATGCTGTGGCAACCATTCGGGGCTGTTAAATCTCCTCGGAAGTGTTGATCAAGCTAACTCATAACTGTCGGAAGAGACCGGTATATTGCGCACTGATTAAATAGTACATCTTATTTATAGCTGTTAAATTGAGTATACCTTTAACAGTGCTGTATACCTATCGCGGAAAGAAGGCCAGTAGGTACCGAAAATCACCATCAAATGTTGGTAACGGTGTTTCCGGAAGCTCCAAAACGAACTGGCCGGACCACTAGATGTGTCGTGTTGACTTAAACTAGGTTTTACCTATAATTCTAACGAAAGTCAATAAGCTCTGCACCTTTGGAGTTACCTTATCGACCATCGCTTTAGAAGTAGTTATAAGTCCGTGGGTAGATCCACAAAATAATCATAAATCTCGGCTGATTGGACTAACGAGTCCAGTACATTTACTGCAGTATCATCCTCGAGCTTAAACTTCGTCCAAAGGGTGTCTTAAGTCAGTTACGGTTAATATCTCGGGAAGTATTTGGAATTTTAAAATAATTTTTTTTTTAAACTTTCTAGGTTTTACTATTTTACACTGTGTTACAATGTTGATAATTTTAACTTCCTCCCTTAATGGATAAAACTTTATCAACTTTCGATTTTCAAATGGCAATACCTATTTTCGATAACGAAAATCTATAAGCATACTGAAAAAAATAATTTTAACGTTTACAGAATTTAATTTGAGTAATCCGTTTGCGACTTATTACTACTTAAATATTCGTTCAATTTACTGCTACCGGGTAATTTAACAGTAAAAACCAGAAGTCAAAGAGAAATTTCATCTCAATTTAACAATACCCATAATGGTCATAATCGATAATAACAAGATATATCATAGATAAATAATACTATTAGGAAAAAAAAACAAGTGTTCGATCATCACTCCCACTAGAACACCGAGTGTCAGTGAACGACTAGCCAGAAGCAGTGAGGCTGTATCAGCTATAAAGTATAATATAAAAATAATTTTACAATTTACTATCATGGTTACATAATATAGCACTGGTTACAGATTCCTGGTATATGGTCTTACTATTAGTAGATAAACGATAATAAATGCCGGCAGTGCTCGAATTGGAAAAAAAATTGAGGACGGACGCTGGTTTTAGTTCAAAAAACACCGTTCCATAGCTAATAAATTGTAAAGTAACCCGTTGTGAAAATTAAACAAAAAGTTCTCAAAAGTAGAATGTAGAAACACGTATACGGCGGCAATACAACCGAAATCACTTCAAAATTATCACACTTGCAGATAATAGAGATGAGGTAGACATGATATCTTTAATCGTGGTAGTGTACAAACCAATGAAACCACCGCGGCGGTAATAATCATTCATACGTATATGAAATACACTATCCATTCGTACAATTGATAGTGACTACATCGTTTTATCTACATCGTGCATCAACGATAACCGTTTTCTGCGAAAAAATAACCATTACTTTGCAGTTTGCTATAGAAAATAGAAATAACCGAAACAAAAAAATCCAAATACACCGTTCAAAAGTAAGCATCCTCAGGGGTCAGAGGGGGACTCGTTTTTAGCGTTCCCCGCTTAATTAAATGAAGGGGGACGCTGAAATCTATGAAAAAAATGAAAGCGGACTCCGTCCGCCCGCGTCCCCCCCCAATTCGAGCACTGTATTTAAATTATTCCTGAAAACATGTGGTTATCGGTTAATCGTTAATGTTAGTTTCCCACTATCAAATATCGAATATTATTTAATTATTATTTTTTTAACGCTTAACCAGTAACCACAGATTACGTTTTAAGTAAATACTGAATTATGTGTATTATTTAAAATATAAATTTAAAGTTTAAACCAATTATCCCAATGCATATTATGTTTTTTGATAGTGTTTTAATGTTGTATTTTGGTTAACAAACTTGAATTTAATTAAAAATATACTTCTATCAAATCAGCAATAATTTTATGTATTACATGGGAATTAGATTTCATACTTTGCCGACAACTTTATTAACTTAATATACAGATACTAAATATGTATATGATACATAGTATGTACTTGGATTCTGGATTTAGAACTAAGACTGAAGTAGTTAAAGGTCTATTCGCACATTTCGTTTTTGCCCCTCCCATTTAAGGTTTTCTTTTCATTAAAAATAAATAATTACAAATCAATCTGTGTATACTAAAAAAAACAAGAATAGGCAAGTTATTTTGATTACACTAATAAAGTGACATGACAAATAACCTACATCAGACTGATATTACAATGTTTTGTGCACCGAAGAAGTGAGTCCTATAATGTTAATCTGTTTGCGGGGCTATAGGCTCAGATCCCGTTGTTCATAGTGTCTACCTGACTTTCCATTTATAATTATTAGGTATACTGGGTGGGATATACTTTTTGTATAATGTATAATTTGCATTTTATATCAAAACTATCTTATGTGTGAATAGACCAAATGGACATTAGTTCAATACTAAATTATCAAAGGCAATAAACACATAAGTTATCAATAATTTTACTAGAGTATGAAAAAATTTCCATAGTGCAAATGTTTGTAGGATTTGGGTAAGATCATAACTAATGAAAAAAATTAACACTTAACATGTCCAATACCCTTGATAAATTAATAAACATTGAACATACTTTACATTTTCTACTCCTAACCTAATTAGGGCTTAGATGTTGCATTAATTAAAAATTAAAAGTTATTAAAGACTAAAGGTTATGGCTAGATTTAGAGACTTAAAAGCTTTAAACACAAACGTATATGCATACAAATATGAGCAAATATGTATACACTAGAACAGTAGAATAAGACAATTTTAACAGAATTTATTGAAAAATGTATTTTCCTTTTTTAAATAATTGTACCTATTGCTCCAATGCTTTTGAATAAAAAAAAAAAAAACAATAGACCGATAAGAGAGATTAACATTTGTGGCATGGAGCGCATGCCATCATCACATGGAAGTCGCACAATATTGACACAACATTGGTAAAATACATCACATTTGTGTAAGCAATTTAAACTAAATTTTTATGAAATTTTTTTGCTCTAATAAGTAGAAACCTTATAATATGCAAAATAAAGTTTTATATTGTTATACATTTTATAATATGAGTTTTTAAATTAATTACAACAATATCAAAGTCCCAATCATGACATCAAACATAATTATCAAGTATTTTAAATATGTCAATTGCATCAGTAAAAAATCATCGTAATTTATTCTGAGTGGTGAATAAGGTTAAGTTTTAGACCAGGATTGAACATTTTCTAAAAGCATTTTCCGTCTGGATTTAGAGCAATTTTAAAACTTTTAATTTAATATATAAATGTATAGATTTGAAATGTGTACAATTTTGATAAGTAAGGATCAACACTACTGATATAAAGACAAATAATTGTTGAACCATTTAATAAACATTAGTATATTAAAATTATCGAGGAATCAAGATATTATGCAGAGTAAAATAAATTTAAAAGCAAATTCATTATTTCTGAAAGACTATTTTAAAACTTAATTTAGTATTAATAAATGTGAATATATTTGAAATGTGTACAATTTTATTACGTAAGGATCAATATTCACTAATAAAATGATACATTATTGTTGCAATTTAGTAAATATTATTATATTAAAATGATTGAGCTATTACGTATGGTAAACTAAATTTAAAAGCAAATTCATTATTCATTAATAATTCATTATAGGTAGGTATCTAAATAAATGTAGAGTATAAAGTCAGCAGTTTTAAAAGCAATAAAAACATACTTCATACCTAATTTAAACTTAGTGAATATTGTTCGTACAAGAGGTTCAATCAAATAATAAATTATATGTATATTTACTATTTCGCTATATTTATTACATTATTAAACGAGACTAATGTTAAAACAAATTACTTAAAAATAGGTATTTTAAAGTATTCATATGCTCAAATTGGTTAAAAATAGTTGGTTTTGTGCAAATAACTTTGTAAAAATAAACTACAGTCTATAAGTCTTTAAAAAGTTATATCAATATAATAGGTACCAACTAATTGTTTAAAACACTCGCAATTCTTTTATTTGCAACAAGTTATATACTCTCAATACAATATAATTATGACTGCCATTTTAGACTTGCAGAATTTTGGTCCATGCCAGAGGTTTAAGTGAGTTCAATCGTCTTCTACATTGTATTGGTTTCGATATTTATTACACTATTAAATGTGACCAATGTTTAAACAAATTAGTAGAAAATAATTATAAGGCATTCATAAGCCCTCAAAATAGTTGCTTTTGTATGAATAACCTAGTAAAATATTACTGCATTAAAGTTTTAAAGTCAAAAAGTTATAAATCCTATAATTTTATTAACACAAACCAACAAAAAACCATGTATGCAAATATTTATTAAGTAAATTATTGAATTCTATGAAATGATTACTCATGAGTCAAAATAATGCTTTATACATTTAGCAAAATATCAAATATAGATATAAGTATTTAAAATATTCTGATTTGTTCCACTTTTCATTACAATATCAATATGGAGAATATGATTTAATAAAAAAAATGATGCCACATTTAAAAATTTAGGAAATTAAGAATACACATAGAATTGTGATGAAAAAGCTAATTTGAAATCCTATTTAGGTACAAATGAACAATGACTTTTAGATAAACTGAAGAATAATTTTATTGATAATAATGACGACTATGGAATTTAAAAATGTCTAATTCAAAATGGTTCTACGTGTCTAAATGTAAACAATTTTAAAAATGTTTTAATTCTTCATAAATTATTACTCATGAGTCACAAATCAGGAATTAAAGTAAATACATTAGCAAATCTAGATATTTAGGTGCTGAAATATGCTGAACTACTCCACTTTACATTAAAGTAAAAGTTTATCATCAGACATCACACATACAATATGAATAATATGGAGAATATAGTTAAATAAAAAAATGAATGCCACGTTTGAAATATTAGGAACAATGACTTTTAGAGAAATAAAAAATTGCTTTTTCATAATAATTTACCATACATAATAATAAACTTTTTTCATAAGCTGTTTGAAGAAAATAGACCATATCTAATAACAGTTATAATTTAAATCAATGGGTTGAATAAAAATTAAATAAAAAATGAATACACATTGAATTATTGATGAAAAAGCTAATTTGAAATTTGAAATCCTAGATAGATACAGTTGTACAATTGAACAAAAACTTTTAGAGAAATTGAAGAATATTAGAGAATAATAACAACTATGAAATTTAAAAAATATCTTGTTTAAAATGGTTTATCTTGTCTATATTTCAAGAATTTTAAAAATGTTTAAATTCTTTAGAAATTATTGAGTCATGAGTCACCCCCGCCCAGAAGGCAATTCCTCCGCTACTCAGGTTTAGTGGACGTCCGCCACTTATCAGTCCGCTGAACAAAACTAAAACACAGTAACTACAGTTTGGGAAATTGTTCAGGAGAGCCAATTTTCTAAAAATTTACAGGCCGCTGAAAAATTTTAATCACACACTATATGTAACCCTGTATTATAGATAACATATGAACCTCCAAATTTTATGTGTGTTGAATAATATCATTTTTTTTATTGGCTCCAAAGTTATAGTAGATACTTGGTTTTAATTTGGGATTTGTGAATTGAATTAAATGAAATAACTGGAATAAAACATAGTATCGTAGTATTTAAAAATTGAAAATTCTTTTAAGTAGTTAATATTTACAAATATAAGTTTATAAATAACAATTAATGAAGTGAGGTGTTCTAACCTACTTATAAAACAAATTAAAAAAAACAATACAAATAAATTGTAGTCCTTTCTGTTCACATTTAGTAAAACGATAAAATATATAAAAGTATTTACTTTATATTTAAAAATATAAATTTATAAATAACAATTAATCACTGTGAGGTGTTTCAACCTATTTAATATAAAACAAATTAAAAAACTATAAAATTAAAAATAAATTGCAGTCCTTTCTGTTCACATTTGGTAAAATGATAAAATGTATAAAAGTATTTACTTTTATATTTACAAATATAAATATATAAATAACAATTAATGAAGTTAGGTGTTCTTATCTACTTATAAAACAAATAAAAATAAAATAAAAATGAATTGCAGTCCTTTCTGTTCACATTTGGTAAAATGATAAAATATAATATAAAAGTATAATTAACCAAGTTAAGAATACTTACTAGTGTAATAATTCACAAATAAGTAATAAAAAATACATCATTCTGCACATTCAATAATAAAAGTGTCTGATAGTCCAATTTCACTAACTAGGTCTTCAGAAGTTAATGAAACTGGTAAGGTAGTCCAAAAATGTTTTCTATTATTTGGCATTAATGGAAGTATTTTTTTACTATTTCATTTTTTTTTTTCAAAGTTTATATCTCGTTGCTCTATGATTTTGTTTGGTTTATAATCAATGATGGTTTTTAAAAATTTTTTTTGTAAAAAGTCTAATTCTTTTGGTGCCTAAGTTAGTATAATATACCATTTTGGTAGATCCTTTAAAAAATGTTTCCATCACTAGACTCAACAATTTAAAACCTTTTACTGGGTCATTCTTTATGGTAGTGGATCGTTTCTTGCTTGACCAATTAAATAAATGTGTTTGATCAATAATGTTTAAATTTGTTCTACTTTCCTTAATTTTATTTTTGAGATCATCATAATCATATATATTCCTTACTTGCTTAAATGTTTTCTCTATGTTTCCATGAACTCCATCTGCTGACATATGTGTATGGCCTTTTGTTAAGTATTTGATGCTGGTTCGGTATGCCCTCTACAGATTTTGCCGTTCTACACTCGATCTACGTTTGGTACGGAAATATTGGACAACGTTAATCTGCCTTGTTTTTATATACCTATGATATGTTGGATTTTCTATAATAATAATATGACTTTATTATCTTATCTTGTCTTTACCTTAAATTATATTACCTACTGTAAGTTTTATTACAGTCGTTTTCTAGTGTTCACGAGTATATTTTATTTTTATATAGTAAAATATTTTATAATTTATAATTTTATATTAATTGTTAATTGTGGTGACGTTTCGTGAGTTTTATACTACAGTAGTGCCAAATGAGATCGAGTGTCATCGGTTTCTAGTAGAGAAAGGATTGTTGAAAAGTGCTGAAGAAAACGCCCCTTGTCATAATTTGCGACACAGAAATGCAAATAAAACGACGGAAATGTCGAAATGGGGAGTGGATGGCTATTTTTTGGTGTCCAAAACGAGGCTGTCAGACAACAAGGTCGGCACGAGCTGGCAGCAGATTTTTTCATTTCACTGACTTAAACCAATGTTGTAATAGTGGGTTAACACTTTGTCAAATTGTTGAACTTATATTTATGTTTGTATTGGAATTGCCCACACAAATGGTAATAGATTGGACAGGAAGAAGCAAGGAGTGTGTTACCGATTGGTTTAATATGTGCCGAGAAGTATGCACAGCTGTTTTGAAAACTAAAAACAAATTGGTTGGAAATGCACAAAATCCAATTCAAATTGATGAGGCTCATTTCGCTGGCCGAAGGAAGTACAATAGGGGTAGATTATTAGCTAGAGATGCTCCTCCTTCATTAACAGATATAATTGCTGAGGTTATTAATAACCGAAATTATGGTGCACGTGTAGATGGCCCCTGGGTATTCGGTTTAAAAAATGGAAACGATTGCCGTTATTTTTATATTCATCAACATGATCGAGAAACACTTCTACCGATAATAGAACGTGAATGCAAAGCAGGATCAGAAATTCATTCTGACGTATGGGCTGCATATAGGTGTCTCACAAGCCGTGGATTTATACACAAGACAGTAAATCACCAAATGTCATATGTCGATGCAAATACAGGAGCTTACACTCAAAACATTGAGAGGTCATGGTTGGACGCAAAAATTAAATTATTGAAGAAAATGAGGGGTGTTCCTTTACATCATTTGCAGTCCCATCTTGATCACTATTGCTGGCGACTTTACCATCAAGACAGGCCAAATCTTTTTCTCGCCATGCTAGTAGACATCATGAATAACGTGAATGAAAGCCAATAAAAATAAAAAAATAACGACGTATATAGAGCAGAAAATAAAATAACTAATTTTTATACACCTATTTATATTTTATATTATTTTTTTAATTATTTAACTAATTTGTATATATTTATATTCTATAATATTTTTATTATGACGTTTTTGAAAAATAATTTTTACCTATTTATATTTATATGTCGTTTTTTAAAATTATGAAAATTAAATTATAACTAATAAAAAAATGACCTGTAGAGCGCATACCAAACCAGTACCAAGTATTTAATAGTGACACTTTCTATAGAATTATTGTGCTTAGAGTTCCATGCAGTAGTTGTCAGCCCAAAAAATAAAATTTTTAGTATCTCTTTCCTCTCTTATTATGGATAGTATTGAATCTGCAATGTTTTTTACTTTTCTACTAGCTACCGCTTCATGCCACAGTACACAATGAGATTTGCCTTTTGGTCTTAAGGAAGCGAATGTTTTACTTAACATTATTAAACGATTAGTGAAAAAACAAGTTTTCAAATCTGGTATCATAGGTAATAGAAGAATTTTTTGGAGGTCCATGGAAAATACTTTGGTTGTGCTGCTGGTGTTTATATTGGCATCCTTTTTGTACATAGTGTTTGCTTGAAATGCTTTGATTTTATGTTGCTCTAATTTAATTTTAAGTTTCTCAATTGAATTTTCTATTTGATTAGCATAATTGGTACAATCTTCACATTTATCAGAAATAGGACTTTTTAATGAGATATTCAACTCTTTTAGAACCCCTCTGTAAGTTTCTTGTGAAAACATTTTTCCATATCTCAAACAAAACTCTTCATACATTGATTTTACAGTCAATTCTCTAGGCAACAACATGATATTGGGAGTATTATGTCTACGATAATGACTAGACATGGATTATACATTTTTATATGATTAATTATTGAGGTCTTGTCAATGTTTAAATTACTCACACCAGTTTTGTTACCTCTATTTTCTTTCACAGTTGATAGACATGGACTGTCACAATTTTTTTAATTTTTATAAAGAGCTGTTAATATAGAATCATTTGAATATCCAAATATGTTAAGTAACATTGATCTACATACTCTGAATTTATCTTTCTAAGGTCCAGCTGGTATCCAGCTGGTAGATAAAAATAACGAGATTCATTCCTTTTAAAATTATTTATGAAGTCTGTTGTTGTTCGACGCTTAACTGGAGATACTATAATACAATTTCCTAAGTACCTTCTTCTTGATGTATAATCCATAGCCCAGAAATCACTCCAAATTTGTTGTCGTTGATCAACCAAAATATTAATACTACAATTATTTTTACATATTCCTGGACAGGGAATATTTCTAAATGGGTGTTTTATTTTAGCATTTTCTATTTTACTTTTTCTCTTTTCCTGCCAAACTGCATGTTGATCTTTCTTACTGATTTTTTTTTTCTTATTACAACCATCATTATGTATAACTGTTTCATCATGATCAGAATGTGTTGCACTTAATAAAACATTTTCATCCAACACATAAAAAAACATAATTCATTCAATTAGTGAAGGCAGATTTAAACTGAAATAAACTTAGATGTAAGTTGTAGTACCTGGTCTTTGTGTTTCAGTCACACAACTTGAATTTAATTCGGTAGTAACAGTGAAATAGTCATGATCATGTAAGACAGTCGGTAAATCCGCCATTGAATCAACCAATCTACCAAGCCATAATGTTAAAACAAATTAATATTAGATTACTTATATTATACATTCAGACAATAAATAATATGTAACTAACCCATTTACTTATTAGCTATTAAATTATAATTTACAACTTACTTTATAACTTAGAAAATATCGAGGAAAATACATATTTGTTAGTTACTGTGTTTCAGTTTTGTAAAGTTCTTATCATATAGCAAACTCTTGTAGTTGTTTGTAAATTGGTAAATAATCATCCGAATCCAAAAAAAATAATATGGTTCAATTCAGTGTAACAAGATGACAATGAGGATAGAAAAAAGTCGATTTTGATAAGAACGTTAGTTACTGTGTTTTAGTTTTGTTCAGCCGATCTCTCGTATTCTCGATGTTATAATCAATAATCAATAATACATTATACATATATGATTGTATAATACAGAACACGGTCTTATATAAGACCGTGATACAGAACAATTCAGACGATCAAAATATCTATCGATATTATAGATCGATGTTATAAAATGTATAATATACTGATAGCACAGGCCACAGAAGCTAAAGTCCCGTAGAGTAGAAAAGTTGTAACGCGGTAAGAATGGTGTACAAACCTACTAGTATTTCCGGTCTGTAGAAATCCTTATCCTCACGAAGCGCTGTTAACCGATGTCTATTGAGCGGTGGGGCCATGATTACTCTTGTTGTTGACACTTGACGTAGTAATGTAGTATGACAATTTAGTATTTACTACGTTTACACGCACAACTAAAGTCAGTTTAATAACTAAAGCGGTCTAATCATGCATCATGTAAACGTTTTAAAGCAGCCTTAATAACCGTTTTTATTTTAAGGACTTTCGAATTATTAGTTTAACCAAATTAAATCGATTTAATAAATAAGGTCGGCTGTATTTTTGTACGTGTAAACCACGATTATAACGAACAGGTTAGTCATCGGCAGTACAATTTGTACACTAGCGTCTAGCACTGCTAGTCAGACGTGTCAAATTTTCATCTGTATATTGGGGAAAGAGATTAACAAAACGTGCTCTGGTGGAAACAATTTGTACCTTCCAATTCGGGATGTATAGATATAGTTTTATAGTTTTCTGTCTTCCCAATATAAAACAGTGTAAACTCCCGTTGACTGGGGGGGGGGAGATAGCGTCATGGGTCTATGCGATCGGGTAGCTCAGTGGTAGAGCAATCGCCCGGCAAGCGAGAGACTCGGGTTCGATTCCCGGTCCGGCGGCTAGATTTTTGACGTTATTTCCCCTGGAGAAGTTAACACAAATCAGAAGTGGGATTGGTGACCAAAGGATGCGGTGTTGTGAAGGACCTGGACTTGGTCCGCAAGAGGTCATGCAGAGACGATCGCGTTGTGCTTACGGGTCGTGCGCTCTGGTGGTCAGGTGGTGAAACAACGGTCGCAGTGGGCGAGTCATGGGCGCCAGGATGGTTGAATGCTTAGATCATATACTATGGATGGAGCTATCCGTATAATTGCCATAGCACCGAATTGTGTCCAACATCATCCCCACCACCTTCAAAATTTCACGGTACACGATACTAATGCGCATGCTCGAAAGTTAGTATTCAGTATCAAAAATGCCAACTGATAACACATTTTTAATAACTAGTAACAGTAGTAACTACTATTCTGATTTCTGAATAATGTCTATGCATAAAAATATTAATTAACATTTTAACAATATTTATTAACCTTACATTTACCTTTACTTTTTACAATAGTACACAATATTTAAATTAAATAAAACTTAGTCCAAATTCTAATAAATAAATAATGATAATCACATTTGAAAATTAATCTTAATTACATAAATATATCCAATTAGTAATTAGTTAGTATTTGCCACTTGGTAGCAAATTTAATAAGTTGACAAAATTCAAAAATTTGATTTTAAACGTTTTAATATTTAAATTCAACGTTCAGTTTAACTATCAGTAAGTTATCAGTATCATTCACATATATTTCTGAGCATGCGCATTAGTGTCGTGTACAGTGAAATTTTGAAGGTGGTGGGGATGATGTTGGACACAATTCAGTATACGGATAGCTCCATCCATAGTATATGATCTAAGGTTGAATGCATGACAAAATAAATAGGTATGTCAGCAATATTACGGGTTTAGAAACAAATCGCGCACCCACCCTCCCGCCCAGCCTTGTACTGTGACGTAGGCATTTCTCCGGTTCTCATTGGTCCACCGCCGCCACTGCCGCAAATAGCTGCCGCCGAAGAAGACTCCATTACTACTCCACCACTCAGCCTTTTGGAAAAATGTTTACGTCACAGACATGCGTATCACGAGTTGCTGACATACCTATTTAATTTGTCATGGTTGAATGTAAATCCCCGTTAACTGGGGGAGATAGCGTCATGGGTCTATGCGGTCGGGTAGCTCAGTGGTTGAGCAATCGCCGCCCGGCAAGCGAGAGACTCGGATTCAATTCCCGGTGGCTAGATTTTTGACGTTGTTTCCCCTGGAGAAGTTAACAACAGTAAGCTGATTGACTGATTTATCAACGCACAGCTCAAACCATTGGACTGATTGGACTGAAATTTGGCATACAGATAGCTATTATGGCGTAGACATCCGCTAAGAAAGGATTTTTCGAAATTTTGATTTTAAAGAGTGAAATCGGTAAAAATATTTTTTTACATGTAATTTGTATATCTATATTTATAATAATAGCAGTCGACCGTTTACGGGAAATACGGTACGGCATGGCGCCCAAAGGGTTTCCATCTACCCTTTTTTTGTGTGTGTATTTTATCAGCGTGTAGATATAAATTGTTCCGTGGCTATTGGGAAGACAGATTAACACTGGGAGCGCTGTCGACGCCTATCGTACTGATGGTTAGGCGGGCTCCCCCTACGTGGAGTAGAATCGGGAGATTGTATGTATTTTCCCGACATTTCGCATATATTTTGCTTTAAGTGAAGTGTATTTGAATGTATTTGATATTATTAGTAGAAATTGTACTTACCAACGTATACAATTAGCTATAAAATCGTATAAAGTTTCGATACCAGAATTAATTTATTATAAAAAGTAAAATAACCAATATAAAACTATATCTATACATCCCGAATTGGAAGGTACAAATTGTTTCCACCAGAGGGCGGACAGAGCCACGGAAGTAGGTAGCGTTGTCGTTTTGACGATAGAAGTTAAGTGATTATTAAATGCTGTACGTCTGTCGTCTACTACTATATCCTAATCTGACATCGTATAATATTATATTTTATGCAATACGCAGAATATTAAATACATTGTTATCGATTGGTAATTGGTATTGGTATAGTGTATAAATATATTGATTTGTACGGCACAAAATATAATATAATCTGTATATATCTGTATATAAAAACGCGTTGTTGGCGGATAGAGCCGCGGTAGCACCGTTGTCGTTTTCATGATAGAAGTTTAGTGATTATCCTACATGGCTACATATGATATTTATAGCTGCGCATGACGAAAACGTGTACGTTAAGCTTTTACGATTTGGACAAGATTTGTCCAATGGACATTTTGATGCTTATCTTCCTACTACTGCAGAAAACAATACTCAGAGTCGTATAGAGGAACTGGTCGATGAACGCGAACATTCACCTATTGCATCTTCAGTACACAGTAACATTTCTGCAAAAATTTCATTATCCCAATCAAGTGAAACAGATCAATCTATTTCGTCCTCATTAATTAAAAAGAGAAGACGAAGGGCTAGATCTACTAATTACACAAGAAAAAATCAAATGAAAAAATATAGACAGAATAAAGCTATAACTTATTGAATAGGTTATGATAATAATTATTATCTTAAAAACTAAATTAATATGTATAAAAATATTTTATTTATTTTAATTAATTAAATTTCAATAGATTAAACAAAATTTAATCTTGCCAGGTTACATACATTTATATCAGTGGCGGTTTTAGTAACTTACCCTATGTTCTGTGCTAAGGCAATCATTTTATTATATTCACAGATATAGATAATATTTCATGACCAAATGAAAGCAGACGTGCGTCGTGCGACACTGCGACGGCCGTGTATCTTTCTTTACTTTTTATTTTATTTTTAATCAATTATTCCCTAGCTATCTTATGTGATATCTGCATGTTTTCCTTTAAATCAAATAAATAATCATCGTAATTGTATCGTGGTTCTGGTTCGGTTTTCAATTTAATCGGTACCTCCAATGTACGTCCGTAAACTAATGCATATGGCTGGAAGTTAGTAGATGAATGTACTGTTGAATTATATACAAAAATGCAAAGGGTAATAAATGATCCCAATTATTTAAATTTTTGTCTACATAATGTCGTCAGTATTCAGCCTAAGTCCTTCGAGCACGTTCAACAGGATTACTTTGTGGCCTAAAAGGACTAGTATTAATTTTTTCTATCTTTAATAACTTGCAAAACTCAGCAAACGTTTTACTAAGGAAATTTGTGCCCTGGTCAGTTAATATCGTTCCCGGTATGCCATGTACACGAACGAAGTGTATAACAAAGGCTTCCGCGACCGTGTTCGCCTTTTGATCAGGAATTGGAACTCCCAAAGTGTAACGCGTTAGATCGTCTTCCATAGTTAGAATATAAATATTATTAGATAGTGTTGTCAGCAAAAGCCCTACTATATCCATAAATATTTTTTCAAATGGTTTTGAACTTGTAGACGTAATGGCCATTGGTTGTTTGATATGCCGATTTGATACCTTATTCATCTGACACGATGTACAATTCTTTATATATTTTTTAACGTCCCCTTTCATATTTCTCCATATAAATTGTTTTTGAATACGTTTAACAGTTTTATTAACACCTAAATGCCCTCCGAGTTTCGAGTCGTGAAACTGTTGTAAAATAATCGCTTTTTCTTCCTCAGTGTATTCTATACCTGCATATATAATGACTTCTATGCCTGTTTTACGAAATACGTATCGTATCATTGACCTTATCTTTTCCCATTTTAAATCGTCATGTTTACCTAATTTGTTCATGGCTAGTTTATCTAATTTGTTTCCTTCGCAGAATAGTTTCAAGTTTACTAACGATATGTATATGTTTTCGTAAGTTGATTTCTATCTGTCTTTATTTTTCGTTACTAACAATATTATAAATCTATTTTCCTGTTTGTAATAAGGCGTGTCCCTTATTACTCTGCTGAGCGGTAATATTGCACCATTCCCAATTTGCTTTTTTAATTGGTAATTTACTCCTGTCCTCAAATTATATTGCTTTGCGATTTCTGATACTATATTATTAGTGATTCTACAAGTGTACCTATAGTTTCTTTTACGTTATTATTCGTAATGAGTTGTGTTTCTATTTTTTCGAGGAATTGCTCATATGATTCGTTTTTTATTTCTTGAATTGAATACATTCGCGTAAGTGAGTCTACATTAGAGTTAAGTACCCCGGCCTTCTAACGTATTTCGTATTCGTATTCTTCTAACTGTATTCTCCATCGAGCTAGTTTTGATAATCGGTTTTTCAGATTAAAGAGCCATGTTAATGGACGATGATCACTAAGTATTATAAACTTTCTATGATATAAGTACAGTCTAAATTGTTTAACCCCAAAAATTATTGCACGACATTCTAATTCAGTTGTTGAGTAATTGCTCTCACTTTTATTTAATGTACGTGATGCATAACAAATTGGCAAATCTTTACCTATTTCACCTTGAGATAATATGGCTCTGAGTGCCTTGTTGCTCGCGTCCGTAGTTAATGAGAAGGTCTTTGTAAAATCTAGAAATTTAAGTTTTCGGAGCATAACGCTGTTTTTAAAGTATCGAATGATTTTTGGCATTCGTTACTCCATACGAATTTAGAGTCCTTTTTTAAAAGATTGGTTAATGGTTTTGCTATTGCGCTATTGCGCTATACGAATTTATGAATTTCTTGTAATAACCACTTAATCCCAAAAATGGTAATTTTTTTTTGATTGTTGTTAGTTCTGGGAATTCTACTACTGATTTTAATTTACGCTCATCTGGTTTTATCCCATCTTTCGTAATGACATGACCTCTTCGCTCTCTTAATTCTCTATAATTCCATTTTCTTCCATTTTTTTAATTTGCGAGTCTATTTCGTCTTGTTGTGTAATCTATAAGGTCTACGATATATGGGTGGTTGGTCCTGATTTAACTTAATAGAGTGTGTGCCTGCATTTGTAAAAGTTAAAATATCTCCTTCCATGTGAAATATACTATTGTATCGTTCACATATCTCGTAAATAGATTGTTTTTTAGTTTTGTCCATGTGTTCAGTTACTATTATTTGTTTTAATTGTGCCATACGTTCATTATGATTGTCTTTCGTTTCAACTGTAAATATTTCGTACTCAGTATCGTAAAGTATTTTGTTTAAATCGATTTCAGTTATACTCTTTATTTCTTCTGATATATTCATCATGCTAACTATTGCCCTACCGTTGTTAACGATAATTACTTTATTACTACAAAACACATCCTTTACTACTTGTTGGTTGTGTATTAGAATGTTTTTTTATTTTCAACTCGTGAGTCAGCAATCAATATTCCTATAATAGTTCGAAGTTTTAATTTGATAAAATTAGTTTCGTCTATGGACTTCTTAATTACTGCTGGTGAATGCGAGGTTGTTTAGATAATTAACTTGTTTGCTACGTCTACTATTACATTATTAGTTGAGAGAAATTCGTTTCCTAGAATACCGTCCTTGGGAATTGGAAATCGTGTTCCTATTATATGAAATTCTGCGCTTATATTTTTATCGTTTAATTCTATCGGTATTATTAATTTTCCTATGATTTGAATGAGGTCCTCATTTATCCCACGTAAATTTATTTTTTGTGTTTCGTCTACTTCTAAATCTTCGCGCAAGCAATTTATTTTGAGTATGTTTACCTGACTGCCTGTATCTATCATTAAGTGTAATTTTTTTGTTTTAGCAGCGGACGAATTAAATGTTATATGGTTATTTTCTATAGTTGCAACGATGTGAAAGCATCGTGCATTGGTTGTTCTGCGATAATTTGGTTTATCGAACGAGTACCGCGCCCTTTGTTCGATACGTTGGCGTTTTCCGAGTTTTTGTCGTTTCTACCTTCGTCGTTTCGTTTTTTATAACATGAGTTAGTATTGTGCCCATTTCGATTGCAATATGTACATGTTGCTACTTGTATATTATAGTTCGTTGGTGGTTGTGTAAAATTGTTTCTATTATGTGAACGGTTGTTATAACTGTTACTTGCATAGTTAGTTCTTGGATTGTTTTTACACTGGGATGCATAATGATTTCCATTACAATTATAGCATTTTATTACTGGCCTATTAGTATTATTCGGTTGTGAAAAATTCTTTGTTCGTGGATAATTATTTGTTCGCATAAAATTATTCGGTTTCGTAAAGTTATTTGATCGAAAATGTCCGTTGTTTCTGTTATTGTGATTCGTATTATTTGTTCTCTGATGATTTTTACTATTGTTATGAGAAAAATTATTTTTATTGGTTGAAATTTCATTTCTATGCCTATAATTATCCCTCTCCGTATTATATTCAACCTCTTCGGCTTTTGATAATTGTTTCGCTATTTCAAGGGTTTTTGGATTACGTGATTTTACTATCGTCCTAATAGGTTCTACTAATCCTTTAATGAAGTTTGCTAACGATTGTTCCTTTAGTGTTTCATGTATAATTTTTGCTTCTGAATCTAATTTACCTAGTTTACTGGCGGTACATAGTTGATAATATAATTTTTCTACTCTATGACAATAATCATTTACGTCTTCATTATTATGTATCTTAATAGAATTTAATTGTATTTGTAAGGTTGATGTCGTAGCTGTGACCTCGAATGCGTCCGTTAAATAACTTTTTATATATGACCATTTTGACACATTTTTATATTTAATCATTTCTAATGCTCTACCTGTTAACCTTATAGTAATATACTTGACTAACGTTGGTGCATTTGTTTCTTCAACTAAGCTTACTGCCATATCGCATGCATTTATAAACTGATAGATATCGTCTATTCCTGTACATAATGGTATTAATTTAAAAACATCTTCTAATCTTATAACCACCATTTTCTTTGCGAAGATCGGTCCAGTAGTTTCGGAGTTTATCCCGGACAAACACGTGACACGAGATTTTTATATATTATATTATATACTATAATAAATATTAAGATATATTTAAAGTTCTTTTTGTACTTTTCTTGTCTTAGAACTGGCAGTATTTTTACTAACATTTAAAACCTTATTGTTATCATCATTATTATTTATATATCATTATAAATACCTAGTTAATTTGTTGCAGAACTGAATATGTGATGAATGTGAGCAAGATAAAATTATAAAAAAAAAATGTTACATCTAGGAAAAACCGTCTAGGAAGTGACAAAATACTGGATCCATCATGATGAAGGTAATATGACTTCTACTGATATAAATGCAATTAAATCATCGATCTCTGAAATACTTAAGAAATTAGATAATTCAATTACACCTTTCAGTGCAATTGAAAAATATGTGTCATTTTTATTAGATAAAGTTGATGAGTATAAAACAAAATTGCAGAGCTTAGTTCAAAAAGTAAAGGATCATGATGGCAGGCTTAATACTTACAAGAATGAAATTTCTATTTTTGAGCGTGAAATCGATATTTTGAAAGGAAATGTTAATATTACCGAACAGGTGAAACTTTCTAACAACTTGGATATAACTGGTATACCTAAAACGACCAACAAAAACTTAAAGCTAGTAGTCTCAACACTCTCAACACTAGCTAAAACTGTTAATGTCGAAGTTAAATAAGAGCATACAAGCAAAATTTACGTTTAAGACATATAGATGAAAATAATAGTCGTATTATAGTTGAGTTTAGTAATAAAGAAATTAAAAATAATTTATTGTCAGCTATAAAATTCTGAGTTAAAACAAAAATGCCTCTCCTGGCAAAAGAAGTACACAACAGTTTTCCTGAAAATTACATATATGTGAATGAACTGTCGGTGGCGAACAGAAAAATCTATTGGTTGGTAAAACAAATCGCAAAAAAATACAGCTACGATTATGTCTGGGCAAATGGAAGCGGAGTATTTATGAAAAAAACGGAAGGTAAATATGATGTGCCGGTGTGCGTATGTGTAACTTGTCCCAATTAATGTCAATTAATACTGAAAAATCAATTGAGTAACTATGAATTTGTAATTAAGTGCCAACTATATATATTCCTTTGCTTTAAATTTTAATATTTTAGTTTTATCAATTATGAATAGGCCAATAGTTACAGGTAAACATTTTTTACTTAACAATATTAATAAGATCAATAATATTGAAACTATATCTGTCGATTGTATTGATGACATACAATTTAAGAATAACTGTCTTAGTGTTTTTTCGATGAATATTAGTAGCCTTATAGCGCATATTTATGAACTAATAATATACTTAAACTCTATTAATAATAGATTTGATGTTTTTAGTTTTAAGTGAGACATGGATGAAAGATGAGTATAATATAAAAATTAATGGATATCAAATGTTTCATTCTTTAGGAATAATAAATAAATTTGACGGTGTTTCCATACTTATTACTAACGACTGTAAACTCGATAAAATGAGTTCACAAATTATTAATAACTGTAATTCAATTCAATTATCTGCAGATAAAAGTGGTTCTCAGTATATAGTTACAGGTATTTATCGATCACAGTGTTATAATACTAAACAATTTGTTACCTTTCAGATTATGATTTTAAAAGTAATCATATAATTTGCGGTGACGTTAACATCAATTTGTTTTCCAACTCTTATGAATCCAATGTATATTTAAACACTTTGGCCAAATTTGGTCATACTTCGGCAATTAATGATTTTACTAGAGTTAGTGGAAATTCTAAAACATTTATTGATCATATTTTTATAAAACGATATAAATCAGCTTCTGACCACATTATCTTTGACTCAGGTAGATTTAATGCTTATATTCTTAAATGTAATATTACTAATCACTTTTGCACTATTATTATTGACGAGATATACAGTTACGAGCAATAAATAACACCATTCTTGATACTGAACGAATACTCATTAACTTTGATCATCTTAATATGCTTATTAGTACGGAGAATTGGGACTGGCTTTATAACTAGATACTATTCTTGAAAAATTTAACCAGGTGCTACATTCTTTTATTAATTTATCTTTAACTAACGTTAAAAATTTTAGATTTAAATATAAAAAAATAAAACAATGGATCTTGCTGGATCAGATTCAAAAAAAATTTGGAATTTAATTAAAGATGTATCACATAGTAATAAATTAAAGAGTACAATTTTATTGTTAGCAGTCTAATTAATAATGGTGGTGAAAAAATTACTGGGAAAGAAAACATAGCAAATGAGTTTAATAGTTTTTTCTCTAAAGTCGGTAGCGTAATATCTAATATATAAAGAGTTATAACACTTATAACTTTCAATCTGTTAGTTTTGATACACTTAACAAGAACTGTTACATTTCTGACACTATATTTTTAAAACCAATTGAGCCGCTTTAAGTCCTTAACCTATTGAATGCTATTGAAAATGTCAATACTTTTTCTAGACACTCAATATCTAATTATGTTCTTAAAAAAACAGCTAATTCTATAGCTGCACCTTTATCTATAATATTTAATATTTTTATTTCTAAAGAGGAGTTCCCGAAATCATTTAAAGAGTCAATAGTTATTTCAATTTATAAAAATGGTGACAAAGAAAAATGCTCTAATTATAGGCCTAAATTACTATTAACTTTGTCAAAAATATTTGAAAAATGCCTTAAAAGTAGATTATTAGAGTTCCTAGATAACCATAAATTTTTTCACGATAATCAATTTGGTTTTCGTGGCAATTTCTCAACTAATAATGCATTATATGAAACCACTCAATGCATATATGAAAATCTTGAAAACAATAAGCAACATGTTCTTGGAATTTTTTTAGGTATCAATAAAGCTTTTGACTTAGTTGACCATAATATTCTACTCGACAAACTTTATCATTGTGGAATTAGAGGTGTTGCGTATAGGTTATTTAAATCATACCTTAACAGTCGAGTACAAAGAGTAAAAATTTATTACGATTATAGTAATAAACTTGATATTGATTATTCTGTTCCACATGGTACCGTACTTGGACCTTTGTTATTTATAATATACATTAATGGGCTTCTTAATCAAGGTACCCCTAGTAAGATAATGTATTTTGCTGATGACACCGTTATCTTATTAAAAAGTCCATGTATAAATAATGTATATAAGATGGCTAAGGAAAGTTTTAATATTGTCAAAAACTGGTTTTATAATAATTCGCTAGAGTTTAACAGCGAAAAGACTAAATACATTCTTTAATACTTTGGTATTAGAAAATCAACAGATTTAAATAATTATAAAATCATTGCTCATTCTAATAGTTGTGTCATCAGGAATAATAAAAATAATGTATGTAAATGTAGAGAATTAGATAGAGTAAGCTCTATTAAATACCCAGGGTTATATATTGATGCTAATTTAAAATGGGATGTACACATGAATTATATTAATAATATGTTTATAAAATTTTATTCAAATCTCTTAGATCTATTTTAAACGTCAAATTAAAAAAATTGACATACCTTGCACTAATTCAAACTATTATTTCTTATGGGATTTTGTTACAAGTCGGTTGACCGTAGCCTCGTACTTTTAGAGTTTGTATATAGATTTATTAAATAAAGTAACAAACACACGTCTTTTCAATCGTAAAGTTTATTGAGTTCAACATATACAGACAATGGCACTGTCCATTCTCCACTAATTGTCTTACCATCTTAATGTTCCTTATATCTAAATTTACCTAGGACAATCTCTACTATTTAAAAAGTGCTTACTCGCAGTTTCGGGATTATACCTGTTTATACTAATTTACAGTAATCAAATAGTTATTCTACTTATTTTATAAATATTAAATACCTACTACATTTCTTAATTGTTTAGTGTTTACTAACTAATACATCCTTTCTTATTTCCTATGTTTATTAATACCAATTCATAACACTCCTCTTGTTAAACGAAAGCTCATGCCCTCATGAGTCTATTTACTTATAACACATTTTTTTCCCATAGAAACATATATTTTATAAATTTTTAAATAATTATATAATTTACATTCTAAATTTACTTAATTTCTACACCCTGTATGTCATTTACTGATTTTGTAGTGACCAATGCTTTAATATAGCTCATTGAAAATTTATTTTGTTTGTACAATTTAAGACTTATTCTATTTATTAACACTATTACCACTATTAACACTAATATACCTATTCCTATTTCTAATGCTACGTACTTTACTTTAGATACGCTTACATATTCTATATTATCATCTATTTGCGACTGTAATAATAAATCTAGTTGTTTTGAGTTTGTTGCTAATGAGTGAAAATCGGGATAATATGAATTATTTAGGTTTGAAAAATTTTCCTGTATCCTACTCGACACTCGTTTTATATGGTTTTATAATTTATACTAGCCGTTATGTTTACTCTCGGAATGTAATCATATGAAGTTTTTGTTACTATTGATCTGGTGGGGGTTAGCTCGTACTCTTTCGTTATCGCACGACATGGATACGTGAGAGAAATTGTACCTGTGTTTTGCAAAGTATGCAACACTGGCTCTCCATTCGCACAATCAATGTTGATTGTCGTTGGTTCTTCTGTCGTGTACATCCTTAGATCATATACAATGGATGGAGGTATGTGTGTATTTCTTGTATACCGAGCTGTGTCCAACATAACCTCCCACTACCCATTTAATTTCAAGGTACAACGAGTTATTGCGCATGCGTTGAGCCTATGCCGCTTTACATTCCATCCCCACCACCCATTTGATTTCAAGGTACAACGAGTTATTACGCATGCGTTTCGCCAACAATCACTATAAAATAACTAATAAGTGGGGGGTTATGTTGGACACAGCAAATGATTAAAGTAGCTCCATCCATTGTATATGATCTAAGCATGACAAATTAAATAGGTATGTCAGCAACTCGTGATACGCATGTCTGTGACGTAAGCATTTCTCCAACAGGCTGAGCGGTGGAGTAGTGGTGGAGTCTTCGGCGGCGGCGGCTATTTGCGGCAGGGGCGGCGGTGGACCAACGAGAACCGGAGAAATGCCTACGTCACAGTACAAGGCTGGGCGGAGGGTGGGTGTGCGATTTGTTTCTAAACCCGTAATATTGCTGACATACCTATTTAATTTGTCATGGATCTAAGTGTACAACCCAGGTACAACCAAACATTTTCGTTAACTTTTACGTCGTCTTTTAATGATAATAACTTTTATTATATTTACTTTACTACCTGTGTTAAGTAAAAATTTTGATTTCTGATAAATAAATTCCGTAGCTTGACATATAACGTGATCTTTAAAAAGTTTAGCTTTTAATTTAAATGTTCTAGAAATGTTACGGCTGTTGCTTTGATTTCCTGGACCGATCGTTCGCCGTTCTGAATCGATCCTGTCTCGTTTCCTGAAGTTGATGGTTCTGTCATTGAACTTGAATTCGTCTGACTAGCTCTTTTTTCATTGTTATATTTTAATTTTCTGCACACGCCAATTGCATGACCTAGTTTCTTACAATATTTACAAACAATTGTTTTGTTATTATATTCACTACTACTTTCTGCTGTTTGCCGATGAATATTTGCTGATCCATTATTTGGTTTTGAATTCTGGCCAGTATTTGCAACCCAGTTCTTTTGATTCTCTTGAGACTGTTTTATAAATTGATGATTTGATCTTGACCTACATACCTTGGCCATATGACCTACTTTACCACAGTTAAAACACGTAATTCTCATTGTTTCTTGTTTCGGCATTTTTGATTTCGTTTTCTTATCTGATTTGTATGACGTCTCCTCCTGCTGAGCCACCGAAAATGCTTCCTCAATCGTACGTGGATGACTTGCCTTTACTAACATTTTTATAGGTTGTCTTAGTCCTTCAATAAAATATTCAATGTTTGCATTTTTAAAATCCCCTCTCTGACTTCTCCCACTGCTGTACCTTTATCTTTGGTTTGAACATTTAACGTTAAATGAAATAATTTTCCTAACCTATTGTAAAACGTACTAATTTCCTCATCATATTTCTGACGAGTTGTGGTTAATTCCAACAACAAATGTGTTACAATATCGACAGCTCTAGAACTTTTAAACGAAGCTAATAAGTTAGTTAACAAATACAGTAAAGATTTATCAAAAACATTTACAAGTGAGATTTTAACTGTAAGATCAACTCTTAAAAATGAAATAAGTATCTTATTTCAACAAGAGATCTTGCGAAACTTTTAATGGTAAAGCATCATTCGTTAACAGTAAGTTTCCCAGAAGTATGTACTGCTCTTTTATTATTTTTGACAATTCCTGTTACATCTGCTAGCGCAGAACGGTCGTTTTCAAAGCTAAAAATGATTAAAGGATATTTAAGAAGTACAATGACGCAAGATCGATTAAGTGGCCTGGCATTACTTTCAATCGAACAAGAAACAGCTCGAAAAGTTAATTTCGATGATTTAATCGATGAGTTTGCTGAAGCAAAAGCAAGTAAGAAACAATTTTCATAAAACTGACGGAACACATGTTTAAATGAAAATTAAATATTTTAAGTTTTTTGTTATTACCTTACCTATTAGTTATTTATATTATAAAATAATGAGATATTGTAAGAGTAAGATATAATGTGTAACAAAAAATGACCATATTATTCATAATTGTATAATAAATATGTTTTTTAATTATTTATTACCTATTTTAGCAGGGGTATTCTAGATATAATTTGTGTGAGTAAGTGCATGCTCTTCATATTACAAATTTGTAAGACCAAGGCCCAAGGGCCCATTGGATTTTTTTGCCACGGGCAATCGAAGTTTTAGTTACGCCACTGGGAATTCCCCTTTTTAACTCTTCAGTATCTGTATATGCCAGGTGGCGGTACACATATATTATAGAACCGTGATCCCACAAAAAATCATTTACGAGTTACGACTAACACGAAGATTACGATTTACGGGCGACGTGAACGTGAACTCGAACTCATATAATAAACAGATATATGTAATGTCTGTGGATATATACAAAAACTAGATAGCCGTCTTTTTTCTTGTCATCGAAGTTGGTCGCCATTTACAAAGCAGGCAATGTTTACAAAATAATATTATCACAGTATTTATGTATAGATAGATATATATGTATGTAAATAAATGTAAACATTGCCTGCTTTATAAATGGCGACCGACTTCAACATTGGTCACAACTGTTGTAGTATAAAGACGGCTATCTTGTATATTCCTATAAACGCGAACGATCTGTATATAGCTATATAGATAAGTAACAGAATAGACGCTAGACGGAGTAGAGCCACTTCACTATCGAAATCACGATTGTTGAACTAATGAAATAAAATGGTTGCCCGAGAGTGGAACCATAGACATATAAATTATTAATATGTCTATGCGTGGAACCAATCAGATTAGTTTATTATTTCAGAAGCCAGATTTGCTTATAAAATAATCACGGACTTATTAGATATCTTATTCCGTGAAAATAATATAATAAAAAATATAATTTAAATTTGCCGCAAAAAAATATTCGTATATCATTGGTTCCACCTTAATCTGGTTATGTGAATTTGATAACGATGGCGTTAAATAATAACAATCGTGATTTCGATAGTGAAGTGGTGCTTCCATACATTCATGTATTATAATTACCTTGCATAAACGTATTTTTTTTTTAAATAATTACTTATATTTTTTCTGAGTGAAGTAGGTAATGTACTAAAAAATAAATACAGAATATAAATCTTATCCTGTATGGCTGTTTCTGACAAAATTTAAATTATTTTAAGATTAGGTACGTGAGTTTCTTTTTCATATTTTGTTTCTTCTTTTATGCTCTTCTCTTATAGCTTAATCACAGTTAAAACCCTTTGAGACATTTCTAAGACTGCTTTTAACTATTAGTTAAATATATTTTTATTTTTTTTTATTATATTTTCTAAGAGATTCATAACTATAGGCATCATACCTACCTACAAATATATGTACTCATTAAGTGACGATTGATGAGTTAGTATATGGAGGAACTGTTTGTACCGGCATTTTACTTCCATTTAACGAGGTGTCTTTAGGGTAAATAAAAATTTTAATCGTAATTTTAATTAATAATATAATAGGTATATATTATCTTATTTTGGTTATAGTTTGTAAAATTGAAAAAATAAAAATATAATAATATTTAGGTAAGGACAAAATAAGTGTTACCCAATTTACATGAATATTTATTTAATTTACATAACCTAATGTATAATTATATTTTACTTTTTTTATTTTGTATCCATTTTATTTATGCAGTAGGTATGTAGTCTTTTTGAATTGCTTAATTTATAATATGTACCTACATTAAATTTATTATTTTAAATGTGAGATATTCTCATAATAGTTTGAACTTTGATATTAATTAGGTACTTGAAATATATTTGGATAAGGTATTGAGGTGTATAATATTACAATTAATTTATTATTAATTATTATTATTTTGCTAGGTATAATGTTTTTTAAGTATATTTAAATGTTGAAGTTTAATAAGTGAGCCATACTCATTGCTCCTATTAGTATACTTGATTAAGCAGCATGCATTATGTTAAACTATTTAAATGTATTATGTAGCTTATAATAGTATCCTTAGTATACATACTACTAGTAGATAATTTATAATATATTTAAAGTTATATTGAAAAACTTGAAATATTTGTTCTAGAAATAAAACATATTCAAGATGAGTACTTTTAATCTTGAAAAAATGGTGGGAACCATTGATAAACTTAGTACTTCTCTAGATGTAATGTTATGTTGCAAAGATAGTGAAGGTGGACAAGAAATATTAGAAACGTGTGAACAATTGGATAGTTTAATTATGTCATTTGACGATCAGATTAGTATTCTCAAAGATGCTCTAATCAAAGAGAAAAATGCCCGTCAATCGGTTAGTTGATTTTAATAATAATATTTAATATATTTTTTTGAGTGCTAATCCATTTGCGGTCTACTGGAAAAAAATGTAAAAAAAACGAAATTTGACCATATTATATAGAGAGTAGATACCTATAATAAAATATTTAAAATGTATCGATACATATTAAGTATATAATATATAATATTAGTAATATAAAATCTAATACGGAACTTTTTTTCATCATATTTCTAAACAAATATTTTTGTTGACTGATTGTAACATTATCAGCAATATACTTATATCAGTGCACACTTTATTATATACCTGTATATTTGCAACTATTAAATAATAATTATTTCTACCTAACACTTGAGAAATATGGATTGATTATGTAATACTGATCTAGGCTCGGTAGACTGCAGATAGATTATCCAGATACTAAATAGCACGTTTTTTTGTTTTTGTGACATGGTATTTTTTCAGTCATTTCAAAGACAATTGGATGAATTGAAAACAATTGAGGAAAGATGTAACCACATGATAGTTTATATCCAATTAAATACTGAACTTGAAACTCAGAAGTATAATCAAAATCATGAAATAAAAGAATATAAAGGAAATAATTCAAATAATATGGCTAACATTTCAATGTCACCTGTACCAAAGTGGAAAGATGGTCATTCTCTATCTGAGAACACTATACACCATACTACTATGTCAAATGGTACAATAATGAGTAACAGTATGATGGGACAGTCTTTAAAATCTCAGGCTGCTAAACAAGTTCTTGATATTCCACTTCTAAAATCTGTTAACAACGATGAAATGGATTCTGTTCCAAAGTAAGAACATTATTATAGTTATTATTCAGAAAATATATTTCCCATGTATTGTCTCTATCATTCAAAATAAAACAAATTTATATTCAGCAGGCTCTATTTTATATTGTTAATTTTAATATAAGGATGAATGACCTATCATCATACATAAAGTTAATAATATTGTACATGCATTTTGTAAGCTTTTGTTAATATTTCAAATCGTTATAACTCACTTTAAACTTAAAATTAAAATATAATCCTACATGATGAACTGAATAATATTCTTACTTTTAAATTTGATGTAAGGTAGAATTGAATTCACTATAATATTGTAATCAACAACACAAAATGGATTCTTCTGCATAAAATGTGTTGCCTACCTATTCAGCAATTATTCTGCATGGTGACTTTTTGTATAAAAAATGTAGGTAGTCTGTATTTATTACATATTCTAGTAATAACAAAATTAAAACTGTTTTGCATACAAGTTAAATATAGTGAAATTGTGAAACATACCTCCCCTAATGCCAGGGCTGTCCTGATGATTTGTGGGCCTTAGGGCAGAGTAAAATTGCAGGGCCTATAATGTCATAATCGTTGGGGGACAGTTATGGCATATTATGATATATACCTAGGTATAAATGGGTAACGCGCAAATAGACTTAAAAATATAGTACCTTGTACCTACAATAATATGAATAAGTAAATAAATTAATAACACAACACGTCATATATTTAAACTTAATATAATATTGATAAACAAATAAATATAGTGGGTCCCAATACAATATAAATAAAGGTGAACAAGTTGGTACCTATCTGTTGTACAGTAGTTGTTGTTGTAATGGATGTGTTATATTTGAATTTATTGATAAATCGTTGTAAACGAAAATAAATTCTGAGCGGAGACATTGTTCAGCCTAGCATACTTGTATAAATAATCAAATTTAATAGCTAAAAAAAAAATACATAGCGTGACTTTCCTGTGAATTATTACTTTTTGATGGAGGCATAAAAACTTGATGGGAACCTTTTAATAAAATCTCTTATGTTAGCTATGAAAAAAAACTTCTATGAATTTCTAACTGAAAAATAATTTACAAAATTTAAAAAATTTGAAAAAATGATCAAAGCTATAAAAAGCTCAAAAAGAGTAAAAATAGTTTGAAAATTTTACCGTGCATGGAAAATGCTAATATAAATATTTCGTGAACTTTTCAAGAGTATATGGCTATTCGTTTTGGTAAATATCAAAAATCGATTAATGGGAATTCGATAATTTACTAACTAAACGTTTTTTTTTTTATTATTTAAGGTAAGAATATTTGTAGGAAATCTTCTATCAAAATGTTCAATGTTAGCTATGAAAAAAAAAACTCTTGTAAAATTCAAAAAATTTGAACTTTAAACGATCAAAAAATAATTGGTCCCATGTATTTTTAATATTTTTGAACTTCCATTAATGCAATTTTTAAGGAACCTAGCATTTTAGTTGGTCAGCAATTTTTTTTCCTTTAGATATTATAGCTAAGTTGGTGACTTTTTTTGAGACAAAGCACTTCAAAAATAGTTATTTTTATAATTGCCAACTTTAAAAATTGAATTTAAATCATTAACTCGTTTAAAATTTGATACATTCATTTGACATCAACAAAATATAATATAGGCAGGTCGCAGGTATCTGGAATAGGTATTAAAAAGTAAAAACTACAACAATTGAATGTATAAAATATAAATGATACATATTTTTTTGCTCATAAACTTGACTTTTTCATTGTATCTATAAAAAAGTGGAACCTGTCCAACTGTGGTAAAGGCGCGGGGCAAGGGCCCCACTCGCCCTGCCCTAGGGATGGCCCTGCCTAATAGCTCTAAATAGTGTACACCTCCTAATAGTAGACGTTGTTTTGAAAACAAACTACATTGAAACTTCCATATAACAAAGTCTTGTTGGGCATAAAAAAAATAGTATATAGAATTTTGTTAAATAGAATTGAATAAATTTGGTTCCCAAAAATATTTCGTTAAACAGAAAATTTTGTTTTATGGAAGTTTTACTGTATAAACATTCTACAAACAGAACCCTCCAAATAGTAGAAAAAATGTTATCGACTCAGACTGTCTAGTATTTAGAAGTTTCACTGTACTATTGTTATTATTATTATTTTTTTTGTTTTATTATTTATACAGTTTATCATACTTTATTTAGGTACATGAAAGGTCGTTTAACTTCATTAAATGTGAATGTTGTGATAGATGGTATTAATATTGCATTAGAAAATAAATATGAAATTTTGCAAAAGCCAAGAAACTTATTAAAAAAAAAAGATCAAGATATCTACAACACGTGGAAAATTCAGCAAAACGATGTTGGACAAGGTATGAACAAATAAATAATAATTGTCATAAAAACAAATTATAACTTATTATTTTTTTTTTTAAGGTCAATACTTTGTAACTGCTGATGATATTTCTAGATTTGGTGAGACAAAAGTGGATAAAACTACATTAAACATAATTCCCATATTAAGACATTTAAAACGATTAAAAGAATCTCGAACAGGTGGCTTTGTTTATTATTTACCTTACTAGAACATTTATGTTAGAAAGAAAGAAAAACAATTAGATATTGTAAAATATATTTTAATCAACAGTTTAATGAATATGTTAAATTTAGCTATTGAAGCAGACACTAAATAATATAATGTATATCGTATTATGTATTATAATTTAAAGCTATACTTATTTTTATACAAACTAATTTTCAATGATTATTTTTAATACATGAGGTATTTTTTATATTAACTATTAAAGTAGCAAATGCAGAAAACAGTATATTCTTCATATTATATATTATCAATATACTTAAGTGACTTTTATTTGTATACATACAATTTTTTCAATAATGAATGGTGCCTCTTGGTGCAAGAAGGACCAATGTCACATTTTGTTGAAATTGAGATTATTTGACCAATGTCATTAAAATTTGTTAGTGTTGCTTGTGTTAAAAGGGTCAATGTCTCTTATGCTGTATGACCAAATAAGATTTAACATTGGCCTTTTTGACAATAATCGATATATTATGGGCTTATATCAACATTAGCCACATATCATATATACCCGCGACATTGACCATTTCGAAATCAATTAATAAAGTTTATAAATGTAGAAGTTACTAACATTATGCTCAATTGAATATTATTTTTAGGTTTTAATAAAAAAAGTTAAGTTCTTTAATTATTAAAAATTGTTTATTTTAAATTTTGGTTTTTGGCCAATGTCAAACCGAAGAAATTTTTTTTTTTGGGGGGGCTAATGTTAAACTAAAACGTTTATATTTATAGTTAAAAATAATAAGAGAGTCATACAATGAAATAAAACAAATTTAATCAAGTAACAGCATTTTTAGAGTTTCTACATAAAATTCAAGATTTTATGTAAATTTTAAAAATTGGCCAATTTAATGTTTTAAATTTCTGAACATTGTCAAAATATGACATTGGCCCTTCTTGCACCAAGACACAGAATGTTATTAAGGGGATCTAAGCACTATAGACCATAGGCATGTTCAGACTTTGGTGGCCGAGAGGGCACAATAAAGTTTTAAATTGTGAGACCTATTTTTTTTTTAGACATGAAGAAACATTCATTTTTTATGTTACAAAATTCACAATGTTAAGATTATTTTTTAATTATGATCAAAAAGTATGACCATTGTTAAAACAATAAAAATACATTTAAAACTAAATTAAAAACAGATACATAATAAAGTAAATTGTTGATAAAAATAAAGTGTTTATATTATATGACTATTATAGGGTGTTACCACTGGGTATCCTCTTTGATTGCATGGTTCATGTTAACCTTTTATTATTCACTTATCAAACCTACTTATTGTACAAAAATTAATGTATAGATTGTAGATTTATTTGAATAAAAATAAAAAATAAATAAAAAAATACTATATGATATTATAATCACCAATTAATCAATGCATAATTAAAAAAATTACAATTAAATCAAAATCCATAGGTATGCAGGGTACACACCGCACGACTTTTTTTTATCCTGGCATGATTTTGTTGAAAGCACAGTCTGCCGAGGGAGCAGTGCCCACCCGGCCCCTCCCGTAAACACGCCTATGCTTTAGACCTGCAAGGGCCGTACATTTTCGGTCCATCAATTTTATCCTCCGGTCCAAAAAATATTGTGCAAAAAAGTCCTGACCCGGTCCATCAATTTTATCCTCGAGCCCGGTCCAAAAAATACTGTGAAAAAAAAAATATAATATTATTATGGTATATAAATAGCTTTATTATACCCGCCAATCAATGTATTATTATATTCATTGTGATTGTATCTAATATCTAGTATCTATCCATAGAGTATACTCAATATGCACATATCTGTACCAAAGCCGGTTTTATCATTATTATTTATTATTTTAAATTGTGATTATTTATTGTCGAAGAAAAATCCTTAAAAAGCCCGGTCTATCCCCTGATTTATTATTCCAAGTCCGGCCCGGCCCGAAAAATTGTTCAAAAAGCCTAGGTCCGATCCGGAATACAATTCCAAGACTTAAAAAGCCCGGTCCAACCATTTATTTTATTTCAAAGGCCCGGCCCGGTCCAATGTCACTATGGCACGGGCTTTTTAAGGACCGGGTCTGGTCGGCCCGGCCCTAACAGGTCTTTACTAAGCACACATATTTTTCATACGTTTTAGATTTAGACTAATATGCGGTGGTAAATTATACTTACTAGGTTACTTTGAAATATCCAATTTAAATTTTTAATATACCGGGTGATTTATTTATTGTGGATACTCATCATTCAAAAAGTATTAATGTTTTTGAAAATATATTGTTTACATGGTGTTTCAAATCTTAACAAAATCACGTGTTCATTTATATTTTTATCCTTATAATTTTTTTTTAAGTTTTTTACGTTTTGAATTACAACACACGGTTTTAATTTCATGTTTGATAGCAAAGAATTTTTATACATAACAATCAAATTTTAGGTGAGTAGCTTATGGGTTTTAAGTATTTGAAGTTTAAAATCACCCGGTATGTATGAATTCTTTTCAATTTAAAAGGACCTCAAAATTAAAATAAATATTTTCAAAAATCCTATGAAATAATTGTATTTGTTTTCGGCACATCTGATTTTAAATTAAAAAATGTGATTCCTAAAAATATTCAGCCATTTTTTTTTAAATATATAATCAAACGTCTGGAATTATGTTTAGTTTTCTACCAATTTTAGTATTTTTTATAGTTATTTTAACAAGAATACATTTTTGGCGCTGTATTGACGTTTACAGTGGTGTGTATAAAAATAAAAAATAGGTGTTGTTCAAATAATTTTAGGTGACCTACCCCTCAGGTTACCCATATGAACTAAAGTGTTGCCTTAGCTGAGCAACACTTGGACTCTATGCGTGTAGCCTCTGGACATGTTCATGCGATGGTTGCATCAGGCGGCATTGGCCCGGCGCATCGTAACTGCGATTCTCGGGATACACTCTAATGTTCATTTACTACTCACCCGAAAACTCACCCAAAACGGGTAAGTGGATGTCGTCACAGTAGATTACAAGTAGGTCACTGTAATATATAGTTAAATTAGAATTCAATGATATAATATCATTGTATAAAAAAAACGATTCTGAGCGAAGGCAGTCAGTCAGCCTATTAATTTACTAAGTAATAACTAATAAGCATACAGTGTCCCGTCAGGATTTCCCATTTAAGATATCTCCTGAGATAATACATTTCTTCAATCTGTTTTTTTTTATTAGTCTAACAGAGACAAGAACTACATAATATATTTTATTTTTTAATTTAATTACATTTTTTGGTAAAACACTTAAAAATGTAATTTTTAATTCTTTTATGTTTGAAACAATTGAAAATAGTCATTACATTAAGTTTAATTTTAATAAGTAAAAATACGTTTGCAAAAGAACAGATATTGTGCATTATTCAAATGCATATTTTAGCTTCTATAATTATAATTTTGAAAATCGGGCTTGATACGATTTGAAAAATATTCTTTTCCCTTAAATAAAAAAAAAAATTAACAAAATCCGACTACTTCGGGGCGTGAGAGTTTTTCCTGTAAGACATGTTTTTTGTACTAAAAAATCCACCGGATCAAACGCCTTTAATTTTTATTGTTGTTTTTCCCGGCGTTTTTGAAAACAACTGGGAATTTTTTACTTTTGATTTCCTTAGTACCAACTGAATTCACTTTCCTATCAGAAAAGATACTATTGAAGAAAATCTAAGCTTTTTTGCTGTTCTAAAAGGTGATGACAGACCCAAATAAAATAATATACTCATTGTAAAATACTAAAATCACTACATTCACTCCGCTCAGAATCTAAAATCGAAATATTTAAGAAGGGGAGGTAAATTGCGTTTGTTCTTAGGTATTATAGATATGCTAGTAGTATATTATACCATGATTAACCATTCTAATAAGTTATAAGATATAATAAATTCTAAAATATTATAATGTCATTATAATATTATGGTCATTACTCGTCCTAAATCAAACTTTGTTGTTGAATAGTCTTGAAAAAATCTATAAGATTTATGTAATTTCGGGTCACACTGTATAATAATTAATGAGGTGGTATTATTTTCGTTATCATTGCTGATAGTAAAAAAAATATAATAAATAATAATATAAATAATTGATGATAAAACATAAAACTAGAAACATGTTCACTATATATAGGAATATATTGTATTGATTAATAATTTGTATTATGGAACGTTTAAATAATTAATGTATATATATCAACTTCCAAATTTAGGTTAAGACTGGAATAACAATCAGCATAGAGCCATAGACAAAGAGTTTATTTAGCCATGTGGAAATGCCATAAATGTGGCAAACCAGTGTACTTTGGTAAGTTTTTGAATTTGTATTTTAAAAAACAGTACCTACATAAATGTGTATGATTTCTCTTAGCGGAACGCATGCAATCATTAGGCTATGACTGGCACCCAGAATGTTTACGATGTGAAGAATGTAGTAAACGATTGAACCCCGGACAGCATGCAGAGGTATGGCCAAGAACAAAAATTATCATTTTACAGTCATTATCGGTTAATTTGTTAATATCATTATACTGTTATGAATTGTTTATTAGCATAAAGGTGTCCCTTACTGTCATGTTCCTTGTTATGGTGTGTTATTCGGACCGCAATTATATGGCCATGGTACCAGAGTGGAGTCTCATACTAGTTTTGGTAGAGTCGAAAACAAATATCCGTTTGGGCCAAATGTTGAAAGGTCATACAATAATTAATTTATATGGTGTGATAATTGATGTTTAATCTGATTCTTATAGCATTTTGATTTTTGTTTGTTATAGGTCCGAGTTGGACGAAAAACTCAAAATGTACAACAAATATTACGAAGGGCGTAGTGGTGAGATTCGTAGTCGTGAGGTAAATTATTTGAAAATGTTACTATTTTTTTTTTTAGAGAATTTTTGTATTAATAGAATTTATTTTTATAGGTAAATGGTCGTCCTATTCTAGAAGGGGCATTAAGAATCTATTGGGCTGTGACTGACATGATTCATCTGAAAGAAGACGATGACCAAAGAATCAAAAATAGAATTCTTAGAGAAAATGATGTGCCACTAATGGTAAAGCAGTGTAGTTTTTAATTTCAACGTAATATAATGCCATGTTCTATATTTAAATGGATTTTCAGAAACTTCAAAGTAAATATGTAACTAGTAATTCAAAAAATGATCAACATCAAAATGGAAACAACCCCTTAAGCAAATTTAATACATTACCAAATAACTTAAATCATAACGTTGTTAAAGATGACCTTAGTGAATTTTTGAAAGTAATTAAATTTGTAGATAAATAATAACTTTTTTTTGGTATTTAAGAGGATGTGATACCCATATATATTTTTCTTTCATACTCAATATTGATAATATTATACATTTAAATTCGAAATCTATTATTTACATGCAGTGGCAAATTTATGGTAGAAATGATGGTCAGAACATATCAAGTGCTTTGTAAAACTTATCAGTATCATAAGCTGTGATATACCTACTTTTTACAAAACTTTTTTGCTGTAACTTATGAAAGCCCCAGACAAAGTATAGACGGGCCTATAAAATTACCATTAAATCTGCCACTGGGTTTTGCTGTTTTCATGATCTATTACATACACATGTAAGACACTGTCAATAATCAAAATCACATCCATTTAATAAACTTTTTTTATTCTATTATATCATATATATGTAAAGTAGATTTGAAACAAACTGATATTATTTAAAGGAGCACAAAACACAAACAATAAGTTTTTTAATTTGAAAGAACGCTCAATTCTAAGAATAATGGTATGGGTTTTGCGCTTTATCCTCACATTGCTTAAAGATTTATAAAGCATTGTAAAAATATGCGTGATGTTTTTGGGCCAGCATTGCGGTAATTGCTTATCTTAAACGTATAAATATTACTTACTTCACACAATAATTTACCCATCTTTAAAGTATATTTTCTAATTTTTGTTGTACATTTATGTTGTGTTTTTGTGTTGAAAACGTTGTTGGAACCAGAATTATTCTTGAGTATTTAGTTATTTTTTAAATATTTAAAATGTTAATTATATAAATCGACGCACAGTGCCTTTATAACTACAATAATATTATGTTCGTAACAAAAATCTCTTACTATTTATAATATAAAATAAAAAACCAAACTTTATATTGAAATTCTAATACTTCTGTTGTCTTTATCACAAAAAATCACATATTTCTACATAAATCAAACATAAAAAATAAAATTAGATTAGTAAATTATTGAATAAGATAGGCGATTATGCTGAGCCTGACCCAGTGACATCACACTGTTATTCTAGATATACCAATATCTCCTTAAATACTATTTTTTTTTTAGATTGGATTTTGACAAAATTGTTTATACTAGTTCTGAAAACAGTGATTTAGCATTAATAATAATTTGAAGAAAATTTTTTTTTGTGTTGTGTGCTCCTTTAAGGGTATTGGAAAAGCATAGTGTAAGATTGTCTGTAAAATAATATTAAGGCTAAATTAATTTATTTTCATTCCATCATACTGATAAATTCAAATATTCAATAATGTGATTTTAATATTTAAAATATATTAACGTTAACATGTTAATATGTTTGCTTTGGAATCTATGAACAACTTTTTTTTTATTTGTTTGATGACATATAATTTACTGTAAAACATTTGTAAATTTGTACACTCATGTAAGTTAAATTTGAATAAGTGTAGTCCAAATTTATTAAGAGAACGCCATACCCACATTATATGTTGTCTTCATCTTAAATATCTTAAACATACAGCTTAATAAATTTGCATTCAGTAGTTCTAATTTTGTGTTAGCATGAATATTAGAGTGAATTGTTAATAAAATTCAAGTTAAGAATATTATCTGTGTCTTGTTGTTGGTTTATTTTTAACACTATTTTAATTTTAAAGTGAGTTATGTTTATTAACATTTTAAAATGCTCATAACTCTTAAAAATTAAAATATTGTAAAAATCAACGAGAGAACACAGATATTGTTCTTAAAACTTTAAAGTTAAAATTCTCTAATATTAAAGGCTTAAAGCTATCAATACAGAATTAGAATAGCTGAACGAAAATGTACTATGCAGAACACTTGTAAGATAGAGACATCACATTCAGTTGTGACGTATTTTTAAAAGTTATTTGTAGATCCAAAGACAAGATGAAAAATGTAAATATATTTTCAACCTTCTTTTTGTATAAATTAGATCAATTATCATATTAAGATGGAATTGGTTCTTTTTAGTAGGAAAAACAGTTTGTTTCGAATCCCCTTATGTTAAAATATTTTATTTATTAATCTTTAATAAATTACATAGGTAGAAAGAGAAGTTGTTGACGATGAAAAAGTATGTAGTACAAAAGCTGATATAGAAGCTTTAGTTCCAGATAAAAATGATGAATATTCAGAAAACTTTGAATCACAGTTAGAAAAAGAGACTGCTGATAAGTGTTTACTGAGGAGTCGTTCATTGGATGATGATACCAGCGATAATGAATACAACGATGAATCATTATCTGACCATCAAGATGAATTTGTAAATAATGTTAAAATGCGTCGAAAATCTGGATCAACAGCTATCAAAAGAAGGCATGCTATATGATACATGATACATATGATATTGAACTATTTTATATTTAAATGTATATTATTTTTGCTTACATTTTAGAACTGGAAGATTAAATGGAAAGAATAGAACAAAATTAAAACGCAGATGTTCAATTAATGGTCATTTCTATAATCGTGAAACAAGTTTTTTCACACCGCCATATGGTAGCCAAATGTCTGTTTGGGTAACATCATTGGTTACAACACCAGAAGTTATTAACTTGATGCTAGACAAATACAAAGTAGATGGGAAAGCATATCAATTTTCATTATTTCTTGTATTTGATAATGGAGGTAAATATCTGAAAAGTATTGTTAATTTATTACCTGATAACTTAGTTTAAAATGTAATTATAGAACGTCGTAAATTATTGGATGATGAATATCCACTGGTTGTAAGATTAATTCAAGGGCCACATGAAGATGTTTCTAGATTATATTTGATGGAAAGTCGAACCACAGATGAAATTAGTTGTGACGTGGCTCAATTTCTTAATTTTAGTTTACCAGAATGTAAAGCTATTCTGGCTGGTTATGATGCTGAAGAAGAGAAACAAATTATTGCAGTACAAGCAAAGTAAAATATTTTCTATTGGTATTCTAGATCTTATATCTGGTTGATTAGACCCTATATTATTTTTTCATAAAATGTTAACCCATCCCATGGCCCTTGCAGCTCATTAGTATATTATCTATGCAAACTATTTAAGTTAAGAGTACTTCTTGGCAGTTAATTTTTTCCTCAAGACTGAAGCAGATGAAAATCTGTTGTCTTCCAGAACTACTTTTGTATAATATTATGATACACTTGAAAAGTTTGAAAAAATTGTATGTGTAATTTTTTTTTAGATATGAAGATATGAGGAGAAGAATCAAACAACGTATGGAACAGTTAAAGGTGCGACTTTAACTACTAATAATAAGTTTTTAATTTTATGTTGCATTTCTTTTATATTAATGCACTATCTTATATAAAGGTACATTTTTTTACATTTATCGACTATCAAATAATAAAAAATAATATATAAAGACATTGTTGTAGTGTTTAGTTTTCTATTATTATGTATATTTAAATATAATAAGACTGCTCACATTGATCTATTATTTCCATAAATATTTGCAAGATAACTTTTTGTAGAATCAATATTGTGAGCTATATTAGAGTTATTATTAAATTAAAGGATGAAAATATTATGCGGTGTAGTTTTTAATTAATTTCTATGTTTTTTAATGTTAAAGTAAGATACACATTAAATATATTAATTGTAAGGTACTTATTAGTTTATTTCAGAACAATTAAGTACTGGATTAATGACATCTGGATAAAAGTAATTGGTAGCACAAATGTATAAACCTTGTTATATACCACATACCATATCTGAAACATCTGCACATAACCATCTTATTACTAAAACACAATCAAACCAAATCTGGAGTGTCAACATTTTAATTAATCTTGATATGTAAGCCTGTTTGGTTGCATGTAATCAAATGCAATTATTTTTAAATTTTAAAATTCTTAATGAATGTATTGATTTTACAATGATGTGTATTTTTTTTTATTTTTTTTTTTGTGTCTGTCATCATCTTTTAGGACAGTAAAAGTGTTTTGATTTTTTTCAACAGTAACTTTTCTGATAGGAAAGTGAATCTAGTTACTTTGGGGGGGGGGGAGGGGTCAAAAGTAAAAATTTCCCAGTAGTTTTCAAAAGCAATGTGAAAAACAAAAGAAAAATTAAGGAAAAACGGGAATTTTTACGCAAAATCGATATCGGTTTTTGGTGCAACTCTCAAAACTCATTTTCTATACACCTTAACATTTTCCACATATTTTAAACTGTTTGCGGACATTGTTAGTTTTCAATTATTTTTGGTTTTTTTTTCTACAAATATCAATAAAATTTTATTTGTTGGATAAAAAAGCTTGAAAATGTAATAGAAGGATCTTAGGTCATTGTTCAGAGGCAGATGAAAAAAAATTAAAAATCTTTAGTCACAGTTTTTATTTATAAGCATTTAAAGCTCAAATATTGACAAAATACGAAAATTAGCAAATTATTTAGAGTGGAGAAAGTCAAATTAAATTTTTATGAGCGTTTAAAATTCATATTTTTCAACATTTGATATTCACTCGATTTCTCATGTAACGATTTTGCTATTTTGTTATTATCCAAAAACGAATAACTGTAGATACATGAAAATTTTACTGAATGTTTATATTTTCATTTTCTATACACCATTTAATTTTGAAAATATTTTGAGTCTTTTTGAGCTTTTTACGGACATTGTCAGTTTTCAATTTTTTTAGTTTTTTTTTTTTATAAATATAAATATAATTTTATTTTTTGGGTAAAAAGCGTGAAAATTTAATGTAAGGCTCGTGATATATTATATTGTTACAATAGCAGTTGAAAAATATTAAAAATACTTAGTCACAATTTTTTTTTATAAGCATTTAAAGTTCAAAGTTTTACAAAATGTATCAAATTTAAAATTTAATTATTATTTTGTAGTTAAAAATTTATAAAATGTTCAATATTTATAGCTAAGGATTGAAAATTTAAAACAAGGCTCCACGTAAATAGGTTATATATAAATTACTATATTCACAATAATATCATCAAATATACTTGGTAATATCATAGGCTGACTGACAGTTTTCGCTCAGAATCGTTTTTCTTATACAATGATGTTATATCGTTGAATTTAAATTTAACATCATCCATTACAGTGACCCACTTGTGACCTACTGTACAGCAGAGTGACATCCACTTTACCCACCTTTTATGTATTATTTTTATAATTTATATAATTGTTCTGTACCTATGTAGTGGTAACATATTTTTCATGTGATAATTTTTACTTTTTTTCATTGTTCTAAAGGGGTTTTTAGGGTTTATAATATAAAACATTTGACAAAACTTGAGTCATTATAATTATATTTATATTAGAACTTTATGGAAATATTTTTATAATTTTCAAAATATTTTGTTTTACCCACCTTTTTTATGTTTAATTTTCTATTAAAAAATATAATGTAGCAAATTGAAATTTTAGATACTCACAAACTTAATCCATCAGTTTTTTATGATTTATGTAATTTTGTTTTAATTTGTATTTTATTTTATTGTATCATTAATAAAAAAAAAGGTGGGTAAGTGGGTGTCGGTCTGCTGTACAGTAGGTTACAAATGGGTCACTGTATAAATGTATAATGGATGGATTAAATTTTAATTAAATGATATAATATTATTGCATACAAAAAACGATTCTGAGCCAAGACGGTTTGTCAGTGTGGTTATTTTATATTATATTTATAATAATATTGTACTTATTATTCATATGTTAGATAGCCGGTACTTTGAATTTATATTATAAAATTACAACAAAATAACTAAAATCGTTATTCTTGGTTATTTAATATGTAATTTCGTCCTAATTTGAATAAATAATAACTATAAAAAAATCTGTATTTATATTTTTGAGATTTTTTAGTTCAGAATAACCTACTTACGTGGAACCTAGTTTTAAATTTTAAATTTGATAATTTTGTCAAAATTTGAACTTATAAAAAAAAATTGTGCCTATGTGTTTTTAATATTTTTCAACTTCTAAAGTAACAATATATTAGGTGCCTTGTATTAAGTTTTCACGCTTTTTGATCCAACTGGCAACTAATAAATTTAATTGACATTTATAGAAAAAAAAACTAAAAAAAAATGAAAATGTTCGTGTATTACATTTTAAATCCTTGATTTCAAAGAAAAATTTTTCATGAATTTCTAACTCAAAATAATTTGCACATTTTTGTAATTTTTACGTATTTTACACCAAAAACCAAAATCGATTTTGTTGAAAACCGATTTTGCGTAATAATTCCCGGTTTTCCTTAAATATTTTTTTGTTTTTACCGGCGCTTTTAAAAACTACTGGGAATTTTTTAGTTTTGACCTCTCTAATGCACCAACTAGATTCAATTTCCCAATTTCCCATACGTACAAGATACTGAAGTTGAAAATCAAAGAATTATTTCGACTACTTAACATGAACACAGCGTCACACCTACAAAATAAAACATATTGTAAAATCAATACATTCATCGCTCCGCTCAGAATCTAAAACATATTCAATATTAAATTTAATAAGGACTACATAACCGTCTTCTATTTTTGGGGACTACAAAAATATTAGTCTTGTGAGTGAGGGGTTCCAGCATAAAACTAATATGAGCCCATGACCTATTTTATTAAAAAGGTGGGTAAGTGGATGTCGCTCTGCTGTACAGTAGGTTACAAGTGGGTCACTGTAATGGATGGTGTTAAATTTAAATTCAATGATATAATATCATTGTATAAGAAAAACGATTCTGAGCGAAAACGGTCAGTCAGCCTATGATATTACCAAGTATATTTGATGATATTATTATGAATAAAGTAATTTATATATCCTATTTACGTGGGGCCTTGTTTTAAATTTTAATCCTTAGCTATAAAAGTTGAACATTTAATACATTTTTAACTACAAAATAATTATTAAATTCTAAATATGATAAATTTGAACTTTAAATGCTTATAAAAAAAAAATGTGCCTATGTATTTTTAATATTTTTCAACTGCTATTAGGACAATATATCAGGAGCCTTATATTAAATTTTCACGCTTTTTTACCCGACAAATAACATTTTATTGATATTTACAGAAAAAAAAACTAAAAAAATTGAAAAATTACAATGTCCGTAAACAGCTCAAAAAGATTCAAAATATTTTCAAAATTATATGGTGTATAGAAAATAAAAATATAAACATTCAGTGAAATTTTCAAGTATCTATAGTCATACGTTTTTTAATTACAACAAAATAAGAAAATCGCTACATGAGAAATCGAGTGAAATATCAAATGTTGTAAAAATATGAATTTCAAACGCTCATAAAATTTAATTTGACTTTCTTGTAGAAAAAATTATGAATAATCTTGTATTACATTTTCAAATCTTAGATTTAAAAGAAAAATTTTAATGATTCTCAACTCAAATAATTTGCTAATTTTCGTGATTTTTCCGTATTTTGTTAAGATTTGAACTTTAAATGCTTATAAATAAAGCTGTGACTGAGGATTTTTAATTTTTTCATTCTGCCTTGAAACAATAAGCTAAGAGCCTTCTATTAAATTTATTTAAAATTTATATTTTTGTTTTTCGCCACGTATCGAATTGAGTGCTTAAAATTAAGCTATACACATTTTATAATTATATCTAAAAAATTAATAAATCCGAGCGCCTCTACTGGCTCTGGTACAGTAATTAGTATCACGCGGTTGTACGGTAGTACCTTAGTACCTTAGTTGGTGTAAATGTATTATGTAATGAGCATATTATAATGCTCAGCCCCCCCAGTAATTTCACCAAATTTCCACTTATTATGGGTACAACGTGTGATAATTCATCTGACCTCTTTAAAATCATATTAAATTGACTACCCACTAAAAACCAAGTATAATATTAAGCCGAAAATCAGGAGTACCTTATGTTTGCAGGAATATTGGTCGATCGTAGATATTAAAAATTAATTATATTGGTTGATTACGTGTGTTATCTTAAACTAACATTTAAAGCATTTATTAGCAAAAAAAAAATTTTTCGATGGAGAAATACCTAATAGAAAAATAATATATATTTATACAATGCTGGTATTGTTATGCTACATGTAATAATATAAATAATAACATACCTACATAAATATAAATAGTGGTCAATCACCAGATTGATGCAGGCTGCAGCCACATGTTGACAAACGTTGGTGATTCCTGCTATAAATCATATTAATTTTTAACATAAATTATTACTTAATAGAAAATATATTGAGAAAAGCCAAACATTCGGGGGCATTCATTGCCAGTCCATTGGACAAACGAACTCTGCAACTGTATGAGCGATTGAGGTGATGAGGTATAATAAGTTATCCCATTTATATACCTAATTTGACATTTTAACCAATCAATACCAGGTATTAGGTAAGTTATTGTCAGTGATAATTAACGAACAATAAGAGCAATAAATAAAACAAAGGATGGTTGTTTTGTACAAATGGTTGTTAATTAATTGTCGTTAAATTACATACGCTCAGTTGGTAAGTTATAGATACCTATTTAATGTCAGCAATCCGCGGGAACACAGGACCGGTGTACTTTCGGACGATTGTGGTAAAAACTATCGTCGTATCATCACATTACATACGATGTATCTAAATACCTTAGTCCGTTCTTTACATTAATCACAATCCTAAATATAATGATAATAATAAAACAAAATCAAACAACGCCGACTACGGAACACTCAAAGTAGGTAATTCATATTACATATTGTTTTCAAGATTCAAAATAAAGAGCTTAATATACTAGGTAGGTATCAATACGTGAAGGATTTGAAAGAGAAATACATACAGTGCATAAGGCGTAACATAGCAACAAAGTAAGAAAATCGTTCCATGAGAATTCGTTAATTTAAGACTGAAAATTCAATTTTTGTTTTTCCCGACGCTTTTGAAAACTATACTGTGAATTTTCGAATTTGACCTCTCGAAAATACCTTTTAGATTCACTTTCCCACCAAAAAAGATGTAGAAGTTGAAAATTGAACATTATTTTACTACCAAACATGTTAGGTACACAGAGAAAAAAAACACATCAGTGTAAAATCAATACATTTATTGCTCTCCTTAGAATCTAAAATATCATCATCAGCCATGTCTCTAGCAAATATTAATCCCTACCTAAAAACCGGTTCTTACTTCTTAGTTCTTAGTTCTTACTCATCCAATTACTTTGTTAGTGCATTATTCTATATTTGCTTATTAATTTCCATACATGTTTTTTTGCGATAGTTTATCATAATACAATTAATAATAGGTACTAATAGTACCTACTTCATTTTAAATGTTAAGGGGATTTCATACCGTGATTTTCTGCTTTTGTCTAACATACGCACGACATAGGGTTTTAGACGGATTCTTTGCTAAACATATCAATTGATATAATGAAGTGATAAGAATTCTGAAAACAGATTTGAATTTTTCGTCAAGTCTACTTAAAAATTAAAATTGACTTTCCCACAATTTTTATTTGTTGATATTAGCTTCTCCAAAAATTGAAATACAAAAATGTTTAAATATCTCTTTTTATATGGCGTTTTCCGGAATTTGGAAAATAATATCAAAAATGTGGGAATGTTGATTACAAGTAGACTTGATGACGAATTCAAATCTGTTTTCAGAATTCTTATCGCTTCAATAGATCAATTGGAATGTTTGGCAAAAAACACGTCTAAAATACTATGTCACGCGTGTGTTCGACAAAAACAGAAAATCACGGTATCGAATCCTCCTTATATTATTAGGCTTTTAATAATTCTCAAAATTAAAAAAATAAATGTTTATAATGATAAATACATGAATGAAAATAATAAACGTTTCGGTCACCTATTATTATTAATTAATAATTCCTAATATCAATATTATTAGCTATTATGATTTACAATTATCTAGTATTTATTTTTGACATATTTTTTTATGAAAATGTTCACAATATAATTTTATATTTTTAGAAAAAAAATGAAAAGTAATAATTTATTATGAAAGTATGATATTATGTACCTACCTATACCTAAATAGTCCCCTACTCCCTTACTACGAGTAAACACCGAGTCGACAATTTTGTCGCGGGTTTATGGGTTGTAAAATATTAAATACATGAACATATAGGTCGATAATATAATATGAACTCGTGAAAATTAATTTGTTCACCTTACTAGCTCATCCATATTTTAGCATTATTGATTATTATTATTGTTGCTTGTATGTAGTTATGTCTAAATTCATAATCTACGTTCTACGTTTTTATTTAAATATTATTATATTATTTTAAAAGATCCGAAATTCGTTACAATAAAAAATGGAAACCTGTTACAATTTACAAATATACAGGTACCTCCTAACGATACATAAAAGTCAAAAGTCATAATAGCCATAAACTCAAACTAGATAAAAACATAAAAAAAAACAAACATCAGTGTTCTTTAATAAATTCTGTATATAATTACATTGTACCTAACGGATTGTAGGTGTAGTCTATAATATAATCTACTTAATTATCTATGTTAATAAATCGAAATGTTTGTGTGTAAGCGATCCACAGCCAAATCTATCGGACTAAATATTATTATGAAGTTTGGTGCATATAGGTAATTCTACATTCGAAGACAGGGACATACCCAGGAATTCAAATATGGGGTCAAAATATTTTAACTACATTTTTTTTGTTCCGGTTAAATAGTGTATAGTTATGGGGATTTAAAATTTTAATTTTTGCAGATTTTCTTATCACTTATCCTAAACGTTGTTCGTACATGAAGTACCTTATCGAGATAGCCACCAATATTTACCAGCCTTTAACAAAATATGTTTTACATTTAATCGATTTTAAGTTCGTAGAAATTTCAAAAAATATTAAAAACTAATGACGTTTATCAATTATTTATGTCAGCATTATATACATTTTATTGGCGTGCAGTTAATTCTATGGAAAATTCTATTCTTTTTTCGGCATAATATAAATCATCAAAGGTTGAAAATGTAAAAAAAATTCTTATCTACCTGCGTTCTCAAAAAAATATCACGTCCGTAGGTATTTGTTGAATTATAAACGAATTGTTTTGTATTTACAATTAGATTAAGTTGAGCATACGGTGTGATCTATTTAACATAATAAGACTTTCGTTATTTCAGAAAAATCTATTGTTTTTGAACATATTTCTTTTACATAATTTTAAGTCGTTACAAAACCACATTTCTGGAAAAAACATATTTATACTATATTTTATAGTTATAATATTCAAGTATTTTACTTTTTTGAATTGACAACGTACATTTTTAATTTAATATTCTGAAGCAGAATAGTATTTGGAGTATTTTGACCTATAAAAATCAAATTTCGGACGAGCAGTTTTTAGTCTTGCTGGTATCTAAAGTTTATATGATCACTGAGCAGAGACGCAGAGTAGTGACATTTTGCGGGTAAAATAGGTACTATGTAATAACTCGAAAATTCAATTTTTGTCCATTGGAGTACTCCAAAAAATATTCTGCTTTGGAATAAGGAATCAAAAATGCATGTTGTTAGTTAAAAATCTAAAAATAACAAGGATGAAAAATGGGAAAAATGTGTATTCTGTATTCTAACAGCTTAAAACTATGTAAAAAAATATTTTCAAAAATGTTGATGGTTTTTAAAATAATGTATGTTTTTGTTGAATGGATCACCCGGTGTATAAATTACTTGAATACGTCGACATAATTTAATACCGTACGTATGTGGGAGGTATGTAGTGTAATAAAATATAAAATGTAATAATATGGGGGCAATTTTTCAGAGATGAAATAGCACGGATGTGAGGTGATCATATACAGTTATCTCTCTTTCAAAATCTGTAGGTACATCATAATTGGAAAACTACTTGTCGTTACGACATTAGGTAATATCTAAATACCTAATAATAATAATATTGCTGAACAGAGAAGGATAATCAAACATCAAACGATCCGTCCTGAGCACTCATAAAGAATTTCATAAACATGTTTTTTTCTTATTTTAATAATATCTCTCACTATATACATGTGTAATTTATTATTCTCTTTATGAGCTGGTCTATATTTGTTCATGAAAGGGAACCACAGTCAAAGGATTGCGTATTCTAGGGTATAAATTCGCTCAAGATTGTGTAAGTACATAAAAAATTCAATATTGTATACCAGTCATAAACATTTTAGGTACACTAATGCGTAATGATTAATTAAAATAAACAGTTAAAATATTCTAGTTTAATACAATAACAACCAATAGGTAATCTACGATCTACCCTCAAGTGGAATTGACAAGTTACAAACCTGGTACTGCATACTAGAGTATAATATTTTACCATGTACGTAGAGTATTAATATTAGTAAGACTTGTAATAATTTTTGGTTTTTTTAAGTCTGTGTACGGGTTTATTTATTTATTTAAAAGTTACCGACAGAAAATTTAACACATATTATATGCAATATACTATTTACTGTGCTATTTGCGCATTATATTATAATATACCTATTTACATATCATAATATGACATATAACATAACTACCTATAAATAATTTATGCATTCCATTTCTTAGTTATCAATTATTACTTATTAGTTATTTGTGACATCAGTTTGTGAGGCATATCATATTAATATGTATGTATTTGTACGTGTTTTGAATAATTTGTTATGGACATTTCCTATTGATATGTAATTAATACAATCGAATTATTATCTTTGTATTTGGCTGTTCTCATTTGAAATTTCTTAGTAAGGTTTGTTTTGTTCTCAAGAGTACATAATATTATCTTGTTTTGTTTTACAATATAGGTACCCAACAGTATAATCATGGCTAAATATATATAATATATATTTAGCCATGAGTATAATGATCATATTTAGTACTTATATAATATATATTGCAGCATATTTGGTTCAAACGATCAATAATATTGATCGGTCTTTTGCATAATATAAACACAATAATGTATGTATATGTTAGCAAAGTAGAAAATTGGGTATTGTGCACAGTGCCCTTCGAGGGCAAAGTTGGAATAAGTTAACATTGTCCGGGCATTGTATACAGCGTCCATTTAGATTTTGGCACTGTAGGTTAAATATTGAATATATTAAAAATCAAATAAAACATTTTATCACATTTTTTAATAATCATAAAAAAAACTTGAAATAGACGCTTAGTTGCCTTTTAATAGTTTTTAAATCTATTATTCAGTATGGTATCTCCTACTGAAGAATTCATATTTTTATCTAAAAGTGATTTTACATGAACAAGATGAATATTATTTATTATTAAATGGTTTTTTAAATTTAATTAATTATTACTAAAACGTAATCTTTTAGGCGTGTAAGACAGCATTATAATACTTTATTTATAAACACATACACAACTATTATGGCAATTTGAGTTACAAAGTCGACCAAATTGTTTACATTTACACCGATTTATAGTACATAATACAGCATAGTAATGACGGACTCCGCGACGTCGTGACAATATAATCATTCGATTTCGAAAGGTAGGGTTTTATGATTAGATAATGAAATATAATTATCTAGATTACCTATACTGTTTGCAATCATAGTAATCGCGCAAATGCGCAGTATACTTTATGATCACTGTCGTTGAAATCGGTGTATCCCGGTTTGTTACAAAGGGTGTATCCGAATTGGTTCCCGGGTTGTTACTAAGGGTATATCCGAGTTGGTTCCGAGTTCCAGGGTTAGAGCGTTTTTAAATTTTCCTTCCCATTTTATACAGACTTATCCAGACTGTCCACATATTAATATTATGCAGGTAGGTATGGTTAAAAATTATGCTTTTTGTCATAATATTTTAGTTTTTAAATAGTCATGGTAGAATAATGAATAATATTATAATAATAAAAATAATGTTTTTTTTTTTTAGTTCAAAATATAAAAAGAAAACTAGATGGACATAGCAGTTATTTTTTACATCGTGATTTGAAAAAAGTTGACAAAAAAGCTCTGGACAACTTTTAAAAGTACCGTCAATAAACACAGATTTTATTTGACGTAATACTTTCAAATTGCTATCACATGAAAATCCAATATTATTAGTTTCAGCACAATTAATAAATAAAAAATTTTTTTCCCGATTGGTTAATAAATTTTAGTTGTTTAATATGTTATGAGTCTCATTCAATGTTTTGGGCAACGCTGGTACTTTAATACACCGACTAGTATATATATTTTTTCTAATTCTACATACATCTTGAGCATATATGGTTTCAATATCGGATTTAGCCAACTCACAGCGAATAATTTTTGATGGCCGCTCATGTAATACTTTTTGAGCTTTACTTTTTGAAATGTTGCTTAATTTATGTCTGTTAAGTTTTTTTTCATTGTCTTTTGGTCATGGTTATGTACTACATTTTTATGAACAGTTGTATTTAAATTATTTATTTTCAAATACGAATTACATTTTCTTTTCGCACATGTCCAACGGTCAATATCGTCTGCCAACTTTTTTTGAAATCCAAATTTATAACCTTTTAGTACGATAAGTTTTTTATTTTTTTTAGTGTACATAAATTCCATATTCGAGAAGTTTTAAACACAAATAAAAACGAAAATACAATCACTACACGTATACTTTGCGGTTATTGCGGTGAATTACTGAATGCCGTTGATACCACCTAACAAGTAACGAGTCGATATCCGTCCATATCGATAATAATTATAACATCGGTTTTATCACAGTTTTTATCTAAATGACAATTTAGTTCATTTTATATAGCCGTACTTATAAAGATGGGAAATATGTTAAATAATATTATTAGATCGTATTTCGACTTTTTCGAAAGTGTTTATCGGGAACCAATTCCGATGTGTGCCGCCTGGATTGCCAAGAACCAATTCCGATGTCGATTTTCAGGTATGGGAACCAATTCGGATGCAGCCGTTGAAATTACGGATCGGTTCGTACCTATTATCGGCAGCCGTCATCGCGTGTATTGCGTACGCCGTACAATTAGATATAGGTACCTATCTCGTAACTATCAAACGACTAAAATGTGTAAGATTGGTATTAAGTGTTATTGTTGCGTATAAATACCATTCGGCATAAACGTGCGCAGTTATTAATTCGCTTTGCCCGCTTGAATCCGGGCGGGGTACACTTTGCCCGGTCAACGTACAATGCCCGGTAAAATGAAAATAACTGAGTATTAAAATGGTCATTCTTACATTGCCCAAAATGTTTTGGCATTGCACAATGCTCGGGTTTCCTGCTTTGCCCGCGAACATAATATATATGCATAAACATTCGTTCAAATTTCGTGTGTATTCCGTGTATGGTGTATATAGTATAATAATATAATATGTTAGGTACACAGGTGATTACTTTTAATGCAAGATGATAATGAGTGGAAAAAAAAACAGCCAAATGAGACGGGCCGTGCGGAACGGACATTTTCGGAACATAAAAATGGCTGCAATGAGGAACTTACAGTAAAATGTTAAATTTTTAATTTATCAAAACGTCACGTTAGAAAATAGTAGTACCTTAAAATATGTCGATAATATTAATCGTTTTATTCAAAACTCATAAGTTTTATTTTTATACTGATTTAGAACTTGCGCTAACGAAAAACAATTTTGACAGTACAAAATAATAACAAAATACTCCCATGTTATTTTATTGAGTATACCTACTACCTACGGATTGTCGATTGAGAGAATTGAGCATGGACACAATAATATTATGCATTTAAATAGATTTTTAAATTTCGTTTAGAACGATTGTTTAAAATAATGAATTATATACTTAAGTGGTTTCCTATTGTCGTAAAATATTCCAATTATTTCTCAAATCGCTGCGAGTTGAACGAAATCCAAGGAGTTATAAAAACCCATTGTGATGATTCGCATTTTATTATTGTTGTTAATATTGTGATTCAATGTACAAACAACTTTTGTCTTTTACTATATCATAATTGGATATCTATTTACAATTCGATTAATACATCGTGTAAACGGTATAATTATTCAACAATACAAAGATTTTAATCAATTTAACAGTACAACTTTATTTACATGCACAGTTGAAAACAAAATAATATAATAATATTATAGCTGATTGATATTGTTAGGTAATATGTTAGATATGGACACATGGTTTATTGTTACAATATACAGTATGATCATTTTTTTTAGCGACCTTGGCTACACGTCGGTTTCCCACGCGTTTCGCATACTCGCAGCGTTTTTTTTTTTTTTACTAAATCGCAGCCATCACATTATAAGTGTCCGTCGACGTAATGTTCCGGCGCCTAAATTTTAATAATAATATACAATCGGTATGGGTATAAACGCGGCGTTTTCCGTCACCGGTGTAACCCAATCGCAATCGGGGAAAACGCGTGAAAGATTAAGAATATTGGCGTTTTTTATAACTCCGTCGCGGATCACAGTCGTCGTGTATTTTAGCCAGTCGAATGAAAAACAACGAATGATGAATCCGTCGGAAAACTCGTCGGAAAACGCCGTGTACAGAGCCCCGGCGCCGGGTTTCTCGGCCGGATTACGTTGGATTGAATCGGGACTTTTTTTCACAAGCTATATAGGGACGGTCGGTCACCTAAACACTGTAGATTATCTGAATTAAAAATTCACCGAGTTAGGGGCGTTTAAAATTCAATCGCAAATAGGTATTTTGGTTTTCTAATCGTGTTGAAAATCGAACATTCGTAAGTCTCTAGTTTGAATTATTATTATTACTATTATTATTAGGTATTCAATAACTATTTGTAATGACAATACTTAGACAAATTGTTCAATACTAGGTGTCTAAGTGAGATACTATATAGCGCAACATTTTATAAACAAAAACTTTAATTTATTTACTTAATTTATATAAATGGATATTAATAAATGAATAAAAAAAAAGTATTTTAGATTAAATTTTATATGTTTTTCATTCAGCTAATTTTGATTTTAGGGTTTAAAGCCATGTTGTTGAGTTCAAAATTACTTTAAAACACAGGTCCACTCAAATATAGTATCAGATGAGGTTGCTATTTAAAAATGTTTATTTATGTAGTCTCTAGCTTCTGTGAAAAAAAATCCGGATTCAATGCAACGTAATCTGGCCGAGAAATTTAATTACCAATTGATAAAATGATCACACTTTATAAAACTGACATAGTTAATATTTTATCATACATTATTAATCATTATTTAGTACTAATTACAACACTTTACATTAAATACAATTAAATTTACAGAGACAAATCGATGTTAAAACAATATTACTATACGTTTAGTGGTAACATACTCAGTTGATTAAATGATAATTATTATTGCATATACTTATTACTTAGGAAGTAAAATAATGAAACAGCTGTAAAACTAAAACAGTATACCGCCAAACTGGGAAACTTAGGCATAATCATATTTTATTTTTTGGGCTCGACTATTATCTTTATGTTATTACTTCTTAATCGTTACTCAATTACTTACATTTAAATATTTTCTCCACAACCTTCTTAACAAAATAAAAATAGTTTGGAGTCTTTGAGATTCTTCATTTCTACTTGATAAGTATACGCTTTATTAGTGTAGTACCATTGTCTAATTGTACTGTAAAAACCTTGATTTTTGAAACTCGACACTATACGATAGTACTAATAATATTGAAAAATTTAACATTTAATATTCTCATAGGATTGATTAAGGCACATGTTGTTGTAACATGATAAAGTTAAACAACTTTATTAACTATTAACTGTCTCTTAATTTTTAATATAATTTTAAAAGTGCCTCAAGTTACCCCTTTTAACCTCATTCTATCCTGTTTGACGGTACCTCACTAGGAGCAAACTAAAACTAAAATATATCAATTGACTTTTAGGTTGTCTTAATAATTTTAATAAGACAAATTAAAATAAATATGTTTAAAAAAGTCAAAAGAACTAAATACATACGTGAGCAAAACTTGACGTAGGTAATAATTCAATTTTTTTTTAAAGAAATAAAAATTAGTAGATACAAATAAAAGTTGAATTTGTAAAGTTTACAATTAAATTTTAGAAAATTGTTCGGCTTGGTTATTATTTATATTATAATATGTTCTGGATTCATAAGAAATAATAATTTAATACACTTATACACACAATATATAGGTAGGTAATGTATTTTACAAACAAGAGAATGCGATATCATTATAACAATAATATAACATTTAAAATATTTAAATTAAATAATTTTGGTTAGTTGTGAAAATGTAATAGGTACCTATGTAATTAAACCTAGTGAAATATTTACTCAACATTTTGAATTCATTATTTAACAATACAATTAAATTAAAATATTGTAGGTATTATATTAAACTTTTTAGAATATAATGTTTAATTTATTAAGGATTTTTTTTTAGTCATGTTGGTCTGTCCAAACAAATGTTGTTTTCGGAAATGACAAAAAAATCTGTTTGGCACATACCTACTAAAATAAATTAAAAGAAAAATATTGAGCGTTATAAAAATATATAAATAAGGCTTTTTCAGGGTAGGAAAGTAGTGTTACAATTACTAGTAAAATTAGTTTAATCATATTTCAAATACATATTTAACACAACACATATGGTACCTTATTTACTAAACGAAATAACAAGTCTGTGAATTTATTGCCAGTTACAGTTGTGGTATCGAATACCTAGGTAGCAGGTACTACAAATACAGTTTGGTAATTTGAATGGGTTACCTAATTTATTAGGTACAAGTTTTGTTTTATTTATAATGAGTACCGGAATTCATGATTCTATTTTTGCCAAGGTACTTTTTAGATTTACTTTTATTACATTTAAAACAGGAATACAAATGTTTCATTGTACCTACATTAAAATTATCGACATTAAAGAAGAGTTTTTAAAAAGTAATACGAGATGAACACTGATTGTGATTAATTTTTATTAAACAAAATCGTTTAATGTAGACGATTGTATGTGTGTATCGGATCATCGAAGAAGAATAATTGGTTCGTTCTAGACTGTTAATAAAAAATGTACCTAATAATAATTATTCGCATCTGTCCGTTAAAATAATAATCATTATTCGTTTGTAAACGTGTGTAATTAAGTATTTAGATTGGTAGAGCTATTGCTACAATTTTGAACATGATTAGGCTGCCAATGTAATATGACATTATAATGATATTGGAACAAAAATTCTTTACATTATTCAACATTAAATGTATTGTGAATTCTCAATTAGAGAGTGAAGTATTACAGTTAAACGTATAATAATCTATCGCCAGTCTGTTTTTCTGGTTAAAACGTTATCATCGGTTTGATTAAAAATTAAACCTAAATATTATAAAAGTTATAATATTTGTATATCGGTATGGTCTTGTCACATAAATCAATAATAAACGTAAACAATGTTTTCTTTTTCTTACACTGTCTACACAGTGGCCAGTAGAAGCATAAGCGTAATCTGTGGTTGTCAAGGGGGCGGGGGCAACGGCTCACTCAGATATTTGACCGAGTGGGGCAATAGTGTCTTTTCACCTTATACATTTTTAGTTTTACCACAGATTTCACGCCCCCCTCCTCCCCACATAATTTACCCCGGATTACGCCTATGAGCAGAAGGTATCTAAATATTTTTATCTTGGGCCATTCGACATAATATAATGTCAATAACATGGTTAATACATTGTTATTTGTTATACAGGTAGCATTATATTATTATTATAATGATTTATGATAATAATAATATTAGGTAATGCCGCGACAAATGAAGCGGAGAACGTATTCAATTTTTTTCTTTGAAAAAAAAAGCAGCGAGATTCGCTTTTTCACATTTCGACGGAATCGTCTGCCTCCGCGATCGTGTCCAAGTTGGTCAGGTCGACTACAGACATGGACGGCGGCGGTGGCGGCGGCGGCGACTCTTGCAGGACGCTACCGAACTTGATATCGAAACAGTCGGCGGCCAACGTGGCCGGGCTGACCGCGACATTGGGTTTTCCTCCGGTGGCGATGGCCACGATCTCGGGTTGCGGGTACCCGTTGTGGCCAATATAATTGGTCATCACAGCCGCGGGTCCGCCACACTCAGCCGCCACGGCACAGCAATTGCGGTGGCGTCGATCGTCGTCATCGTCGTCGTCATCGCAGCCGCAGTCTGACGACGTCCCGAGACGGCCAACGTGGCCACGTTTCGCGTGTCAGGACTTTGCAGCAGCGGTGGTGGCGGCGGCGGTGTTAGAGGCGGTTCCACGCGTAGACGACAACGTCAGATCGCTTATACTGCCTCCGCAACCGCCGACGCCGCAGTCTTCGCGCTGCTGTTGCTGTCCCGGGTTGACGCCGCCGCAGCAGACGCCACCGCCGTCACTCGTCTGTGCCGTCGCCGGCCGGTACAGCGTCTTGAGTTTGGTGGATACGCCGTGGTGTACGATGTTGAAGCACATGGCCGTGAGTGCCATGCCGGACAGTATGTACACGGAACAGAACCAAACGGTGGCCGTGCCGGTGAGCGTCACGTCCATTGACCGCGAGTTGCCGTACCCAATGGTGCTGAGCAACATGAAGCAGAAGAATACGCAGTCCAGGTACGACTTTCCGCCGGCGTCAAGCCGGTGCAGGACGGCCGCGCCGCAGCCGATGTACGCCGACATGAACGCGAAGCCGACCAACAGCAGCGGCACGAAACTGGCGCTGTCCGCCGCGGCCGCCGCCAGCTCCGCGGCGGCCACGGACGCTGAATCAGATGCCGCAGCGGCCGCCGATGCGGCACTAGGCCGCCGCCCGGTCGGACACCCTCAGGAACACGCCGTCGTCCGCGTCGCCCGGCCGCACATAGTACGGTTCGAGCGCGTGGCCGGAGAACGTTTTCATTTGCATGTCGTACTCCTTCCGCTCGCGCTTTAACTTCATCCTCCGCTCTTTTTCCTCCATCAGCTTCTCGTCGTAACAACAATACCCACACTTGGAGCACAGACAACAGCACAGCGACCTGCAACAGAATGGAATAAAAAAAAACGGTCATGTATAATATTGTAATATTATTACCGTTTCATTACGCTTCGATTTAAGTGTTACTTATTGATGTATTTCTATTTTTTTTTTAATGAAACAGATCACAGACATTGAAATATTAGGTGGGTACGATAATTAATGTAATTGACAAAAAATAACAAAATTATATACGAGCCACACGAATCGCCGATTTACCCAAGTAAACGACGGGAAATACCAGCAAATTTCACAATTTATAGTATTATTTTATTTTATGTGTCAGTTGTCAAATCTTATCGTGCTCTAAGCCTATGCACTTAACCAATAACCATTATACAATCATAATTCCGTACATTGGAATAATGATTCCGTGAACCTATCCGTTGTTTTCTCCTCTCTATGAATATATCCAAACCATGAAATACGACTAGTGCACTTGATGGGTTCTCGATGTCAGGGTAAAATCGGTATTGAATACATCAGATTGGGAATGAGCGCTGAAAGCGTCTTAAATGTACTTATTGAGAATTGTATCGCAAGTGGTCGTCGACGTCCAGGGCGAAATCCGTTGGACCCGCGTTGTTTTTCTATGTAATAATATGATTAGTGGTTGCAGAAGAATAATCGATTTGGTAATGTAATTAAAAAATGGACCGTTCTCAATCAGATATCACCGAATCTTATATAACACACAACTTTTTTTTTAACCAGAGGGTGGAATATTACGCTCGGTCCGCTCACGATTGGTTGGTTTCAAAATCAGAGTGAATCACGACCTACAATGAGACTTACGGGTAAGACTATTATCGCCTATCGGCCGCGTTCGATTGTTGGGTTTTTCTTACGACGATTCAATTTTTCAGCGAGTTTGGCGCGCATTAAATAGGCTAATTTAAAAACGCTCTGACTCGCGCAGGCGGTAAAAACGTTCAACCTAATTATCTATGATAACCAGAATAGATTAATTTCCGCGTCGACATTATTTTTAGTAGTTACCTACACTCTTGATAAATTGACCCACGAAAAAACACCACGAGCACGGCGTCATGCGCATGCGCACATCACGATTTACGAAATCGAAGAACGCGATCAGAACCCGTTGCAAGGACCCGCGAGCAATAAATAAATCGCCCCTGGCCGGTTGCACGCGGTTCGGTTAGCAGATATTCCGAGTCTTACGGAATTCGCCAACAATGCGCAATTATTTCGCGACAACAATCACATTTCATCGGGAAATACCCTCCGACCACGATTACTATTATTATTCTCGAAATTTTTTGTGTGGTAATATAATATCGCAGTTAAACGAGAATTCGAAACCCAAAGATCGAACTTTCAATCGGTTAAATTATTATTATGGGTCTTTCTATAATCCTCATCGAGTCACGTGTTATTATGTATTGTAATATTAGGTAAATTATATTAATTTATTTTAACAGTCGATGTGAAAATTCGTTTTTTTTTCCCAAACGAATCGTCGTCGTCGAGTGTCGCAGGATTATTCTACTTACACAGTTTATTTTCACGCTGTAAATATTTGTTACGCAATACACGCGATCATTACAACTCACTATTATGCATAGGAAATGCGCGTAGGTGGGTACTACGTGCGCTTTTATCGTCGTTTATATAAAATGAAATTGTGACGGCAAACTAAATTTGACCGTATTTCACGAGTTGAACGTGTATTAATGTATGTAAGTTAAACTATATGTTATCGATACCTATCCACCTACGATATATGTATTATAGTTTATATTATTATAGATATATAAATATAAGAATACTTGAACTACTTTACACGAATATCTATTTATTTTTAAATTTACCCGGTCCTATACATATTACGTAATATTATATAGACATCTGAGTGGAAATATAGAATATATTATTTAAAATACAAGTTATTTGAACTATTTTTTCCAATGCAAATAAATATAATATACACACATTTTATGAAAATTACAGAGGCGCCATCATAAGTTAATGCGAAGTTGTTATACGACACGTATTTTCGTATGCGTTCAAATCAAATATTTTTCATAAACCACTCTTCAAAAATATTGAACTTTTGTACCTATGTATGCGTATTACATAGTAAATTTTTGAATATTGAAGTGAAAATGACACGTGAGCGCTACCTATACGCACAAGCGCTCTAAAAGTGGTTAAGGGAAAAAATTATAGAATCACTTGTCGATGTATACGAGACGATGGATAAAAGTGACAACCGAAAAAGGGAATCACGTTTTAAAGTAACTTCTATATTAAGCTACTTTTTAGAGCTACGTAAAATGGAAATAATGTAAATTTTTCTCTTTCTGTCGACCGATTTTGTAATTTTTATAATGATTGATGGGTGAGATATACATTTTCAGTCAGGTCTAAATTTAAGAAATGCTTACCCAAGCTCCGAGGATGTGTGATGTAATGTGTACAAACGAGGCATATAGTGTATTTAAATGAAAAAAATATTAAATACCTAGTTAACATTTAACAGAGCTTAAGATGGGGTATTTAATTTTTCACGGGTAACGCTGTGCTGGATCAGTTAATATTTAATGCAATGATATGAAAATAATTATTTAATTATTTAAAGTATTCTCCCACTTATCAAAATTGACAAAATCTATTTGAATCTAAATATTTAAAGGGTTTTCATTAGCATTTGCAATTAAATTGAACTCCATCAACATACATTGAATAAATAGTTATATTAATTACCTGGTAAATATTCCTCGGGCACACCACGCCAACAGACCACCAATGCTTGATAAGTACACTAACATCAATGGGATGCCAATCAACGCGTACACCATTGTGACCATTTTACCTATAGCGGTCTTTGGTGTGATATTTCCGTATCCTGGAAACAATAACACACAATAATATAATAATATATTAATATACATAAACAGTGTATAATGATTATTGTCAATGCACCTTCAGAATAAAACATAACCGTGTTACTATAATAATATATTCTAGTATAGACGATTCGGCAGGCACTGACGTGCATAGTGATTTAACGTATTCAAATTAAAAACCAAAATTGAAGAGATCGAATAAAAAAAAAAAAAACACAATGTGTCTGAAGTTGTTGTAGAGTCGACGCTTATAATATTCATGATTCGTATAATATAACTGATAAAATTAGCAAAATACGACTAGCTCTGAAAATAACTACGTTGTAACTTGTAGTTTTCGATTGAAATGTTTGTACCTATTTCACATTTAAATCATTCTAGTTGGCAGTAACTATATATACCTACAGTCTATAGTATTGTTTCTTCTCTCATATTAGAATAATAATAATGGTTTCCGTCCGGCTTTACGTAGCACTTGACGATAAAAGTTTTGTAATTTCGTACCATTTGATTCTACAGATCCTAAAATAATGGGTTAAACTTTTCCGTTTTGCGCTTCTCACGTTTTGGTTTGAAATAACACTCATCTAGGTTCAAGTAACCTCTAAATCTAGGGTCAATAACCATACTCATATTATGTCTACAATACAGACTGTCTAGTCGTATAAATATAAAATATTTCATATGCAAGTAATTTATATTTTCTACAAACCACTACAATGATATGTATTATTTATTGCAGTAGGCGTATTCAAGTAAAACAATCAAATGTATTTTTGTATGTAATAATTTTTTAATAATTTGTTTGAAACGGTACACAAATACTAGAATATTATGCTTATTGTGAACAGTATTATTACTATTTATTTGAGGGGAAACATTTGTTTTGTATAGCAAATATTAATAGTATAATATCCTCCGTTATGAATGTACAAGGTATTATGAAGTTTGAAAGTTAAAAGTTTAAGCTAAGTAAAAATTATTAGTTATTTTATTACCAAATGTATTGAAATAACTATAATAGGTAAGTATTACCAGTTAAAAAGTTAGTTTTGGTAAAATAATAATTGTTTTTAAGTAACATATTCTGAACAAACAATTTTTTTACAATTTAGTAATTAATGCATAGTTAAATTATTTACTCAGTTGTAGTTATAGCCATTTGTTGAATATCAACCATGAAATACATCATATTATCATAATGCGTATAATATGTAAATAATATAATATATCATGGTTCATGACATAAATTATAGTGTATGATGAAGGACGTAGACTGGACTTAATGCGCGTAGTCGTGTGTGGACGAATTATTTCAACGATAAATAATCAAAATATTGGTTTGATTTATCATAGACTATATTATTTCACCTTATTAGCATCTGCTGACTGCTACAAAGCTTATATATATATATTATTTTTATCGAGAAATATAGTTTAAGAATATTTTATTGTTTACTGGACTATACAATTTTACTCGCTTCATTTTCATTTCATTGGTCTTTTATTTTACATTGAATATCTTAACAGTTAACGTATTAATCATACGTTTATGATGTGGACTTAGAAATATGCGAAAAATAACTTTTAGTTGATTGTATTTACTAAAAGTGTCGTAAATTGTGGTCCTGATATTCATGCATCATTTTTTTTTTATATACCTATATATATTTTTGTTTAAAAATAAATCGTTCTAGCCTTAAATGTTTAAACTGCATCGTTTTAAGTGTTATCTCATTTCATTTAGGTAGGTATTCGGTATATTTTTAGGACGTAGGTACTATTAGTTATGTTCCTACTTTATGATGTTATTCTAAAAGTTAAAACTTATTCATATTTTTTGTAGATAAATTTTTCGTTTGTTTTATCACTTAAATGCATTTCTATTTTAATCATTATAATAATAATAAATATGATTAATTTATTGTATTATCTTCGTTACTTTTCACAAGCAGTAATTGTATTATAGTTGTATGCTTCGGGACTCGTAAGTGTATATTAAATAAATAAATATACATATATAAATGTATGAGTTCAATTAGGTCCAAATGATGATGTTGGATAAGGAAAATTTGGTTTAATTATAGAGTGCACTTATGACAACTCAAATGGAACGTTAATTATAACACACGGAGTTGAACATTCAAATGTCTTAGGTGACACTAGGTACTAATAGAAAATAATCAAATTACTAGCACTCATTATATAGTAAAAATTTGTTTGCTATTAAAATTATCGTATGTCAGTCTTATAAGATTGTGAGTACTTATATTATATAAAGTGAGTATACTTACTGTTTTTGTGACACTCGGTGTCAATTTTGAATTCGTTCAAATTTATTTTTAACTGACACAAAAACGAAAGAGTTGTTTTAAATACATGTTTTTAAGTGTGTTATTTTAAGTTAACTGCGTTTGCTTTATATAAACATAACTTTTAAATAAATATTTTATTCAGTTTGCGTTAATATTTATAGGTATATGTATTATTGTTGTTTATTATTAATTATTATTATGTATAATGCAGGTATATCATATACATTTTCATATAGTATTTTGAATTTTATTTTAAATTAGTATTTTAAATTTTAATTTATTTTCACATATCCTAACAACATGAGACCGGAAATATAATTGGGCAATTATTATTTTTCTCTTTAATAGGTACCCTACCTAGTGTAAAAACAATTTATTTAAACAGAAAATAGTTAATAAATAAATAAACTTTACATTTTAATATAAACTATATATAGTGAGTGGATAACGCTTAGATAAATAACTGGAGTAACTCATATGGTAATATTCCTAAGCATATTGAAAAAGGGATTTTCTTACACGAAACGCGATGAAATATATCGCACTAAGGGTCGTTTCTCGGGAAAAAAGTATATTTTTTCTTCTTTCTTCTTTCAATTAACTCGCGAAAACGAGTCGTTTCTGTTTTTGATTTTCTACCGTGAAATAATCTGACTATGCAAATTCGTAAGAAATATTATGTAAATTGTTCGAGAATCGCTTCAAGTGCTCACAGTGGCTTGGTAACAAATGTTTCTGGCGTACGAGTCTCATAAAGATACTATTTCAGGCAATCGGCCGAACAGTTTTCAATCTCTTTTGTTAGCTGGGAAAGATGGAAAACCGCAAAATAAAAAGATCAAAATATAAATAAGGTATCACTAGCGATACGTATCGACTTATATGCATATGTGACATATATATATTTGTGTGTGTGTGTGTGTGTGGGTTACATCAGATTCGATATTGTTTTTGTATTATGAAAATTTTTATCGACACCCTGTCACCACCGTCAGTCGTTATACGCACATATCGAATTGATTCATGAATTATTATTCTTATCGATGGGTTACTTTATTTCCGTCCAATTCTTCTATTTTACTGGGAAATTCAATTTTCATAGTAAGACGCATGTATTATATAGATAATAATATTCTAAAATCTAATAGTTTTATACAAATTGAATACTATTTTATTAATTGTGAATTGTAAAATATATGCACAAGTGCACAACAGTAGATGATCCAAGACAAAAATTTGAAGTAGGTAATAAATAATATTATGTTCCAAATCTGTTTTAAAATAATATAATTTTTGTTTTTATCCACTATTTATTAATTAGAATCCTAGACATCTTTATACTATATGTCGCATTGATATATTTTCACATTATATGATGGTTAATGTGAAAAAATAAATTAATCGTTATAATTGAATTGATTAATTGAGAACCTACGTACATTGTAGGTATATACATTTACAGATTCACTATCTAAAACCACAAAAAAAGGAAAGCATATAAGAAAGTATGTTTCAAAATAAAATGATATCGTAACTTATGGGTGCCATACTAATAGATGCGTCAAAAACAGTGGCGTATTAAGTCATTTTCCTTTATTCTTATGCAAGTAAGATTTTGTCATATTATTTCAATTTTATAAAAATGAATATTTATATTTTATCTACCAGAATTCTTGGTGGATTGGGAAACTGTCACACAACGGGGAGGTCGTATTTCTTATGTTAAGAGATGGATACATATATGCTTATAAAATATTATATTGTAATGACACGTTCTTTTAAACTATGTAGTTTCAATTAACGAAAACTTATTTTATGGCCCATTCATTGGCTTGTATATACCGCTTTGGTAAGCCAAAAACAATTCGATAATTCGATTCTACTATACGAGATAATCGATTTTGTATCAAATAAGATTTCTTACAGAAATGTTCGCTCTGTTACCTGGTTCGACTAAGTACAAATATATTAATTACTTAATTGTATGAGCAATTTAAAATATGAGTCTATATTTAATTCATTACAAAAATTATACTTAATTAACTCATGGCTTGGGTAATATTAATATTATATGGTTCCAAAAGAGTTAAAAAAATTTATTTTGAGATTTTCCTTTGTAAAAAAAACGATTTTTTTGTATAAAATTAAAATGACGATGTCCGTAAACAGCTCAAAAAGAGTCAATTTATTTTCAAAATTTTATCGTGTATAGAAAATGCTAATATAAACATTCGGTGAAATTTTCAAGTATCTACAGTCATACGTTTTTTAATTACAACAAAATAAGAAAATCGCTACATGAGAAATCGAGTGAATATCAAATGTTGTAAAAATATGAATTTCAAACGCTCATAAAAATTTAATTTGACTTTCTTGTAGAAAAACTTATGAATAATCTTGTATTACATTTTCAAATCTTAGATTTAAAAAGAAAATTTTTTATAAATTCTCAACTCAAAATAATTTACTAATTTTCGTGATTTTCCCGTATTTTGCCAAGATTTGAACTTTAAATGCTTATGAATAAAAACTGTGACTAAGGATTTTTAATTTTTTTCATCTGATTTTGAAACATCTGCCTTTGACCCTCCCAAAGTACCAACTAGATTAATTTTCCTATCAGAAAAGTTACTGTTGAAGAAAATCCAAGCACTTTTACTGTCCTAAAAGGTTGATGACAGAAACAAAAAAAAACACACTCATCATTGTAAAATCAATACATTTATCGCTTCGCTCAAAATCTAAAATAAACTATGCAAATTATCAAAACAAAAATCGAAAAATATAATATAAGCGTTGATTATGTTGAAATGTGGACATTAAAATAATGTCAAATATAATGAAAAGCAAAAATGAAATGAAGTGACTGCTGAAATTATATTATATACTTTTTTAAAATATTAAAATACTAGCCGACCCGTCACAGCTTCACTGGTGATTGGTTGTTTATTTTGCCTCCGGACGATGATATGTATAATTTTTTATTAAAATTTCATCGTTTGATGTGATAGGCATGTAAATATAATAAAATGGTTAATGAAAACGTATTGAAATGTTTCTAGCGGTATTAATGATAAATATATTTTTATCAAAAATAGCTGATCTCGTGCACTTCGTTGCCCGTTAAATGTAGGTACCAAATCTATATGACTCAAACTTTGTTCAATTCTCTATTTAATAATCGGTGTATGGTGTTCAAAACTTATCTTAACTTTTCCGTTTCCCAGAATAAAAATTCTGATTCGCAGCAGTATATTATCAGGTAGGCAATCTACTTGCAGTAGATCACGGATCCCGTGCTGTTTGTACGTAAGTGTATGATTTAACTCTGAACTATCAAAGTTATACCAAGTTTATCGTTTTTACTTAATTCCGCTTACGGTGGATTAATATAATCAATTAATACAAAATCCTAACCTAACCAAACCGTACTAAAATCCGATGAATAAAAAAAAACCAAATTTAACTCTTGTTAAATTAATCTATCTTCTTCCTAGAGGTCTAATCTACACACAAATATTCATTTATTTGAAAAATAATAATACAAATCAACAAACATGCCCGATTAACCAATAGCAACTAATATTTAATAGTTTAATACACTATTATAGTATTATAATTATTTTAATGTGCAACAATAAACTAAATTTCTTATTATTTAGTTTATTTTTTTCTGAACAGATGGCGCCATTGTTGTATTTTTAACATCCCTATTTCATACTTTTCTGGTTTTCCTACTTTCCTAAAATGTTCTTTCATATGAACCTTGTCCTGACAATAATTACGAACACAACAAAAAAGAATCAGTCAAATCGGTTCAGTAGTTTTCTCGGTTAGTGCGGTCGTAGAAAACCCCTTACAATTTTATATAGTAGTATAGATATTAAACTAATGAAATATTTAAATATAACGAATTAACGAGAATCGAATGTGAAAACAATTACACTTTACTACAGTTATGAGATATTGCAATAACGTCTTATTGTTAATTTTTTTGCTACCTACTACAAAAATTGATTTTGATTCTTTCGTGACTTTGAAGTTTGAAAAAATATATATGAAATAATTCGTATATTATCAAGTATAGTGTGAAATGGTTGAGATAAGTTGTGGACTGTGTTGCTGTGTGTAATACAAGCTGTATATCTATATTCATACGAGTATTGTTACATACTACATTACTACTTGTTACATCATTACATCAATGGCGCATTTAGAGGGGGAGGGAGTGAAAAAGTGGAACATAACCCAAGTGAAACATTTTAAGGCTGGCAACGGGGGTGGACTGTGGTTTAGATGAGAAGACTATATCGAACTCTACATAAAATAAGAAAATAATATTTATTTTATTCGACCTAAATTAGGTGACCACTTATTACTTGAATAAAAATAAAAATTGTATCTGAGCTTGAAAATAGAAAAAAAATCATTTGAACTCATCAAAAGTTTCGTTTAGCATAACAACAATAACTAGTGTGCGTGAGAAGAAATACATATATCAAGATGACTTAGGAACATAATTTCCAAATGAGTGTATCCACTTCAGCCCACACCTATAGAAGAGAACTCTCAGATAGATAATAAAAGCTTTCAATGTATTTATTAAACAAAATGGTTTTATTGAAATATTGATATTGCTCTGATAATCCTGCTATGCAGAGTGCACACTGTCGAGCAATTGTTCTACAAAAACATCGGTTACTTTATTAAAACGGGCAGTCTTATTTAAAATTCTGCAATTTTTTCTGCAATGACATTTTTTTTTGTTTGTTCAAGTTGTGCAATTTTTAGATCAATCTGCCCCCCATTTTGACCATTTTGACAATTTTTTGTGGTCAAAGTACACCACTGTAATCGGGCGGCATCGTATTATATTTTTATAAGTATATACTAGGAAGCAACCAAAATACGAATGAACTAATGACAACACAAATTTCGCAATATACGCGTATCTTTGTATAATATACGTTATCAAAACATTGTATCGAATAAGATCGAAACTTTTCTTCCGTCCACGTTTTTGTTTTCTTTGGTAAAAGCAATTTCATTTACGTCTTATACACACACACACACACACACACAACCGCCGGCGAATAACTTATTGAAACAACATAGGTATGCGCGTACACGTTAGAACGGATACATTAGTTGCGGTATATAGATCGTGAGATATTGTCTGCAGCTGGGCTTATTATAACAGTACCTAAATGTATGTTCCCTGGTTTATTATTTTTTTATCATTCCTTTGCAAATATTTCCTATTTCTTTATTGCCGACCAAAAGTCGTGCGGTGCTGAACAGCATAACGAAAAACTATCAAACGGCTAAAACTGTAGTACATAATATTATTTATTATACATAAGTATTAGTAGGTATATATACTCCAGCCACCGTCACGTCATGGAATTGACTTTCCAGTAGTATTATGAAGTCAGATTTGAATTACCCGAATAAAACTAAGTACCTAGGTAGGTAATAGGTATACTACCAGGATCGACATATTATACTGTAGTAAAGACTAAAGATTGAATTAAGACGAAAGATGTCACAAAATAATGCGGTAGTTAAAGGTTATACAGGATGATTCATCAAGAATGCCTAACTGAATTTTTCATTTAATTATGCATTTATTCAAATTTTGATTTTTGGAATTTTCAAGTATATTTACCTATCTAGATTTTATAGCAATTAAGAATAATCCACCCTTTCTTACCGTACAATAATGCATTATTAGCAAATGATTTTTTTTCAAATATTCACTCCTAAATTATTTAACACTTTGTACCTACTAAGAATAATAGACTTAGAAGACTTCATTATGAGAGCTATGATGATTTTAAAATTATACTAATTAATATTAATCTATTTAGCATTTCATAATTTGTAAAATTTTCCAGTTTAGGGATATAATAAGTATACTAGAGAACTAGACTAAATACCGTATAATATGTGTATAATATATTGCATGTTTTATGTAAAACTATTATTTGGAATTAATCCTTTGTACACAAAGTTTAATAGCTCAGAAAATACTTGCTCGTTTTAAATTTGATTTAAGTGCATCAACGTTTTAAAAAATAATTTGTTTAAAAGTGTAAATTAAAGAAGAGTGGTTCTTATTTGAAAAAAAGCAGTTTGTAATTCCACAGAAAACTCCTTAAATGGAATAAACATTTAATAATTTAAAAATATGGTCCCAAATATACTTAAAAATACCAAAAATCAGAATTTGAATAAATATAATATTATTATTGAAGAAAAATATGGGGACGATCATGCTCGATGAATTACCCTGCATACAACTATAATAGTAATAGCTGCTACCAAAATCCGATCGCAGGTATTCTAAAATACTTTACTTTGAAAATAATTCCTATACCCATAAATATTATTTTCTGTTGCGAGTTTCCAACCGAGGCAGTGTCTGCAATATGGACATTAAGACCATAATGATAATCAAATAATCAGAATTTAAATAAAGGAAGTAGAGCAAATAATAAGTTTACTTAAAGGAAAAATAGAGTTTTCGGGGGTGTGAAGTGATAGTGGAGGTGCTGGGTTATCATTCTGTATATATTGTACCGTTTAACGTAGGTAGGTTGTAGGTACCTATGGGGTTTCAACACGAGATTATTGAGGTCGATTTAGGCGATGCGGCTCTTGCGCGCGTCCAATAGTCGTCATGATATTATATAAGCCACTAAAATAGGCATACAGGATGATTCACGATTTACTGAGCATGCTCACGGATTACCCCCCCCCCCTTTTCTTCGATAATACAGTTATAAAATATATGATTTTTAAAATGTTTAAACGCAGGTAGTTAAAAACCATATTTTCAAATTATTGGGATTTTTTGTACTACTTAAGGAGTGTCCTGTGGAGATATAAACTTTGGTTTTTCAAATGAGGATTTAATTTTTTTATTAAAAATGATTTAATGGATATTTGATCTGAACATTTTGGCGTATTAATATCTAAATTGTTGATTTATTTAACTTGATGATAGGAATGAAAGATATAGAGGCTATGGCGATTTGAAAATTTAAATAATTTATATTAATGTATCAACATTCATAATTTTTAAAAATGGTCCGAGTGTAATAAATACTAGATCCAATATTAAATATATTTTAAATTTTTGTAAAACCATTTTTAAGAATAATTCCGAATAATAAATTAAGAATATAAAATAAATAATACATTAAGAATTATAATAATTATTATTATCCTTAGCATAAACATTTCAGTAACTGTTGAGAAACTACTTGTTCGAATTTCGAATTGGGTACATCAACATTTTCAAAAAAAAATGATCTACTAAATAATTTGCAGTGTAAATGGGGATCTCATTTGTAAAATAGAAGTTCGTACTGCCACTGGACACTGCTCAAGTAGGTAGGTAAAGTAAAAAAAAATTTCAAGAATTCGGAAAACGATCTTTATGTAGGTACTTATATTTTTAAATTCCAAAATTCAGAATTCAAATAATCTTATTGCCATAGGAAACATGGGGATGAGCATTGTTGGTGAATCACTCTGTATATCATATACGGTCATTCATGAAAAGGGATGTTGCCGACGCGTATACTATTATTGAACCGTCAGCGGTAACCATCGGCTTATACTAGCACTTGTCCCGTCCGATTGGCATCTGATGGCAAGACCACAGTAGCCGGTCGTAATTCTAAAACGTTGAAAACAACGGATCTAAACCCACAAGCGGACGATAAGTCTCCCCTAAGAGTAGACAATAGCCATAACGTACATATTGCGCATACAGCTGATTTATATACCGTTGTTGGCTAGAGAAGACGTCATTATATTATCATAATATAATAGAACGTCCTCGATATTACGTAGGTAGGTAGATAGGTGGGTAGGTGGGCAGGTACCTATTATAATATTATTATCGTATAGCTGCGCAAGACTGTGATGGCGAAATTAACTCTAACAAATCAAAATTGGCGGACGATTCATGACCCGGCGATATTGATATTAGTAAAACATTAAAAGAAAACCATCAAAATAATGACGAGAAAACAAATAATATTATAATATCTTCTCAGAAATCGTAATATTAAAATGTTCACTGTCAAAATATAAACAGTTGTTGTACTGCAGCAGTCGTAGTGACATTCGTGTATAGTGTATACAAATAATAATAAAAAACAACTTTTTCGATTACGGTAGCCGTGGCTATTATTAAAATATACAAAACATGTAGGTACCTACCTAACGTTATAACTGTTTAGTTGCACAGAAGTCTTAACGGGTATAGTACCCTATAATAGATAAAACACAATTAATATTTTGTAGTCAAATTTACTCAAGTAAGTACAAAAATTAGTTTGGTTTAAAAAAAAAACCGTGTAAGTTGCTCTGCTGTATGGTAAATATTGAGTGTACCTACCTATCTCTTCAATACTGTAATTGATCTGCTAAATTTGAATTCATTAAAAAGCATCGCGTACATTATGTACAATTATATAGAGTGGTAAAAAAAGTACAATACCTACTAAAATATCACTGTAGGTAGAATATAAAGTTTGTTGTATAAATAAATATGTTAATAATGATTAATGATAAGCGTTATTGCGTGTATAAGTATTATTTGATTATTATTTGATATTATATTAACTGTAAAAATTGGGGAAGTCACTTTAGTGACTTTAATGACAATGAAAAAATATGTATATAATAATCAAATCTAAAATAAACACTTAATTGTAGCTTTTTCTAATTATTGCGGAATAGTTCCAAGTAAATTTCTGATAATTTTAAAATAATTAATTCTGTGTATACAATGTTGTTGGTAAATAATCGTCATTAATATTTTACCATACTTTATCAACTTTTACAGAATTATCAGATATTATTACACGTTGGTAGGTACTCCGTAAATCATCTACGATCGCGACAGCGGTTCTTAAAATTTTGGTGAACATGGACCCCTGATGGAAGACTTAAAAATCGTGGACCTCCACCAATTTTCTTTCTACCTACCTTATTTTACGAAATATCTCATGTTATCATAATTAATATTTTAATACTTATTTTATATTACAAATCAAATATCAAGTAAGTACATGATACGAACATACCTACATATTTATAATTATTTTTCTTATACATAATTTTTCATAAAAATGTAGTATTTTAATTTTAGATAGAACCACCGCGGACCACAGCTTTAAGAATCACTGGTCTTCGATGTCTACATTATGTATATTCGGCGATACAAATATTCAGTGCATACCTAAAATATTGTATTTTTTTTTTTACTTATCGATCTATTTGCCTCTTCAACAAATTATGTTACTATAGTGTATAGAAGTGTGTGTTTTTTTTAATTATAATTTTTATTTGTTTATAATAATACTATGTTAAATGTATTAATATATCAGTTAAGTAAATAGGTATTCTCAATGTTTTAATTTATCATTGTGTACACAACAGTAATCATTGTCATCATCAACATAATTGACAGCGTGTGCGGATTCGATCGTCAGACCTCTTGTGGATCGATGGACGGGTCAGCGCAGTACCTAATTTTACGTAAACTGCATAACGTGGTATGTATGGTGTTAGTGTGGTCACTGTGGTGTCATGGTATGGTGTGTTATGGTACCAGTATGGTGTTTTTTCTACAACATCAAAAACAATAGTTTTTATTTTATATTATCAGACTCTTAGCCGGGCGATAAATTTATTGATTTTACAATGATGTGTGCAATGTGCATATGGTGCATGACAATACTTTGCACTTACACTTTCACGAGGCCAAAACGTTCAATATAATATTTTATTGAGGTTTGGTACGACGTATCAAAAAAGTTGTTGGTTAATATTTTTCATAGGTCCCACATGACCACGATCATGTTCATCAATCATTATTCTGTTGTAATAAGTAAAATCGTACCTACTGTTTAATACAAAAAATATAAAAACAACATTTTACTGTATAAAAAAAATAATTTTATTACTGGATAATTTATAATAATATAACAATTTTATTATATAAATTATACTAATAATTTGAATACAGTAGGTAATAAATAATATTAAGTATAAAACTAATATAATTTTTAAACACCGTGGTTTATAATTTTGAAAAAAAATAAACAAAAAACACAAGAGGTGTGAGATAAATGATGATTCAATAATATTATAAATGATATATTTGATATAAAATTAACGAGTGCTTTACAATTTTGAAACATTTATGCCGAAAAATAAATAAGTAATACAAAGGAAAATTGCTCAATGTGGAAAAAAAACAGAAATAATAATTAAAAAAAAAAAAAGGGTGCTCAATGTGGCAGAATAAATTACAATGAATATAATTGTAAAAAAAAAGACATCGGCCAAGACGAGGCGAGGTCCCCACCTGATCCGTACGTGATGGCGAATGGGTGGTGCAGATGTTATAATTGGTAATAGTCTATGGCCACTGGTCACGTCTACATCGTTCTTCCAGCTGGTCCTGCGGGAGGACGATCATCTAAGCGGGCGGAACCCGACCACGACGGCTGCGAGAGCTACGATGACGGCTAGTGCGCGATGACGTGCGCTATAAATTGTACTGCAGGTGCCGAAGACGACTATGGCGACGGCGAAGACTTATCGGAGCGATCGACAAAGACTATACTATTATTATATGAGTGCTGCGGAACCAGTGGCGACGCTGTCCTGGAAACTCTCCGCGGTTTTCCCCCTAGCCGGGCATCCCGTCGGCGTAGTGTCTGCAGCTGAATCCGAAGGCCTCGCAGTGGAGTCGCGCACCGCCGAATCCTGAAACGTTTCGTCGTTTCCGAGGATCAGGCGCTGCTGACGTCAACGTTCCTTGGCACCATAATATAATAATTATAGTCGTCCGTCACTCGCCCGACGTGTGCTCTGTGGTTTCCGTCGTCACCGTCGCGATTCGTCTTCGTGAAACGCTGCAGCAGTCATCGTCAATGGTACCTTCGTCTCGTCGTCATCGCCTCGGACCGAAGCAGTCGGGGCCCTCCACGCCTCCAGAAAAGTGCACTTTCACGTACCGTACCTCGAGTCCTCGCTTCGCCTTGACTGCTGTCCTCGACCGAGGAACGGAGGTGTCTGGTTCTGCGGCCGCTTTCCCATCGTTAGCTGCAACCTAGGTAAATTACCACACGCCTGGCCTATTTAATGCCCCTCCACGCGGCGGCCGCGAATCGCCTTATCCGCCAACGTGAAGTTACTGCGTGGGTCCCGTTTAACTCCCGGATCAAGCTCGCCGTCCAGAACCTCTACATGATCTTCACCTCAAACGAGCCCTCGGTCGGAATCATCATGTCCTCCTCTTCCTCCCCACATCACAGTACAACCTTTCCTTTAAGGATGCGTCTTCGGGCTGTATGTGCGGCACGGAAGACAACGTTTCCGACATAAGGTGAACCACAACGTCGCGTCGATCAATTGATTGACGATGGCGGCCATCCGTCTATCTTTGTCCATGTTATCGGTGTCGGTGTCCAGTTGTAGATGGTCTCCGTAGCCAAATTCCATGGCTTCAATGTCCTGGAGCACCGACTGGACGGTCGCCTCAATTTGGCTTTCGCTGGAATCTGACACCACTGCCGTAACGAGATCTTCCAGCACCTCCTCGATGACGGTGTCGATGTTTTCGGAAAAGTTTAACATAATTGTGATTAAAATCAATTATTTTGATATTCTGTGAAACGTATGAATTGTTTTTTTTTGATTTTTTATGAGGTTGACTTCCCCAGCGGTTTTATACCTTACGCAAGGTTACGAAAATTATTAAGCTATATGATAAACTAATAAATTCATAAATTGATTATAATGTATATTTATGTTAAAGAAAATTACTATACATTTTGACCTCTTCAATGCACCAACAATATTCACTTTCCCATCGAACTACATACTGAAGTTGAAAATCAAAGCATTATTTCTAAAACTTATCGGGTACACAGATACAAAAAAAATAAAAATCACACATCATTATAAAATCATTACATTCATTCATTATCGTTCCGCTCAGAATCTAACACTGTGCATTATAATATTATGTTGGTTTCTTTTGAGCTTTCATCTTTTCGAATTCTAGTAAGATCAACTTATGAGAAATTTCGTGTTACATATGTGTAATTATGCTTGCCTATATATTGAACTGTAGTTCACTATATGTTAGCACATAGCACACTATGTTGAAGGACTCTTATCATACCTAAAGTAAACAATTTACCAAAGTAAAAATTATAATTATTAGGTACAAATACTCTCAACATTAAACTCGGCAATGTTCTGTAGATAAGGTATATAATGACCATAGTATGGTATTAATTATGAGCTTATGACTTACTGAAGTCTCGAAAATGAGGGGCTAGTCACGAGATGCGGTGGCGATAATACTTCGTCGGGTTTGACTTGACGGATGACAAATCACAAAAATAATGATTAATGACTAAATATTAATTATAGCTATCGATAAGCTCGAGACGTGTCTCACACAAACGTATAGTAACGTAATCTCAAAACCAGCGCACTCGCCTGACCACCATTGTCAAGTCCACGTATATTATATGGGAATAAGAAACGTGCGGACTGGCTCCTCAACGTCTATTTGTGCATCATTTTTGAATTATTGGAATACTTATTGAGCGACGGATATCCAACCAGTTATGTAGAACAAAAATGACTACAAAAACAAAATTACGGTATTTAATTGAAAATTGTCATTCTACAATTAAATATTATTATTTATTTTAAGATTAATATGAGTGTAAACATTGTCTTGTTGTCAAATCTTCGTCAATGTAGCATAGGTAGGTACCATTTTCTATACTATTTGAGAGGGTTATAAATCTTATAGACCATCACGTGAAAAATGGTTTTTATAAATTTAAATTCATTTTGGTATCTTGGTAAAAATGTTAATTTTCAAGGTACCTTATATTTTAAACTATTGCGAGTTGGCATGTGTAAGTGTAAATAAATTGTTCCATATTATTGTATGCCGAATAATATTAATTGAATTGTTCTGATAGACGAATATAGGTACATGCAATTATTATACATTTTAAACAATTCAATCTATTAGTATTTAGTAGCATACACGAAATCGATGCTCTGCAGAAAGGCTGATCTTATTTGATAGTATTAATAATTTCTAGTTAAGATAACAATCATTACAATGCACGAGTTTAGTTGGGCAATAAATTTCGTCAACTGATTATAATGGTAGGTAACTACGTAAAACAATGTACGACTACGTATCTACGCATTTTGAACATAGAATTTCAAAACTACCTCAATTTTACCTCCCTCGTCTATACCGAATAGAGCTCGAAATTCGATGTAGCAAAAGGACATTAGTTTTGTTTCCAAACTATATCGAAAGACCAATTTATTGTGTAATGACTGGGTGATTCACCAAAAAGGTCACTGGTTCAATGTAACTGTTTTTTCACTGGAATTTAAACTAAAGCGATGAGTTCAATAAGAATGTAATAACTAATAACAAATAATTTTCGAATTCAATTTGACGACTATACTTCTACCTCGATACTTGCCTATATGTGTGTACCGATAACAGTAACGTACTATGGACAATTCGAATTATGTCAAAATTTAAAATTTGAGTGAATTTTTATTTCAGTACCACTTAAGGTAAGACATTGTTTTAACACGATTCTTATATGGTTAGGTAACTTATAGTAGGGTGTTTTTAATTTTTTAATTTTAACAGTTATAACTATGAATTAAGTTAAACAATTATTTTTACAATTGTTTCTAAAATCAATTAGAGAAAAATTAGTTTAGTTTTTTTTAATTATACTTGTCGAAGTTTTTTTTATAGATAATCAATACATGATGTTTATCCGGATGAAAAAATAACTACGCAGTAAAGAAGATATAGAATGTTTTTGGCATGCTAATCAAATGTTTTAAAGCAATTTTAAATTAATTAAAATATTTGATTAAGCTTAACATATTATTTATATTAATTATGTGTGTTGAAATGAAAATATTTAAATGTTTTCCATATTATGATGAAAAATTAAGTTTTTTTTAAATTTTCATTACAGATTGTATAGGTAGAATTTTTTATTTATGATTGAATTACTGTCGCATGGTTCACATTAGTCTTTCGGGTTTGAAAATTCAATACAACATTTGTGAAATTGGTTTTTTGAACTTGAAATGTGAAAAAAACCAGGAAAACTAATTAATTAACGCGTAAAGCGGTGGATAAGTGAGAAATGTTGGCTGGTTGGTTGAATTTACGGTGGTAGTAGAAGGTGGGGCTGAAGAAGCAAGTATATCATGTCAAAACTGAATTAGTAAAACGTCTACAAAGGCAACGTCGCCATTATTTTGCAACGGGATTATGTAGCACTATGTGTGCACCACGGCGCTGGCAGTTAATCATACAAAGCGCAAGACGTCTTGGCATGTCATTTTCGTTGATGAGCCCGAAAATAAATAATAGTAAAAATTAATAAATAATTCCCAACAACTAATGGCAGAGCAGAATCTCGAAACAAAATATTATTAAATAATATGAATATCAAAAGGTCAAGATGGACAGATAATTACAATATATAGGTACTGGTGGAATAAACGAGCAATTCGAGATTGATGATTTTCAAACAAAATCTTTTCTTTTCTTTCAAATTTATGGACGAATAAAACAAAGACGTTTTTTTAACCTTCTGCAGTGTACTAACAACAGTCGGCTGGCCAAAACTTTTATTACCTGTAAATACAAGGAAATGATTTTTTTTATTTCATTCTTACTGCATTAAACCCATTCGTTTTTTTTATCATCAAATGTGATTTTTCTTTTTTTACTGTTTGGTTTTCTGTGCCAACAAACAACTAAATTAATGGAAATGTACACAATGAAAGATAAATAAACAGTGTTAAAATAGACCTGGAAATGTCGATTTTTTTTTTGTTTCATTAAAGTTGGTGTCCTTTGGTTTGTGAACAAGTAATATGAAGGGTGAGTTTCTTGTTCAAGTTCTGTGATAAAGTTTTAGCGACTAGTGATTCCGGAAACGATAGACCGAGTTAATTTACACATGAGTAAAAGTTATGAAACTTAGTCTATTATGGCATGGATAAGAAAAAAATTTCTAAAACATAACTACATCGTAATTATATTTATAAATAATTAAAAAAAAATTGTTACATTACACGACAACTAATAAACCATTAATGTAATGTATAATATACATTATATTATATTATAATGTATTTTTAAACTAAAATTAAGTAAGTAGGTTGGTTAGGTTAGGTTTGGTTTATTTTCAGTCGTTATGAATTTATGATAATTTCATTTTTGATACATTATTTAATTAAAGATTGTATATAGGTACATTTAAAAAGAACTGTTGAGCCAACATCCGTTTATTTTATAAATTGTGTTTCCTTAGATATTAAATAATATTGGTATTTATACCCACAATAACTGATTTATTTTATATTTTGATTATAATATTACTAGCTGATCCCGTGCACTTCGTTGCCCGTTAAATGTATCAACTCTGTATGACTCAAACTTTGTTCAATTCGTTATTTAATATTCGGTTCATGGTGTTCAAAATTTATCTTAACTATTCCGTTGCCCAGAATAAAAATTCTGATTCGCAGCAGTACATTATATCAGGTAGGCAATTTACCTTTGGTAGATCGCCGTCCTCACCGTGCTGTTAGTACGTAAGTGTATGATTTAACTCTAAAGTATCAAAGTTATACCAGTTTGTTGGTTTTACTTAATTCTACCTACGATGGATTAATATAATCAATTTACCTATACAAAATCCTATCCTAATCTAACCGTACCGATGAATAAAAAAAACAAATTTAACCCTTTGTAAATTAACCTATCTTCTTACCAGAGGTCTAATCTACCCAAGAACATTAATTTATATATATATATCTAACTATATAAATACAGAGACTATAACTATACAGACTAAACTCTGGAACTACTTATCAGATCTTCTTGTATATTATATTATATATATGTATATTGACAAAAAATAATAATACAAATCAACAAACATGACCGATTAACCAATAGCAACCTAAAATTTTCTTTCATATAACCTTCTTCGTGAAATACTCTTTCGTTTAAAAAATCAAAATCAAAAAGATCTGATAAGTAGTTCCAGAGTTTAGCCTGTACAGAGATTTTCATTTCACGTTTTTATAGTTTGTTACTATATTATAATTTATATTTAAAAAGTAAAGCAAATAGTTTTTTTTTTTTATTATTATCATTAAAAACCCATGGCAACCATTTATAAAGAAAAATTGTCATCTGAATTCTCAAAATTCCCGTATTAGGACCTCCCGGGATTAATCCTTTCCCTTTTAAAATTAGCCTATCTTTTAAGTTCGGCCAAATTACACACATTGTAAAAATTTCATCAAAATCGGTTAAGTGGTTTAGGAGTCCATTGAGGACAAACATTGTGACACGAGATTTATATATATTAAGATATACCTGAATGAGACGCATACCTAAATGATGAGTCTAGAAAATTCTGAGACCCTAATCTACATGTCTAATTTAACCTGGACACACATTATCATAGCACGTTGCGAGCATTAAATATTTTATCGTAATATTCGTATACCTATATAATAACACTGACCTGCATACTTAACAGTATATCAGTATTTCCATTAAATTAATCTTTAATCGTTAAATGCATCGTCCCATAGGTTAGTGTAATTTACATAACATACGAGTCAAGGAAGACTGAAGAGCAAACTTTCTAGACACCATGGATTAAGTATTATTATACGCATTGTACGTGTGTGGAACAGCAATCGACGAATTCGTCGAAAATAATATGGTCTGACATGGTAGTCGCCATTAGACTCACTGCAATATATAGAATATTATGTAAATAGGAAAATATAGCTATGCCATTCTTGTGCAACCGCGGTTATGTGAGTTGTGACATTGAATTTTGTACGTGGTTCACAATGATTGTGTGGTATATAGTATTCTCGTCGTCGTATGGTAGCGGCGAATGGTAATTAACCGTCGTTGCATAGAATGAATAGAGTACATAATATTATGTACTATTAACAAAATAATTGGAAGCTAAAATTGTAGCCCTAGATTTATGTTTCACAGGCAGTTATTATAAAATCCGAAAGATAATGATGGAATAAATATATTTTGTTGATATTAAATATTTCTAGGTGTTTTTAGGTGTTTCTAAGTATTTTTTAAGGTATTTCTAATAGGAAAGTTATGTCGTTAAAGGCGGAACAATTTGGAGCAATCAAGGCCCACAGGCCACGGATAACACACTAAAGATTTAGCTATCGGCGATAAATCATCTGGTACCTATCTCGTGTTCAGAACGCTACCTCTGATAACACTTAGTGTTGAATTATTCGTACCTAACCTTAAAGTGTTATCGATATAACTTAATATGAATTCATTAAGGCCGGTACATAATATAAACTTACTCATGTGGTTCATAATCCTCGTAGGATCTATCCCAACGACTTGGTTGCTTTTAATTGATTTCGTTTCTAAAACTTTACGGTGGACATAAACTTTATTCATCAGTTTACTGTTTGTGAACTTAATAGCAATATCAAAAACGGTAGGTACAATGGAACGGTTATCTTTTAAAAGTTATCCATCAGGTAATTTGGTGTTTGGCTCATTGACAACAACTGTTAATACTAGACGGGTTAATGGTTTTTGAAAATCACTATGTCCACTACAGACAACAAGTGTCTCTCGTATACACTGCAAGTATTAATACGTTATATAATACATTCCTCGTTCCTAGTTGGGGTAATACATTCCATTTAATTACATATAATGCTACATTGCCTGTGCTGTTTCTTGGAGTCCATCTAAGTAAACTTGTTAAGATGTTTAAATGAATTCGCAAAGTGTAAGCGCTACTTCCATTCCCGTACTCATGTGTTTTCGAAGAGATTTTATTTCGACAAAGCCCCTTCAAGTTTAACGCTTATTAGCACTCAGCTAAGTTTTGTATGTAACGTTTCAGCTAATGAGATGGTTTTTTGAACTTCTGTTTAATGCTATGGTATTTGCTCATAGTAAAAAACAAAAATAATGCATACGATAATACCATGACCAATAAATTAATGTGTTGAAAAAACTAACGTGTATTAAACATTTAAACTATAGTCCATAAATAATTATTAATAATTATTAGTCCTAAGTTGGAAGTATAATATGTTGTAATTAGGTATTCAATCAGCATACCTAGAGAAATTAAAACACCCAACTACTAAAAATAGTGATAGAAAAGTAGTGGTTGATCAAAAACACATCCACACTTCGTTGTCTGGGCACTAGAGTCGATGACACCAAAATAAAAAGTTAAACTCAAATGCTTAATTTTCGACAACTATAGTATACCTATACGAAAATAGAATAATTTATCAGTTGATTTTATTACAATTTACTAAAATAGTTACTAAATTATTTTAAAACAATAATATTTCTAATAACTTAATCTTTTTTTTTTTTTTTTATTAGGTTTTAAGGCTTTGACGACTGAGGTCAGTAGCCTGTAAGGTTGGTGAGGTTGGTACTGTAGGGTTGTTACGGTTGGTACGGTCGGTTAGGAACACGTGCATGTGTGGCAAGGTTTTTGCGCACTACGAACCCGGGTGGTCACCCATCCGAGAACTAGTGGCAGCGGCCGTTGCTTACTCTCAATCACGTCTCGTGATTGATTTCAGCCACTGTATCACACCGAGCCACAACTTAATCTTTATTTTGAACTTTTTAACCTAATGTTTTTTTTTTAATTTATACAAAACTAACTAATTTTGTTCTACAAATATTACACATTTATAGACAAAAATTATGTTTAAAGCCATTCGTCATTCAACGAGTTCATGACCATTCTAACACAAAAGGTTATTGTTTTAAAAATAACAAATGAAAATTCTAATATTCCTTAGTATAACCATCATAAAAGAAGACATTGATTATTAAAACTAAATGGACCGTGAAAAGAGACATTTGAAACAATGAGAAGAAAGAAAATAATATAATTGTATACACATTCAATTTATTATCTGTAGAAAATAATATAGCCTTTAGTGTCTGTTTTATTCAGACTTTATATTAATTTTGATCAAATAGAATAATCTTTGTTCGGTGAAAAAATGTTCAGTGAATTGTGTACTCTACATAAATGTTAAAAGTTTTACAAAAATAATAATTATAACATGCATGAAAGTGTATAATAATAATTACAAATACAAAATTCTTAAGTAATTACGTTTGCTTATGCAGTTTGATGCTGTTAAATTCATTCGGTTACACGAGATACATATTATGTGATACTAAGAAATTATAGTGTGACTGGGCAGCATTTTATGTAGGAATGTAAACGTGTGTTTTATCCATAATACAATATAATATTAGTTTTTTGCTAATTTGGCTCTGGACGTTGTATTAATTCGGCATGCTATATAATTAAATTTGCACATCGTTCTTAAAGTGTATAAAAATGACGTAACTACGCGCATGTAATTTTGTGTTAAGATTATCCCAAACTATGTACGTAAAGACTGCGGTAGCAGAGTAGTAAAGTTTTTCTCGGATCTTGATGCGCTTATATGGATACCTAAAATAGGAACACGGAATAACTATTTCGGGCGATTTGTAAAATCTAGGACAGTTCGAATTTCATTAGTTTTATACCCTACATTCGCATAAAATAAAGAACACATTCGGCTTCGTGTTAAGCGCATGATATGTGGCAGATTCATGAATGAGGTTAATTTATTTCTCCGCTGGCTGATGTGTTGCAGACATTTTGTATTTTTCCCCATAACTTTTATGTCACACCGTCGATGACGATGCGTTGCTTTACAGCTCTCTGCAACTTTTTAAAGCTGATTATTCTAATTGCGTAGATGCAAATGTATATATTATATAGTGACTGAGATGAACATAATGGTGTTTGTTGTGTAGATTAATGGTATTAACATACAGTATTTTGATCTTTGAATTTTTGCTGGCGATTGTTAGAAAACAGCAGAGGCCTACGGCGTTATTGTCTCTGTGAGACTTATAATAATATTGTTACTGTCGTGTTTACCAAGCTGGAGAACACAGAAAGAAGAGAAAAGAAAAATATATAGAGAGAGATAGATAGAGAGAGAGAGAGAGAGAGAGAGATTAAAAAAATGTACATATTTACGTATACACACATAAATATTATATATATATATTCATATATACAAGATGGAATGGAAACCACTGGGTTATAACTTATAATGCGAATTTGCACCGATGTCGTTCATTATTTATGCTAGTAGACACTGGGGTAGCTAAATTTCCAAATCGTTAATTTACATTCATGACGTAGTTATAAAATATAACCAACACGAGAAATTTGTCGTGTAATTAATTCGGCAATTTCATACTCTTCCAGTATTATGCGTCTATAATTTTAAATTCCTCAAAATCCGGTTGGTTCGAAATGCGCTGAACTATCCCCATGCCGCAATTATAGTCACTGAAGAATTTATAATACTGGGTACGAACATGAAACTAGAAGTTAAATCTTAGATAAAACAAAAATATAGTTATGCTATATATGTTATCAAATAATTGAATTAGAATATCCTTACATAGTAGAATTAGCGAAATAGCTAGTACTCATTAGTTTATTTAATTCTTAAAATAGAAAAAATGTATCATATTTAACTCTGATATAAATTAAGAGATCAAACAAGAAAAAGATAAAATATTAGTTATACATTTATAATGTATACCTTCCAATAAATATTAAATAATAATTCATACTAAATACATAAGAGTATGTTTTAAATTTCGCGAAATTATATTATTTTTAAATGAGTTTTATTTAACTATGGAATAGGTATAGTTAATTAAATTTATTTTAGATTCTGAGCGGAGCGAGGAAGCTAGTGGTTTTACAATGGTGTTTATTTTATTTATTTTTTTTTTTATATCCTGTATACAACATTTCTACTAGAAGGAGTGCTTCGATTTCAACATATAGTACCTTATCTTTTAGCAAATTGGATCAAGATGGTACTTTAAAGAGGTAATTTTTTCGATTTTCTCAATAATTATTTAATTCCACGGGAAAAACTACTGACAAATTACGAAAAACCGCTTAAAATGGGATTTTAATTTATAACGCTTTGTTTATCACCGTAGCAACGAATAAAAAATTATTATTTTATAATATTAATTTAACTTAAAGGCTATCATAAATAATAAACATTTAAAAAATCCAGACTGATAAACCGTTTACGCTCAGAATCGGTTTTTTTATACAATGATGACGTTACATCATTGAATTCAAGTTTAATACAATCCATTATACATTGACTAACCTACTGTACAGCAGAGCAACATCCACTTACCCGCTTTTATATTTTTGTGTGTATAGTATTTATTTTGATTTGAATCTATAGAAACATGTTTGAATCTGATGTACAATGATTTATCCATTTGCACAATTCAAATAATAATTTGATTAACGATTGCTAAAAAAAAAAGTGTACCTGGTAGTCATTTTGGACACCCATTTCCATCCCTGTAATTCATAAACTTGCCTCTCTTTTCTAGGTATTTTTCCTACACATTTTACAGAAATAGAAAGAGACATCAGAGACAATGGGCGAAAAACCGGTGTTTGCGCGTGACAAATAAACATTGTTTGTTTTGTCATTGTTGTTGTTATTTGCAGGCAGAAAATACTTAGTTATTTGTGTATTTATGTGCGTGAGAAAGAGGTTTTTAGATCAAGAGAACTTCAGCTAAGTAATTTGCCCTATGGGGGTAGCCTTTTTGACGATCTGGCACGCAGAGGGCGGTCATGCGGTAATACCATGTGTTCTTTTGTGTAATTTCGGACCTCAACCTTGTGGCTGTTTTATGAATATTTTCACTCTGCAGAGAAAAATACAAAATGGACAACGAGATAAAAAGAAAACGAAATAACGTAGCAAAAAATCCATACGATTTCGATCTTTAAATTTAATGTAGGTATACCAAACGACAGTTGTATGAAATATGTTTCGTACTTTCTTCATTGTTCAGTTGCTAAAAATCACACTCTATGCGATTGCTCCAAACACAAGATAGACGATAGTTTATACTTGGCCGTGAGCAAACATTGTCACGCTTGACAAAAGTATCTAAGAATGATTCAAATTTCAAAAACATAAAACGATTTTTGTTTAAATATTTATTTAATTGCTACGTAAGTAATTATGTGATTTAAAAAATGACTATACATATAATTTATAAAAATTTTTTTTTTACTACCTAAAAAGGTACATTGAAGCATTCTGATAATTAATTATTACTAAACTCGAACAATAAGGAGGACCGTAAAATATTTAAATGAGATATAAATATAATTTTAATTATAGTATTAATTAATTCTAAAACAACTAGGTGGATAATTAACATGCTTACAGTTAATACATAAATAAAATATATATTTTGTTGGTCTTAATTTAAAGTTTACTAAACCAAGAAAATAAACTAGTTTATCTAATTTTAATTTTAATTTAGTTACAATATTTAATTGTTGTCTTTTTTTAAGTGAAGTTTTACTTACTGTTATATTTTACGATACAAATATTTTTCACAATAATCTTCATTATTATTTATTTAGTCTTCAAATCTACTTATACGTGTCTAATGGTTCTAATGCGACTAATCTATTCTTTCAAGATGGTGTACGTCGATAAAACCTAACCACACCAGTACACCCAAAAACATTATGAGACAACGTCAGACCTGAAATAATCGTTATAATAACGATGCACCACAATGTTCCATGATAAAACTCGATTTTCCAAGTACCTATACTTACCTATATGGTATGCAAAACTACAGTAGCTGTTTTTAAAAGCGTCATTTGTGCACATTTTGCCGTAAGCATTTAAATTACCTATTATTTAAATTGTACAAGAACGTTTTCATTTTTAATACACAGAAGACATTTTATTATGTCCAAGTTATATTTGGCATGTGAATATATATTTGTATATAAATGTACATTTATTTTGTACGAATTTTTATAATCTATTATCAGTGCTTTTACTATGTTTGTTCGTCAAACAAATATAAATTATATTCTATTTTAATCCGAATAACCCAAATTAAAACTATAGAATATGTTTGTTTAAATGCGATACGGATATTATATATATATAGCATTTAGTATTTAGTATTTTAAAATGTTTTTTTAACCATACACGAAAAAGTCAGATTTTGTGTCTTGATTATCATTTTCAAAGAGTCAAATCTCAATTTTATATGAACTACTAAAATGTTTTTGGTCTTGTTATTACTTTTTTGCATTTTAATGTTTTATTCCTTCTGTTGATTTTCAAGAGATAGTCATATCATGATTACAAATCACTTTTAAGTTGGAATACTATTTCTTTTTCATTTCCCTTTTAACTTATCGTTATTCGCGGTTTTGATTAAAAAATAATATGAGTTTTTTTTTATATCGGATTCTTAACTATTATACTTTTACTATGTTTTGTAATGTACTAACGTGTATAAATATTAATTATTATGTCAAAATCTATTATTATTTATTAGGTATCACTAAATATAAACTACATAATATAGGGTGCATCAAAAAGTTTTAAATAAAATAAAATAAGGTACTAATATTTATATAATATTTGTATCTAATTTATTAAAAATATGTAGGTAAAGTTACTTACTTTTTTGGATTCTTTTTAATCTTAATAATTACTTACAGTACACAGGGTGATTTATTAACCATATATTTTCATACTTAAATTACCTATGCATACATTCAAATTCTAATTTTTGGAATTTTTAAATACACTAGAGTCTAGGACAGTGGTGCGCAACCTGGGGGTCGCGAAATTTTATTAGGGGGTCGCCAGTAATCACCAATGAAAAAATTTTTTATCTATGTATATTGTATATTATTTTATAGTTATACAATAAAATTATTTGTACCGTTGATGGCTGTGTCAATCGTAATATTATGACATTATGTCATATCTTAATGTTGCGATAACAAGTTCTATTGAATCACGCAGTATATGGGTTATTTTTAAATTGAATTTAATCAGTAATTTTATTTAATCTTACGGTTATTATGAAATAGTCCGATAGTCATGTACGAGCTGTTGAGTTTATCGTATTAATGCTTATAATTTTGTATAGCTTGTAATAATTATTTGTATTTTGTATTATTTTAAACTAACATTTTTAATATTTTAATATTTTATAATATATAAACTAAAACGATATGGATAAATTTTTAATTAAACGACCGACAAATATCAAACCAAACATAGAATCAATCATGTCTACAATGCAAGCTCAGGTCTCTCATTAAAATAATTAAAAAATAATTTTAATATTAAATACTAAGTTATATAATTCATATGCAAGATGTACTAATATCATGAATGAGAAATAAGCAACACTATTAATGATACAGTTTCTCTAAAGCTATGATTTTATTAGTGGTCGACGTAATTTTAATAATGTTGTAATTACTAACATCAAATATTAGTAGGTAAATTGATAGATTTTAGGTTTTAAATGTCATAGATTATGTTTTTCAAGAAATTAATTCATATATTTTTTTTATAGCTTATTTGTTTGTCAGTTCAAAAGTTTAGTCAAAGGAATGGTTGAATATAATGAAAAATACCTTAAGAACTTTGGAAAACATATAGTATGACGTAAAACGTTCGATTTAGAGTTCTGTCATTAAATAAATAAATACATTATAGAATATATTTAGAACATTATATATTAATTATTTTAAAATTACTTGGCGGTACATAAGTATACTATAGCCGTCTACAGTTACACTTAGGTTCACTGCGTACGTATAATTTAATTATAATTATGGTAAAATATCACTTAATTTTTTTCATAATTTACGAAAAATATAATATATAATTGCTATCAATGATATATCCATTCTAAAAAAAGCATTACATTTAGATATCCATAAATGTATTTAGCTGTATCTACCTACTACGGATTAAGCTGTGACGAAATTAGATGCAAAAATTAAAATATGATAAAATATAATATAGTGCCTACCTATAATCAATAATATCAAAACAAAAGTTTTTCTTCAGTGACTAATGCAGCGCCGATTCCGTAGTAGGATATTGCTGCACATATACTTCAAATTTCTGTTCTTTCTTTTTTAACAGTATTATTTCCACCGTCGAGTTTCTCAATATAATGCAAGAACTAGAACTGAAAAATGTCGGCCTCAACTTTCAATTAAACTTACCTTCGTCGGATTTCCGTTGTGATGTTGATGTACGACGCCGCAGTGACCAACCCACCCCGTTCCGTTTATTTCTGCGTAGTATTTCTGAATGGGGCTGTGGGAGGTTTTAGTAATTGTGGCGTTAGGTACACAGAGTATTAATTACGTAAAAAAGCGTTACTGCAGGGAAAAAAAAGTACGACAAAGACATCGCAGTGTACGGTTGGAAGGTTGTGTGTAGATGGGAAAAAAACAAAATAATAATAACATAGTGTTCGTTTTTTGCAAAAAAAAAAAAAGGAAAAACCGGAGGAGTCAAAAATATAAATTATTATTGAGAAAAAAAAAACAAAACAACCTATTGAATTGCACAATGTATCTTCGTGTTTTTTACACCGGAAACAACACATTTTATTTCCGGCAGAAATAGCCACGGCTGACCTGGTCGGCGAAACAAAATAACACGTTCATGCGTAGTGACATTTGGACAAATAGCGTATACCGGTAGACGTGCATATCTACACACACACATACACACACACACACACACACACACATTATTTTTACATAAAATATAGTTATACACCTGTAGTACACGTACGGTAGGTATAACAGTGCACGTCAATTCACGGTGGTGCATGGTGTATTGTTATTTTGAACAGATTTTTCTAAATAATAATCTCGGATTGCGACCATATATTTTATGCGGAGGTCCGGGCGGTGTGCGCGCGTCATTTATCCAACGCGTGTTTCTCTTTCGATTTAAAATGATGTACACATATCTACCTACCTATCTACTTACCGCACTACATTATTCTTGGACAATAAATGATAAAGAAAATATATTATAAGAAGTAGAAAAATGGTATAAGAGCTCGGAAAAAGACCAGGGCGATAACTAACGATTTGATTTGTCGGAAAGTGAAACAGAAAATAGGTACCTACGTCATAATGAATAGTGCTTTGGTGGTGTGGACTTGATGCTATTAATTTTTTCACTGATGTTGGAATTATCAACCGTTAGTTTTTTTTTTAAATTATTGAGGTAATTCTAAGCCTCTACATAATAAAATCCCTGCAGCTAATGCATTTGAGCTAATAATTTCACTGATTACGTTGCTATTAAGAGTTTGTAATTCTGTCGGTATCCAAGAGTTTTAAATAAAATACTTTAATAAGTTCATAATTTACTTAAGCTGAATAATTTAACTTTGAAATCCTCAGCTGAACTTGATTTTCTAAAAGAGATAAATTAGAATAAGGAATGAAACATAATAATATATAATGGCCAAATTTACGCGGTTCAGTGTTTCTTATGGTAAATTAATTAAAAAGATAGTATAATTATTGGAAATTTTTAAAACAAAATAATATTCCAGTTCATTGTACAAAAATTGAATACTTGATATAATATTATATTAAATCAAAAATGGGGTAGATATTGTTAGGTTGATTATAAAGTATAATACCAATATATTAAAACTACTTACTAAAAATCCCATTGATCCTAATTGAAAATGAATGGCTTTGATGTCGACGTTTGTGTATTAGAGTTATTTAAGTAATAAATGCAATTAATTCATAACTTTTTACTTAGGATAATGAAGTATATATACAATATATACGTAAAGTTATGAATTAATATGATATATTATAATAATAAACACAATAGTATAGGTAATATATTACGCGAGACAGAGTTAAAAAAGAGGAAAAAATACCATATTATGTATAATTTTTAAATTAATAACTAAAAGTGTCTATATTTAAATAGCTAATTATCTGTGTTTGAGTCTCAAATAATATATACATACGTTTTTTTTATGATACAACGATATTAAAATTCAGTTAAACGTATTTTATTTTAACACTTCCTATCCAAAAGAATAAAGTATTTAGATACGATATTATGTTATAATATGTAATGTTTTGTGTCTAATACTTAATCATAATCCATAGCTTACTGCTATATAATTACAGTTAATGGTATGAAAAAATACAATTCAACAGAAACATATTCCTTTCGATGAAGAGAAAAACATATTATTTAATGTAAAAAAATACATGGTTGTCATAGTACCAGGTGAAAAATAACCACTAAGAGACCATTTCTAAAAGTCTCAAGGGTCCGATTCCACCAACGAATATTTCCCAGACAGGCCATAATAAAACTAAATTTAACTAATTAAAAATTCAAATCGTTGCATTTTTTATTCGAAACTCGGTAACCTGTTTGATATATTTTAAAATGAACTCGACAATACTATTTACAATACGTCGGAACATATTATTTATTTAAAATAAACTTTTTATATTATTATTGTATACATATTTGTAAAGTATTTGAGGTTTTAACCATAAAGTCATAGTATTAATAATAATAATATTAATAAAAATAGAAAACGTTTTGAAACTCTGTAAACGCCTTTTAATTAAAACTCATAATATTAAGTTACCTACCTACATGAAAATAATATTTTTTCTTGTTTTTATAACTGTGCTTATAATATTATAGTTAAATTGTATCAGTATTATATTATGTTAATTATATTATTTTAGAATAGTTTCTGTTAATAATATAAACTATGTTAAATATTTAGGATTGTAGACATACAAGCAACTATTTTTAATAAAATAAAAGTTGTTTAAACCTATGGCGTGCGTAAACTATAGATGACCAGCCAACGGTCAATCCTATTTGGTTAACTAGGAATTTAATACACACTTGTGGACATAAATGAAATATTTTCACAAGAATTTCCTAGTATTGAAAATTAAGTACGAATTCCAGTTGCGATTATTTTTCGCTGTGAAGGGTGGTTATAATCATCTGTACACCTCGCTAATCCTATCACGTTTTATTTTAATTAAGCCATAAATGACGTCGTCGTATGGCGGTAATCACCGTAATCAAGGCCAAAAATCTTTGATCAACTAAATAAAATCTACTGAATCAGACAAGGAATAAAAAAAGTGGATTATACCAAAAATCGTAAGTCCAACACTTTTAACAACGCCACTAGTCCTGTCTCTCCAAATCTGAAAATAACACTAAATATAAATATAAGCAATAAAAGTTTTGTGTCTGAAAACACCTCGCCATAGTCTTACAGATATAAACGTTCTGGTGACAACGAACAATAATTAGTTACTTGCATAGTAACAACAGCTCCGTCGATAACAATGTAACTATGGAATTAATTCAACCGTTACAGCCACTTACCGCTAGTATCACTTCAAACATTACTACTTCACAAAACTCGTCGATGGTCACTTATGCAAAACACAATATCGATCAACATCTCAAATGTTTCTCAGCTAATTTGAATGCCCCCCCCCCTCCTCAGTTATAATTATCGAATCCACAGATTCAAAGACTGGTACTGGCTTTTGGCACCCATTAAAATGTGCAACATTTTTTTGTAGCAACTTGATTCGACTCAACTTTTCATGCAAATACATGCCTTGAATCCCATCTACATCAGCAACACATTTTATACATACCCTCAACTTTAAAATTTTCTTACGAAATCTAGTTGGATAGTCTAAATAGTGAAAGTCATTATTTTTAAACAGAATAGATAAAAATGTTAGACGCTTTGGTCCTACATCGACATTTTGTCGCAGCAATACCCAACATGTTGTTATGGCGGGGAAAGCAAACATTCTATCGAATCATGCCCGCCGACTGTTTAAGCATAGGAATCATGCTGCTATATTATACTCCTATACTGCCAATTTTCTCACTCACCATTAAAACAATTAAAACTGATTGAAACGGTCATAAATCACAAATGCAACTTGAAAATCATTGGCCACATAAATTTATTATTTCGAGATGTGGTCACCTTAAAAAAACAAAATCATGTCACCTCGGTATTTAGTTTTTAAATATTGTAAGTGAACAGCTTCTGGTTCCTCAAACTAAAATATCTTTTATTATCCTGTTCATAGACCCGCCCCAACACGCCATTTATTCACCTTAATAAATTCCCAACGTTCTACTAGGAAATATAGGTATGACTTCCCCACCCCAAATAAAAACCACTTAAATATCCCTAAGCATCTAAATTTTTTGTTCCAAATGGAGAATTTTCAAGATAGGGAACAAATAATCGATGTTGGATTCAATCTAGGCTTCAAAATTTAAAATTGAACTCTTTTAATAACTTTAATAGTTTAATAAATATTAATTTGTAACTGTCGCATTTTCAGTAATTTAAGTTACTTAGCTATTAAGGAAGGTTGAAGAATTACATAATGTTTGATATGAAAAATATTGATTATTGAATCTATTAAAAAAATTGATTTAGGTTGGTGCATGATTTTATTATAAAAAAATATTAACATTTGAATAAAATACGAGGAAGACTAGAAATATTGTATGCAGACTAAAATAGTACATAAGAAAACAAATTCAGGTATACATTTTTCGATGTATAATAATATTATTTTTATACTATAATAGTTCCATAATAGTATATATACGTGTTATGTACCGTTGTCTAATTTCTATTGTGTATTTGGTCTATGCCATTGATTTTCGCAGGCTAATTAAAATAGGTAATACATTAATATAAAAAATGTCTAATAATATTGTTACCTCGTATAAATTGAAGTAAGTATATTTATACGTATATTATTTAATATAAAAACTGTTAAATATGATTTGTAAATAATAACATTTTCCAAAAGCCTTAATTCATGTATTTCTCGTCAATGGTTTTCCGAATCTTACTGATATAAACACCAATATGTTTTCATAATCTTAGTTTTGCTATGTAAGTATCTACTTAACGTAGATAGTATTATTGTACATGTTATTTATTGAAATATATTATGTTTGAATATTTTTAAAAAAAATGGTAAGGCGGTATGTTTTATTTTATGTAGGCAATCAATTAACACAATATCAAATACGAACTAAAATTGTATAGGTATAGACTATAGTCATTCACGCTGGGTAAACCCTATGATTTTATCTACTCTACAAATAACACAGAGGTGAAATTAAATTTCCATAAAAGCCTTTTAGCTTACAAATTCACAATACTGTATGGTAACCTGTTTACCTGTATAATTTTACGTTGAACATAATGTTCACTAGTTGATTAACTTAACATAATACATATACACGGTGATTCACCAATACGTTCATCACTTCTTTTCTGTTAAAAAACAGTTATTCATAATCTGATTTTTAGAATTTTTAACTATATTTAAATAGAGTAAAGACATATTTTCAAATGCTTGAGATTTTTTGTACCATTTAACTATGTCCTGTGGCGTCACAAACTTCTGTTTTTCAAACGAGAATCACTAATTTTTACTTTAAATTATTCAGCAGATGATTTTTTTTTTAATTTTGATGTGTTTAAATCAAAATTATAATGAGTTGTTTCCGACTTATTAAACTGTATGTACTTAGGATAATGGTCTATAATACTAGTCTGAATGGCCGGCTATGGATAAACAAAAAATTTAAATATATGTAAATTTAATATATATTTAGTCATATTCTCAGAGCCGTAGAAAGATTCATTATGCTCCTGGCCATTTTACATATTTCCGAACTTGTAAATTTTTCTTAACCCCACATTCACACATATGAAGGATTTATATACAAATTATTATATTTTTTAATTAATTGTTTTTTATATTATTTTGATTCAAATTTGATCGATAAAAACCGACAAATGGTAAATTTTTTGTATACTACTTTGTTATATACATTCTTACAAATAATAATCTTGTATTAAAACCTAGGTTACAAACTTACAATTTTTATTAACATCTAATATATAAAATTCTCGTGTCACAATGTTAGTTACCATACTGAGCGAAACGGCTTGACCGATTTTTATGAAATTTATTATTCATATTCAGTAGTCTAAGAACCAGCTACTATCTATTTTTCATACCCCTAAGTGATAAGGGTTGTCCAGAAAAAAATAAAATTAAAATAATAATAGTGTATTATATTATATTGGTTGCTATTGGTTAATCGGACATGTTTGTTGATTTGTATTATTATTTTTTATCAATATATATATATATATATATGAATGTATGTGTATAGATTAGACCTCTGGGAAGAAGATAGGCTAATTTCAAAAAGGGGTTCAATTTGGTTTTTTCATTATCGGATTTTATTACGGTTAGGTTAGGTTAGGATTTTGTATTAATTGATTATATTAACCGTTGGTAGAATTAAGTAAAAACGACAAACTTGGTGTAACTTTGATACTTTAGAGTTAAATCATACACTTACGTACAAACAGCACGGGGTCTACGATCTACCAAAGGTAGATTGTCTACCTGATAATATACTGCTGCGAATCAGAATTTTTATTCCGGGCAACAGAAAAGTTAAGATAAATCTAGATCATCATAAACCGAATATTAAATAAGTCATATTGGACAAAGTTTGTGTCATATACAGTTTGTACATTCAACGGGTAACGAAGTGCACGGGATCAGCTAGTATGAATATAAGAATTAAGTAGATTAATTACATTTTGTATAACCTATTATAATGACTAATTAATGAACAACTCACCGTAGAATTTCTAGAAGTGATTCCTTTAATGGACTTAGATACCTATATATAAAATTACTAAATATTAAAATACGAATATCTACCTATACCCATAAATATAAATATATCGACGGAAGTCTTTAAATAAAAATTTGTAATCATGTTTTTAACTTTAATATGTATCTAATATTTAATAACAATACACATTAATTTTCAAAATTACTACATGTCGACTGCAGTCGATGTATGTGCTGAGGTGGTATAAGCAGCAGTATAAACTATATAGTTTCAAACATCATGTTCTATTATATCATACAATATTAGTGAAAATAACATAATATCATATTTTGAGAAATTTCAGTACCTACTGTACCGATATAAGCATCGGTATATTCGATCTCCGTCGCGGAATTAATGAGTGTCTCCATAACCAATGGCAGAGCATCTCAGTTTAAAAATGAATAGACAAAATGGCGGTGACAGGTTGAAATACTCACGCGTATTGTACGCAGAACACGTGTATACCATCGCTGAAATCATTTAACACAACCGTTAGCGTATTGGGGGCCCGACGATTCATTATTATAGCCCACTGCCACGAGGCCGACCCAATTCGGATTACGCATTAAGTCAGGCGACCTCACTGCAAAACTGCCGAATAATTCGGCCGGCCGGCAGGCACCGTTCGAAGTCTCTCCCTCTAATTGAAATCGACAATAATCCTGGACTGTTGTAGGTGGGTAATGCGCGGGATATTCGATTAATGTTTTTTTTTTTTTTTTGTTCAAAGTTATTCCACACAAATAGGGCGACCGCGATTAATACGTTAAATCTACGGCTGTGCGTTGTGCACTGTACTCGAGTTGGCAAACTATATAATATAATAGTCAATGCATAGGAGGTAAGTTTAAAAGTATTTAAAAATTGCAAACTTCTCACGTTAAATCGTCTACGATCAACCGTATTGATGCGCAATATACAGTGCTCACTACTGCACAGCCCAGTGCGGGTGTAACTGATGATCGTCCGGGAAAGGAGCAGGAGGAGGAAGGGGGACGATTAAAATTGTTTAGCATAAAACAACCGTTTATACGGAGGCTCTGAAATTTTTCGATTCCATCAGACATATGTGTATTTACTATGTTGATTCCGCCAGTATGACGAAAAAACAACAATAAGTATTTATAAGTTTAATAATAAATACAATAAAAATCATAAAATAACTATGATTATTGTCATTTTAGATTCTGAGCGGAGCGAGGAAGCTAGTGGTTTTACAATGGTGTTTATTTTATTTATTCATTTTTTTTTATCCTGCATACAACATTTCTACTAGAAGGAGTGCTTCGATTTCAACATATAGTACCTTATCTTTTAGCAAATTGAATCAAGATGGTACTTTAAAGAGGTAATTTTTTCGATTTTCTCAATAGTTATTTTATTCCACGGGAAAACTACTGACAATTACGAAAAACCGCTTAAAATGGGATTTAATATTATAACGCTTTGTTTATCACCGTAGCGACGAATAAAAAATCATAATCTTATAATATTAATTTTAACTTAAAGGCTATAATAAATAATAAACATTGTGAGTTAAGTTTTAAATGAAACAGTTCGCAAAATATGATAGTCATTGTTCGTTCCGATGAAGACGATTATGTCCATATTTTTTAATTACATTTAGATGTATGTTATCATCATGGCATTCATTTTTTTTTATATCCTGCATACAACATTTCTACTAGAAGGAGTGCTTCGATTTCAACATATAGTACCTTATCTTTTAGCAAATTGAATCAAGATGGTACTTTAAAGAGGTAATTTTTTCGATTTTCTCAATAGTTATTTTATTTTACGGGAAAAACTACTGACAAATTACGAAAAACCGCTTAAAATGGGATTTTAATTTATAACGCTTTGTTTATCACCGTAGCGACGAATAAAAAATCATAATCTTATAATATTAATTTAACTTAAAGGCTATAATAAATAATAAACATTGTGAGTTAAGTTTTGAATGAAACAGTTCGCAAAATATGATAGTCATTGTTCGTTCCGATGAAGACGATTATGTCCATATTTTTTAATTACATTTAGATGTATGTTATCATCATGGCATTTTTTTAGTGTGTCATCGTACATTTTTAGCAAAAGTGTATAATATATTTGTCAGCGGAATCAACATATAAAAATGTTCAGCGGAGACAATAGCCGGCAATCGGTAAGTTTCTCACAGATAAAAAAGTGATTTACGATTTACGCCCAGGGGCGTGCCCCCACGGTGCCGCCACATAATGATCAACTCATTGAATAAACAATTTCTTAACAGTTGTACCTATTGGTTTTTATTTTTTATTCGATACCGGGAATTCGATAATTTTATCACCGTAAATAGGTACACGAAAAATATAAAACCGAGAACCAAGTCTCCCTCGAAGGTCAGGCAAAGCCGACCTCTCAGAAATACGCCACTGATACAGTCGGCGTTTGACCCGAGGACCGCGGAGAGTTAGTACAGACACGATCGATATGATTTGCACATAACCCCGGTAGGTGTTCATTCGATTTACCCTTGCCAACAACGCACCTCACACATACGCGTTGTACCTGCACGTCGATAATAATACAATATTATTTATTATTGCAATTATATTATTATAATATGACAGACGATATGCCAGTCAAGTGTTACTATATATTATATATACATCGGCGTTAGTGTTAAACTGTGTACGTTGAAGCGTAGGTATTCTATAGTCGGCCGTGATATCATAATAATAACTACCTATACCCAGGTATATTACGAACGGTCTATATGATTTAACTCTATCTCGTGATTGTGTATCCGTGAATGCGTTCAAAACTTTTATTTGAATGAAAATAATCGTATTCTTATACATTTCATTTTTTTTTTTTACTTCTTACGCGCGTGGTAACATACCTACCTTTTATTAATATTATTTATTTTTTTTTCTTCTTTTTTTAATAAGATCGAATTTCAAATGATTTCTGTAGAAGCATATTTCATAAGAGTTGTTTAAAATAAAACATTAAAAATACCGAAGAAGGGATTCGATTAAAAGAAATTCTACACATTTTATGAATATTTTATGAACAATATTTATATTTTAGTATTATATGCGCGGTAATAAACGTAAATCAAATAATAAAATGCACAAGCGCCAATAAAAATCACAATAACGGTTCCAAGAAATTTAATTTTAATGTTTTATCTTTGTTTTTAATTGGTTTTATTTTGTATATTATTGGCAAAAGAATCGTTTTTGTTTTATAAACTCAAATATTCAAATTGCTGCGAAACATTACGGGATTTATCAGAATCAACACCAATATAGTTCAGTAATTACTATAATAACTACTAAATTCGACAACACGTTTTAGAATTTGATAATATTATACATAATTTATTATAGTGCATGCCAGCTAAATAATCTGTGCGAATATATGTGCATTGGCATTCGCTAAATATATAATAATATCGTATTATTGTGCCTATATACCTACTCCAAAATTAATTTACTCTCGCCGTGATGTATTGAAGTGAATTGATCCTTTTAAATTTATTTGCCGAAAAAGCATCAGCTGGAAACTACTTATGCGCTGTTCGTGGCATAATTTAATTTACTGGAAATTTATTGAAGAACGTTTATTTCTGATTGTCTATTTTTTTTTTTTTGGTAGATTTATTTTTTAATTCATACCTACAACAAAAACATTCGGGCGCTCAGTGTTTTCTGACGGCGTGGAAAATAATTTGATTTCAATGGACAAAAAAAAAACTAACTTTAACAGCTGGTTGTAATAATATTATAATGATGTGTATTACGAACTAACTATAATTGTTTTGTATAAGAGTATGAAATAATCAAAAATAAATATCGCCCGTTCGTAGTGAAACGCCGGAGTTAAAAATGGAAACTCCGAACAAACAGTCACAAATTAAACGACTTTAAATTTTAAAATACATTTGTCCGCGCCATTACAACGCTCGGCGAAATGCACAAAGAACTGCGTGATTCAGTAAGGAATAAACAAATAAACAAATAAATAAATATTCATATTATTATTATTATTACCATTATTTTTATTGCGGGGGGGTATGCTGTTTTCGGAAAATTATTTTCCGAGAACAATAGTTTCCGGTAAACGAACACGACCGTATACCGCGTATCCTACCATGTACACTTGGCAATTTCCACAATAAACAACGTCGACCATTATTGGGATATATTTTGTCGGGCCTGTGGCGTTACATCGGATTCCTATCATATATTTAAAATCCATATGTATGCGTACTATTTGGTATATCGATGGCCGTGAGACTGCTCAAGAGACGGTTTTTGTTTTTAATATAATAACAAATGTCGACGTTTTTACACCGTCCGTGACGCTGAAATTGCAATAACGATGAAAGTTATTTACTAACCTGCAGCAGGTGTTTGTGTGTGTGTGTTTGGATTGGGGGAGTTGGGGGGACGGGCGAGGCAATTACCATAGGCTTAGGACTTTTTTTTTTTTTTTAATAAAGCAATTATTATACTTTGGTTATTATAAAAATTAAAAATATATATTAAGTAAGTATCCAGTGCAGATGATCAGTCATGGGAGAATAAATTCAATTAAATAATTTAAAAATTAAGTTAAATTGCATATGGGTTTAGTAGAGTTTGCATTTTTTATGGATGGTTTTTCCGTTATATTACTCGAATACATAATAATATAATACAATATTATATTATATTGATAATAATTGAGAACGAATGAAACTATTAAGAGATTATTATTTTATTCTAGCACGTGAACATTGATTACTTATTTATTTAATAACGAACCGGACTGTGGCCCAAAGTACAGAACAAAATATGCATATTATGCACAAGAAAAATGTGAAATCTAGAGTCTAGACGTTGTTTACATAATATTAATAGAAAGAAAACGACGGATCCTCATTAGTAGTACGCATCGTCCTGAACGTCCGTCTATTACGGAAATAATTGGTAGTGCAAACGGGTATGAAAAAAAGAATAAGTTGTTCGTGATTGGAAGCTTTAAGTTGACTTAGCAATACAGAGCAGTGGCGGTTTTAGCGTACTGGCAGCTGGGTGGGCAAGTGCCCGTAGCAAATCGTTTGATATTCATCTGTTCAATAGTTCAACTTTGTTTCGTTTTGATAAGTAAAGAGTTATGATTGGTCTCGAAGGAATGAAAATAGTTCATTGATTTTTACGACTTGTTAGAATAATTACGATTTTTTTATCTTATCAGTTATACGTATAACGTTGTCACGTTATTACATAAGTAGGTACCTATTAATTATTATTTTTTATAATGCTTAAATTATAAAAGAAAAAAGAATAATATAATAATATATTATTATTAGATATAGTAATATTATATTATAATCATGAGGTCTGTGGTTAATGTACAACAGTACCCTAGCAGCATAATTAAAAATGTACGTTGTACCATAGTTGGGTAGCTCTCAAACTCCCAAATAACGACGGAATACTTTAGAATGGATCTAACGAGTGCACAGCATAATGCTTTAAGTGGCGTTATCAAATTAAATTCCGTAGAGACCCTTTTTATAAAGCTGAGTGTTTTCGGAGCCGTATAGCAAGATTATTCAATATGATCGCGGAAGGTTAGCTCCCGATCAAGTGTGATACTTGACCATGTACGATTTACCGCACTACCTAGGTACATACGTACATTATTGAATAAGAAATCATAAAGAGTGCATCAAACACAATGGATTACTTAGGTTCTGTGGAAGAACATACAATGACGATTTGAAATATTAAACTAATATAATTACTTAAATGGCAAGATCAAAAAAAACATCAAGAAATATACTCAGTAATATACTAATTACGAGTATATAGGCTGACAGACCGTTTACTCCAGAATCATTTTTCGTGTTCAAAGATTTATCATTGAATTCAAATGTAAAACATAAATTACAGTGAACTCTTCGCTCCTGCCCCCCCCCCCCCCCAGACGGTAGATATAAATCCCGCCCATGTCATCTGCAGCAACAATGGCGGATTCCCGTACGTTACTACAATATTATAATAGTAACTATAACATTATACCGAACCGAATATACGTTTTGTGGACTTACCGATCGTGGTGAGTATGGACAGACAGTACAGGAACGACGTGGCCATGTTCCATTCGAAGGTGCTGTCCACCGAGTCACCACCATGGTCGACGATGAAGCCCCCGCCGCCGCCGCCGGTGTGATAGCTGACTGCGGCCGATTCGATTTCCATCTGCTGCGTGAGGCGGCGTATCAGGTCCTCCTGGAACCGGTTCAGTTCCTGCGCGGCCAGCCGGGTCCAGTTCTCCCGGTACAGTATGTTCAAGTTGACCGTGATCTCCCATATGGTCTCCACGGTCCGGGCGCGACTCTCTTCGCCCGCAGCCGCCGCGGCGAGCCAGGCGGCCGTCAGGTTCTGCTGTTGGGCGGGCATCAAGCCGGCCAGTCTGACGGGACTGCCGCCGCCGCCACCACCGTCGTCCGCGTCCAAGGCATCGGCGTCCACGTCACCCTCGATGCTGAGGAATATCAGCGCACCGGCGAACGTGTACGACACCAGCAGGGCGCACACGAACGCGTTCCGCAGGCAGCTCTTGTAGCACTTGCGCTTGGCGTGGGCCACGCGGGCCCGTTCCACGCTGTCGTCGTCGCTGTCGCAACAGAAACACCCTTGACCGTCGTCCACCGCCGTCGTCACGCCGACCGCCGACGACGACGACGTGGACAGCGGGTGGCCGTCGTACGACGTAGCGTAACCGCCGATCGTCGCGCCGGCCACACCGTAGTTGTACACGGCCGCCGCCGCGGCCACCGGTTGCGAACAGCACGACGGCGTCCGGTCCATGGCGATGCAGCAGCAGCAGTCGCCGCCGCTGCCACCGCCGCCGCCTTACGCGATTCGGCCGTCAGTCGCCCGAAGTGACCGCGGCGATGGCGGCGTTGCAGGCGGTGGTTCCGTCGAAAACTGGGTCGGACCGGCAACGTTGAGCGAACATCTCATGGATTCTGTAACAATAACAATAAATATAAACCACCGTATTCACCATCATAATATTGTTATTGCTATTGTTATTGTCATCGATATAAAATTCGATTTCAAATGTTTCAAACGTTATTACGTTTTATTCATAGAATTACTAAACAAATGTCAGAAATATTTGCTCTCTGAAAACATTATAATACTTCTCACTTGTTCTAGGTATCACCTAGAATTTTGATCAATGATTTTAAATACCAATTTCTGCTAATAAGTCAGGTAAAAATCGTGTTGACAGTGTGCAGTTAAATTTCTAAAATTAATTATTTCTAGTACCCGAGTTCTGTTAATCTGTCTATTGATCTCTATCAATAATTTGAAAGTTACCGGGAATGATAGCGGATTTGATGTTCTCGTTCGGTTTATTAAACGGCAATATAGATTCATCTGAATTAATTTCAATAGTTTTAGTTTTAATAATCATTGTACAAGGTCAACAAATTCGATTCACGTTTCACTTGACAATAATAATTACTTATTTATATGGTTCTGTATAAATGCATAGTTGTTTTACATAGTTCTTTCTTAAGGCGCCCGGTGTCGATGCCGTTTTGTCCTCAAAAATACACTCTGAGGGAACAACGATACCGCCTTGTAGAATCAACCAAATTTCATAATTTTATTTTTAATTGCTAGAGGGGAATATTCTACAGCTCACATCGATCAATATTTTACTCTCAAACTTTATAATATTCTAAAAAAATAAAAGATAAAATCATTTTTTTACAAATCTTTTTATACAATTATTTGAACTAAAATACAAAATCAAAGATAGATGCGGGCTGTAGGAAGTCATCTTCTTTCAGGTAAAAAAATAGTCATCAAAATCCGACAATTCTACAAAGCTTGAGAGTTATTCCCGTAAAGTAATTTTTTTCAATATATTACATCCTAACAACCCCCTTAAATAGATATCGGGTGGTAGATTAGTGGAAAAGTCTTAAATTAAGGGAACAACTAAAATACAAAATTTTATTTTAAAATTTTATTGAATTGTGGAAAACTTGAAAAACCGGCACCGGGACCCTTAAGCAAACAAATTTGTTAATAACGTTAATTTTGTCACGACATATTTTCAAACAAAATGTTAATGTTTAGATTTAAGTTTTGATGTAAATTCTTTATGATTATTTATTATTGTTAAACTATCAAATTATAAATTGTGTTAATTTTGGATTCTGAGTGGAATTAATGTATTGTTTTACAATGATGTGTTTTTTTTTTTATTATTTTATTTTGTGTCCGTCGTCACGGTTTGGGGCAGTAAGACTGCTTCGATTTTCTTCGACAGTATCTTGTTCGATGGGAAAGTGAATCTAGTTGGTGCATTTAGGAGGTCAAATTTTAAAATTCCAAATAGTTTTCAAAAGCGCCGGGAAAAACAACATAAAAATTAAGGAAAAACGGGAATTTGTACGCAAAATCGATTTTGGTTTTTGGTGTAACTCTAAAATAAATGAACGTATATTCATGAAATTTTCACTGAATATTTATATTAGCATTTTATATCAAATTTAAAATTTAATAATTATTTTGTAGAGAGAAATTCATAAAATGTTCAACTTTTATAGCTAAGGATTAAAAATTTAAAACTAGGCTCCACGTAAATAGATTATATATAAATTACTATATTCACAATAATATCATCAAATATACTTGGTAATATCATAGGCTGACTGACAGTTTTCGTTCAGAATCGTTTTTCTTATACAATGATGTTATATCGTTGAATTTAAATTTAACATCATCCATTACAGTGACCCACTTGTGACCTACTGTACAGCAGAGTGACATCCACTTACCCACCTTTTTATGTATTATTTTTATAATTTATATAATTGTTCTGTACCTATGTAGTGGTAACATATTTTTCATGTGATAATTTTTACTTTTTTTCAATTGTTCTAAAGGGGTTTTTACGGGTTTATAAATATAAAACATTTGACATAAACTTGAGTCATTACTAATTATATTTATATTAGAACTTTATGGAAATATTTTTATAATTTTCAAAATATTTTGTTTTTTTCTGCTATTAGACGTTTAATATGTTCGACTTTTTTTTGAAGTTTTTTTTTATATAATATTATAAAATATTTGTTTGCAAGTGAAAAATTTAATAATTTATACAATGTTCCCTGTTTTATAATTATTATCGCAATTGATTATTTAAATGAAAAACTAATGATAACAATCACATTTAATATACGTTGATATAAAATTATATTATGATTGAATTCATATTTCGCACATATACAGTACTGTGACATAATATTATTGTCATAATACTCAATTACGAGGAGTATTATATTAGACACTTACGAAATTTACAAAACGCAGTGAATTTTCCGGTTTTTTGTTTTTATAAACCATCATTATAATATTTTTTTTTATTTTTTTTTTTTTTTATTTAGAAATACGCCTCAACTGCCAGGGTTATTGGGTTTCGTTTAAGTTTAAGATTACATGTTACAGTTAATTATAATTTACTTAATGATACTAGAGCATATAGAAGATACAAAAAAGAAAACTAACAAAAAGTATATAAGATAAATAATATGATACTAATAAATATAGAGAAATGTGAATTGAATTGTATGTGGTATGTTAGAAATTGTGTTATATTTTTGCAGAAAGTTGTTTCTTTGAGAAGTTCTAGGAGTGAAGATGTTCTTTCCGTGTTTGGTGCTAGTATTTAAAAGGTGTTGGGAGCATGAGTTTGTCTCTGGTGTTTTTTGTGAGGAGGCATTCTGTTAGAGGTGTTTGACAGTGGTCACGGTGTGTGTTCATGAGGGCATATGGTTGATCCTTTTGCTCATTAGATGTTCATGAGTGTAATGTGTATGGCCAATTCGTAGTCTGTGAGTACGATTTGATGTCTACGGAGAGGAGTGATGTGTCAGGCAACCAAGGAGGGTGGATGATTTTATTTCTCTTAGCTTGTTGTTTCGTACTGATCTCCATTTTGAAGGCAGGTTTGGTCAAGGTCAAGGTTAGTGTTTATAAGGAGTTTGTATCTAAATGTGTTGTTATTCCAGAAATCAGTTGGTTCTTTCGTTGCCCTTTTGGCTATTTCGTCTGCAGTTTCGTTACAGGTATGTTGTGTGTCCAGGTACCCCATAGAATCTGATGTCTTTTTTGGATAAGAATAAATGTTAATATTTAGGGCCTATTGGGTTGTTTTTTTGTGGATTTGCTAAGTTGTGAGGGCGCTGAGAGAGTCTGTGTATATGGTTGAAGATTGATATCGAGGAGGCAGCTAATTCTATTTCTGTGGCTTTAAAAGAGCTAGATATTCTGCTGTATAGATTGAGTTGTATGATGGGATTTGAAAAGACATTATAATATTATTATACTTACAAAGTGCAGATTTATGTAGAATGTGATTATAATAAAATATTATATAAATGTTTTGATATTCCTAGCGGAGCGATTGGTTTTCCTTAGATGTGGTTTTTTTTTGTGTCTGCCGTCGAATTTTGGCTTTCATAGCAATAAAAGTGCTTCGTACTCGTTTATTAGATTTGAGAGGAGCAATGAATGTATTGGTTTTCCAATTATGTGCGTGTGTGTGTGTTTTTGTGTCTGACGTCAACTTTTGCGTTCATAGCAGTAAAAATGTTTTAATCTCCAACTCTTAAAGGGGTTTCTGGTAGCAAATTTGATCTGGACGGTTTTTTTTTAATTTTGTACGATTTATGAAATTTATGTTTGTGATTACAAAAGCTTGAGTATTTAATACGATGTTTCTCATAGTATGTTGTCCTGACCGCAATTAAGAAATATCAAAAATATTTACAAAATTGGATGTTTAAACAAAAAAAGACGGTTTTAATTATTTTGTTGTAATTAAAAAAAAAAAAATTGTAGTGACTTGAAACTTTTCATATAATTTACATATTATACACAATGAATCGTTTATTATATTATTATAGTCTACCGTATTATTTATAGAAAAATATAAAATATAAAATAATATATACGATTGCAGATTGCGTCTCTGTTCAAATTGCTCAGAATCACTTTTCGTGTACCTACCGGTGGCGTGGTGAACAATTTTAATTAAAGGAGCCAAATATATTTTATTCATCGACCCACTCACCCACAACAGGATGTATACCAAAATTTAATGATATCTCAACTCTCAAGCTCATAATTTAGAAGCAATATATTTTACAAATTTTACCACCACTCCTAAAAATCATCGGAGCCGAGTCTCAAAAAAAAAATATGACTTTCTATGTGAATATTACCTACACTATATGTCTATATACAATGATATAATTTATAAATTGATTTCATAAGTAATATAACACATATTATACATTATAGTGACATATACATGAGAGTGACTGCTCTGTTTTTTTTTTTATTCAAAACATATTAATATATTATACACACATGCTCCGAATGAAAAACTAAACCGTTATCAATTTTCACTGACGATTTTCGTTGGTTATAATATATATAAAGGTGATTTTTTTTTACGACTACCACCGTTTAAAAATGTATAGGTATTATATATATTATACATATCAGTTAGAATGAAACGGACGACGAAGGTGTTGTATATTCGAAAGCTGCCATCCGAATTATGATAATAAATAATAATATATATAATAATAATAATCAGGGGGGACGGAGTGGCTGAGTGGTCTAAATTGTCTAACGTTATTTATAACAATAGATACAACGAAATTAAAAATTGCAATGTTAGCTCATTCTTTGTTCATCGCATAATTCAACGGTTCTAAAATAAAAAAAAGTTCTGCTGAAATTGAAAATGCTAACTTTGAACCTGAAGTATTTTAAATGATTTTTGTTTGGTTATTTTATGTGTATTGTTAGTTGTGCAGAAACTCTTTAAAATAAGTTAAATTTGTTCAGGACAGATATAACATTAGTATTAATTATAAAGATTAAAACTGTATTATAATATGTACATTATACCGAAATAAGCTTTTCATTGAATAGAAGATTATTATAAACCATTGAAATGTAAAACGGTATAATGATCTTTAATCTAAATTTAAATAATGTGACTGAAAACTATTGATTTATTCAATTAAAATCTACAAGAACTCAAAAATATTGATTTTTCTTAACGCATGAACAATAAAGGATAAACGTACAGACAGCATTATAGGTACTATTTAAATTATCTACAATAATATATAGCCGATGCATACATCACTTTAAATTAGTGCTAAATAGTTAATAGAGGGTTAAGATATAAAAGAAAATAAATACTTACTGAACTTTAGGAGTTGTAAACTATCATCAAAATAAAACTATGAAATATGATGTGTTACAATATTCTTTTACCATTAAATCAATTAAGTGTAGTTTGTTAAATCATAGTTAGCAAGTGATTTAAGAGATAATGTGAATAATAATTTTAAACGTTTAATAAAGGATGTAGATAACATTAGTATTTATGATTTTAATTATTTCAACAAATAGAGTGAAAATTTGTCTTCAATTTAATAATTTTTAAAATAAAATATTTGGATCTGAAATAATATAATCGAGTTCATTTTTATCGTTCTATCATTAATTGATAAATTCTTGTAATATAAATACTGTTTAAATATGTATATTTTATCGGGTGTTTTTCGATATCTAGTTAATAATGTTTATGTCGGTGCATGATTTATTTTACTTACACCTGTTTCTCGACCTTTCATGGATGTGCAGTATCGATTTGATTGATTTGTGATTAAAAAAGAGATTGATGTTTACTATCGTTAAATGATAGGTATGACGTAAGCAATCATTAATTTTGGTAAGACAGTTCGAAATGATTTTTATGGGCGTCATTCATTTGGGCGAATGACCCAAATTTTACCTGAGTAGAGCATATTATATCATTTGGGCGAGATATTAAGCGATCGTTTTGGCGAATTTATAATTATGTTTGTTGTACCTATTAATTAAGTATACAATATATATTATACATAGTAGTATATAATTATAATATGTAAGTATATACTCGTGTTATACAGAAATAGCAACTTTTATGTTATTGACTAGCTACATTATAGATCGTTTATAAGCGATAATAATTTTAAAGTGCTCAAAACTAAGTCTTTAAAAACGAAAGAAAAATATATTTGACATATTATTAGGTATCCATATAAGTTTTTCCTAAATAATATACAGGTGTAACATAAAGAAGTGACTAATGCAATAACTTTTGTTATAATCAAATTTTATTATTGTTTAAATTATTATATCTTGAACCTAAAAAAAAAAATTTAAAAATATGATTCACATTTTTTCGGAAAATTTCAAAATAGTCAATTTAGATGGTTAAAACATTTATCCAAGTCAAGTAGTTTATTTTTTAGACTTTTTTTAAATATCAATATTTTTTGGAGTTAATTAATTTAAAACGTAATAACTTTTTCAAAATATTATTTGTGGCAATTTCCTGGCATAAGTATATTATTTATTATTCAAATTTTCACCGCATTTGTGATACGTTTAATTAGTATCAATTTTTTTTTGTTAGATTTTTCTGTTACACTCTGTATATATAAGATCGCCCAAACAATGTATTAGATATACTATAGGGTCCCATGTAAATTTCACCCAAATTATATGTATAAATTCACCCGAACTATATGAAATTTTAAGTTATTGCCCAAATGTAAGCCGCCCAATTTTTTACGCAAATGTCTGAGTGACTAAGCCCAAACGGCAATGACAGTCTATAAACTGTTTCAGTGGTAAGTATTATTCTTTATCACTGCTGAATGTTTTGTATGAAGTTAATAACTGTTTATTTAACTGTTATAGTTTCTAATTACATATTAAGTTAACAATATTTTTAACGTATCCATAAGTACACAGGGAATCTTCAACGGACAAGGATAGAAAACCAACTCTTATTAGTTATTAAAATATTAACAATAACTATTAAAACCATTTAGTTTTAAAAACTTTTTATAATCTATCAATATTTAAACAACTATTATTTAAGAAGTTGTTTTTAAATCTATGTTTAGGTATATTAAGTACCCAGAAGAAAATGTATTGGTCTTTATTTATTTTTCCCTTTATTTTATTGTGTACCAAAACTGACTTATTGTGAATTAATTTTGAAAAATGAAGTTAATTTTTACGCATAAATTCAAAACAAATTAGCAAATAAATAAATACGATAATAAGATGAAAAAGTTTTACTTCAAATAATTTTTGTTTACGCTTTTTTAAGGAAAAAAAATGTTCTTTCCCGCTCGTTAACGAAATGAGTGGATATTTTTTGTTCATTCTTTAATGTTCTTAATTGAGTTAAAGTATAACAGTACAAACAGATTTTTTTTTTATTATATCCATTCATCCAACCATGCGAATTGATTACATCAGTGCGAACCATCAATACAATTATTTATAGTAAATCCATTTGGAGTTTAGACAATGGTATTATACATTATTAATTATACACACGCCACTTATGTCGGGTTTGAGTTGTTTTTGAAGTTTTCTTTTAATATTTTCGTATCTATTATTTTTATTTCTTGTCATAATTTGTATACATATTGCGTATATCATTATTAAACTAATCATGGGATTCTGAGTGTAGGTTTATGTTGTTATTGTTCTTATTATTATTATTATTACCATCATTATCTTCGTTATTATAATTTCCTGCATACACGACAAAATATTTCATACTTGAAAAATACGTGACGTAAAAAAGGCGGAAAATAGTAAAAGCGCACGTATAAGTTGTATACATAATATCCTCGGGGCAATGATGCGCTCATTTTCACTCTTGCCTTTTTCTTTTGACGATTGCTTGATTGCGGTAGTTACGCTAGAAAAAAATATGTTCTCCGGGATGTTTACGTGTAACGTGTACTAATTTGCAGATGCCATATCATTATTATTATTATCATCATCAGCATCGTCATCACCGTCATCATCATCACGGTTGTTACCCGTAGGTATATGAATATAATGTTATATTGTCTTGTTTTTCGTGCTAACATGCTAATATCATATAGTTTGTAGGGTAAAAAAAGAGTGATAACCCACCCATACAACCGAGATAATATAATAATATTATGTATGGTACGTTAGGTTAGGCGAGGTTGTATGCATATATCTTCGTACAATTTGCATCATAGCCCGCGCGGTGTTTCACGATGTCGTTTTAACTTTTTCTTAGCGCAATGTGGAAATTGGGTTTTTGTAAGTAATTCAGAATGGCGAAAACATCGCGATACATTCTATAGTACGCATATGTGCGCATATAAGCCTCGCAGAGATTAGGCACATCTCGTTATTATTTTGTCTCCGACTTTATCGACGCGCGAGACACGCATGATGGAATTTTCAAAATGATACAAGAATGTTTAAAGAGCCCCGCCGTTTTGTCCGGATAGAACATTTTCCGATGGAAAAGTGATTTTTGCAGTATTTGAGACTATATTTTTAAAACACACCAAAAATTGTGATTCGACGCGTTCAATGTTGTTCGGATTTTTTTTTATCTAAAACAAAACCACTCACGCATATCTGGGTACATTTTAAATTTTTAATCGAACAGCAAGTTGTAATGATCAGAAAATAATACGCGTTCTCAATAATAATTGATACACGGTATATATCAGGGATGTTTGGTTCACTTCTCATTCCTGTGAGACACCGAATGTTTTTACTAAAGCAACAATATTATCCAAAATCTTTGTATGGTATATTCAGTCTTATTTCACATTTTATTCAATTTGATTTCTGAAGATGATCGGGAAAATATTATGCTCTTCACGATCACCCCTGTGTATAATGTATTTTTAATAAATTATGTTTATATTATTCAATTAAAATTAAATTGGTGCTTATGGCTTGGACATGTCTTTTACTTAGCAAATAATTTGGCTTCATGTTGATTAACCAGTATAAGTATTGAAATACAATATTTGATTAAATTAAAATGCGTACAATAAATTTTAATGAATTAATAAGCCAAGGCAATTAAATAGTGATATATTTTATTTTTTGATCTTTGAGTTTTTCATACTTAGTGGTTAAACAATTTTTTTTTTTATGCTGAAAAAGGTTAATCAATATTGTCGCTTTTATCTCGTGTTCAACGCAAGATTAAAATTGTAATTTTGTGATTAAAATATTTACATAATATGTCGAGTTGTAAAAATTAATACTATTACAGTATTATTTATTATTACTTATTAGTTTTATAACATTACAGTTTTGACGGTGGTACATTTTATGTGCTTACGTTCTGATTATTCCAGCATCAAAATTTAATTCTATCCCAAGCTTTATTTATAATATTAAAATTATCTTAAGACACTGATTTTTAAATTTTTATTCATCGCTTACGTAATTGCCAAAATGATACTGAACAAATTATGATTTTCTCATTAAAATTGGTTTCCTCTTTCATACATGACGGAAATATTACAACAGCATTGCATTTTTGTGTTATCAGTAGAATAATGACTTTAATGGTGTTTTTAATATCCGTTCATAATAATATAACCATGCTATATTTATAAACGTATACACTGCTATTATAATGTAATAGGTTTTATAACTCACAGTTTTATAACCGACCAAAATTTTTTCAGAAGGCAGCGGAAATTAATGTTAGAAATACGACCGCTAGTCCCTGCAGCAGAGGTGTTCGATAATTGAACCATTTTTGCATTAACGGTTCCAATACACGAATAGATTAAATTTGAATGTCTAACATTACAATCGCATACCACTAGAGGATAAAATTATGGAGGTATCTATATATTTATTACTGCAGGCTTCTGCGTTTATAGCCTAAATAAATTACGGTCGTACTTTATTATTGTTTGCCGGACCCCTAAAGTTCCGGTGATTCAGCGTAAAAATAGCAAGTTCGTATTATCTTCGTAACAATCGTTATTATTTTTAAACACTATTAAAGTTGCATATTTTATTATTCCCATCGAACGTTTAGTTTTAATAATGTTGATCTTATCAAACTAAAGCAATATTATGATTTTTTTCGCTGACCTTAAAAACGACTAAATACGGTACAATGATTTGTTATTAAATAGATTATTGGGAAGTCAGATACTGGTCTCATTGTCAAATCTACTCGTTAGGTATAATTTATTTAACAATCGATGCAGGTTCGACGTGTACAAATGTAATATAATATTTTACACTTATCGAATAAGTACGTTTAGTTTTAATAATGTTGACCTTATCGAACTAAAGTAACAATATGATTACTTACAAACCTTGAAGACGACTGACTATCGTTACGATTCGTAATCAAATAGTTTATCGAGAAGTTAAAAACGTCTTATTGTTAAATGTACGTGTAAACTATAATCCATATAACAATAATAATTGTCGTACGGCGTATAGAATTAATGTGTTATAACTTATAATATTAATTTACACTTATCGAATAAAACAAACGTTGAACGTAATATTACTATTTAGCTTATTCGGTCGAAAATATAAAAACCATTATCGCGACACCGGATTAATCCCATTAAATATAATAATTTTATGTATATTATATGATCAGTGAAATACCTAGTCCAGCTGTTACACGCGCTCTTTCGTTTATATTTATTTATCGACGGAATATCGGTCTCGAGTCTACACCATCGTCGGTAAAAAATAAAACGGATCAAGCGTACCAATGTCATTTATTGCAATAGTGAATTGATCGCATGTAAATCGTCTTCGGAGAATCTGATAACAGGATATTGCGTTGATCTCGTAAGACCTGTCGGCTAACATTTCAGTTATAAATCTTCTGCGAGATATACGTTCGACAATCGGAGCAGTGTATTTTGCGGCGAGTAGGGTAGACGTGTATCTTAGAATTCTCGTTCGTGTTTCGGTTTTATTAATTTATTATACATATTATTTCTGTTTTCGTTTTTGGTTTTTCACCGTACCCGTCTAGTTGTCACGTATTGTGAATTTTCGTAACGTTAAGTTGGTTCGTTGGGCGTTAAATTTATTACCGATAACGTATAACGGTTTGACGTTGTATATTATATCCTATGAAGTTGTTGTGACCATGCACGGCCATACAACGCTTTTAAAGTTTAAGAGGTCCTATTATTTTTTTTTCAAATATATTTTTCTATTTCTATCCTGTCAGATTTTGTTGGTTTTTGCGACTTAAACTAACTTTATGTGCGCCGAGTTCGTTCGATCGTAAAACCTGATCGGACGAAAACAATTTTTAAATCAACCGATAACGGTTAGTCAATGTGTTATTTATCAAAGAAAATGGAAAAACGTAACAAGTAACGAACAACTTCATGATTGGTGTACTCCACACAAACTGCAGAGTACGATCTTCTTTACTTTTATAAAATACTTTTTTTTGCATGTATAGCTCACGCGTAAGATTCTTTTGAGTATTCAAATATTAATCCATGCATATGGTAAATATATCGGTATTCCTATAGAAATATATTATACTTTTTAAGCTTATTCATTTTCTTGCTTTAATACCAAACTATATTTACTATTATAAATATTAAATATGTTGTATAAGTATATAAAAGGTGTGAGTATTAATGTACCAATCCGTTTACATCAGAGGTCATTTCAATTTTATAACGTTGTTATTTCTAGTCATGTTTTATGTAGATAAATAGTTACGATTTAAATATAAATAAGACGGTGATATAGCAATATTAATATAACATTTTTATATTGTTAACATTGTATTTGTTCTATCCTGTCAGATTTTGTTGGTTTTTGCGACTTAAACTAACTTTATGTGCGCCGAGTTCGTTCGATCGTAAAACCTGATCGGAACGAAAACAATTTTTAAATCAACCGATAACGGTTAGTCAATGTTGTTATTTTATCAAAGAAAATGGAAAAAGTAACAAGTAACGAACAACTTCATGATTGGTGTACTCCAACAAACTGCAGAGTACGATCTTTTTTACTTTTATAAAATACTTTTTTTTGCATGTATAGCTCACGCGTAAGATTCTTTTGATGTATTCAAATATTAATCATGCATATGGTAAATATATCGGTATTCCTATAGAAATATATTATACTTTTTAAGCTTATTCATTTTCTTGCTTTAATACCAAACTATATTTACTATTTATAAATATTAAATATGTTGTATAAGTATATAAAAGTGGTGAGATTAATGTACCAATCCGTTTACATCAGAGGTCATTTCAATTTTATAACGTTGTTATTTATGTCTATGTTTTATGTAGATAAATAGTTACGATTTAAACATAAATAAGACGGTGATATAGCAATATTAATATACATTTTTATATTGTTAACATTGTATTTGTTACAATTGTAATATATAAATAATATACTCTTGTAATACTTAAATAAATTTATAGAATGAATATACCAAAATGAACATACTTGGGTGTTAAGACTCAAACGCTATTAAAACATATCACATAATACTAAAAAACATTACGCAACCAACATCAATCAACTATTAGATAACATATCTTTCCGAGAAGCTGTACACTAAAACATGCCCATATATGGTAAGGAATGTAACACAATTATTACGCAACACAATCGTTACGCAACCGAACATTACTCTATACAAAAATTCCTAAGATATTCTCAACAACGAATGCGCACAAACCCAATACTTAATTAATGCCAAAATCTAATACCAAAACTATGCGCAAAAAGAATGACAAGACAGCACAAAACGAATGAAACACCTTTCTCGTACCAAAGTTGCCAAAAGACTAACAGCAATGTGCAAAAACGACACAAAAGTATACACACATGCGCACTACACGACATTTGGTCAAACAACATGAAATCACTGCTAAAACTATGCGCAAAAAGAGTAATAACATAATATCCAACGTATGAAACACATTCATCATATCAGACTCATCAAAAACCCAACGATAACATGCGAAAAACACAATATAAATATGCAAATTACGTAACGAACACGAAAAATCAACTCCGACATTACATAACAATCATGGAGTGGGGATAAGACAATCGCCTCCTTATATAAACGCCACGCACACACACACATTCTCACTCTCGGAGATTCTCTCTCTCTCGGACACATCACTCGGAGACTAGGACACACTCGGAGACACACACGACTCGGACACTCGGCGTAACACGGAGACTCTACACAGATGACTACGTCAACGGCAAAACTACACAACACCGACCAATGACTACTTTAACACGAAATTAATCATTTTTCATCAGTTAACTTAATATTGCGTTTGTTTTAAACACCAGGTATGAATTCAATTTTGATATATTCACTTTATTGTCTTTCCATAAAATTACTGTTGTTTCAATCTTTTATACACCCAGTAATCCTTTCATAATATCAAATTATGCAGATATCCATGTATCCATATCCTAGTATTATACTCCAAAAGCTCTGATTTATATCTCAATATATCTATAATGTAGGCCAAATTGGCAAAAATCTATTAAACTCAGTTCAATTGCTGCTTGTCAATTCATCGTCTCTCGTAGACGTTGGGTTTACAAAATATACTTGAAATCTAGCTCCCGAGCAAAGAACCTGCCAGGCTTATGTGCTGTGCAGATAGTTGTTTCCTCATGAAGCGACTAGTTTTCAAGTATATAAGCAATTGAAATGCGTGTTACACAAATATAAATAATACATAATAAAAACTCAGTTCGATTGCTGCTTGTCAATTCACCGTCTCTCGTAGACTTTGGGTTTACAAAATATACTTGAAATCTAGCTCCCGAGCAAAGAACCTGCCAGGCTTATGCGCTGAGCAGATAGTTGTTTCCTCATGAAGCGACTAGTTTTCAAATATATAAGCAATTGAAATGCGTGTTACCAATTAGTCAACAAAACCAAATAATAAACTTCACTTCTAATATGTAAGCATTAAAATGTATGCTACATAAATATTAAATAAATAAATATATAATAAATATAAATTGATGATATCAATAAATGAGCTATCTTAAAACAACTTTTATTCTTCCACAACACCCATTCTATATCTGAGAAACCATTTCCACGTAATTTATTCCATTGCATAATGAACCGACAGTGCATAATATGGAAATGTATACTTAATTGCAATAGGATATTGTAGTGTAAATCGTAAAGTATTAATAACGTGCATCGACTCATCCCAACCAGAGACACACACATACCAACAGGAACACACTATATCTTATCTAGCACACCGAAAGGTAAGTGAATACATATTTACACGTATATATTATACATATTTGAATTAGAGAGATAATCAGCATTCAATCTATATTACTTAGTGGTAGGATAAAAATTACGATAAGCGTACCGATTGATACACTTTCACATTTTACAATAAGACCTTATTGTGCGAACTTTCGCCTGGCAATCCACCACTTCGTTTTCTTCCATCTCACCACAAAATGGTGCCCAACTATGTAACGCTTCGTTTTTTTCATCTCACCAAAAAATGGCGCCCAACTAGGTAACGCTTCGTTTTTTTTATCTCACCACACAATGAAATCCTATTTCAACTTAAATGTAAAAATTAATACACTCAAATATATATTTTTTTAGCGCTTAATACTTGTATAAAAAAATATGTATCCATATTGGTGTTTAGCACTTTTAACTCCGATTAGATAAAATTATATTATTTCGTGGAAGTTGACATAAGTCATGTGTCAAAATACTAAATATATTGTGTACCTATTAAAAACAACGAGGATTGGAAATTTAAAATAAAAATTTTTTTTTTTTAAGACTCGAGTCGATGAGTTTTTAAAATCCAGCAAACATATTATTTTTAAAAACATTTTACGCATGACCTATGCAACTGAAGTATCCTATTATTATCATCAGAAAAATATTTGTAATCTGTATTTATTGTAATAGTAACTAACCAATATACAAGAATACTAATTTTTTTTCTTGTTAGTTTTTACGATCGTGGTCATTAATGTTCTTAATTTATATATTTCAGGTTTAAGATGAATTTAATATACTAGGTATTAAATTATTTTATGAATTTAATTAAATAAAAATTATAATAATAATATTATGTAAGAATAATTTGTAAGACGGCGCATTGTGTATGCAATTTCACTGCATGTAAACTATGCAACAAATATCATTATATGAAAAAAATAAATAATTGAGTCATAAAATAATAAGGACAATAATAATATAGTACCTAACCTAGGTCATCTAGCGTTGCAAAAACATGGGCAGTTGTAATAAAAATATTTTGCAAAAAGTCGGGTGACTTGAAACGAATATGAATGGACTTACATCACTGTTAAGAAAACTAAAATAACTAAAATACTACAAATGAAAAACATTTCCCTCTGGATTACAAGAGAAAACACTTTTTATAAGGTTTCATAAATGTTGCATGTTTCAAATTTTGTTCTTTGTCACGTTTACAGAATATATTTGATTATTATATTATATATATTTTTCAATTCAGTAAGGTTTAAACTTTAGGAAGTGTGTACATTATTTATTTTATATTGAGTATAGGTACTAAAATAACACCAAAATTATGTTTAAATGATTTTTTGAATTTATAGAATATTATTATAATGATAGAATTATTTAGTACGTGGTAAGTAATTTTAAACGAGACAAGAAAATATGTAAGGTATATATCAAAATGTATGGTATAAATATGTTTAAGTTGAAAGCTTCAATTACATATGGGAACTAATGTACCTAATATCTATATATTATATAATATTATTATGTATATTTGTAAATAATATATTGTAGGTATATCAAATACAGTGTATTTCTGTTTTTGTAAGTTGAACACAATATTTTCAAACTGTTACTTTTTTTAAATTAAATTTGTATTAATATTTAAAAAATAAATAAAATTATAGCCTTTACGAGAATTTGAATGAGTAGGGGTGGTAAAATAATAACATGCATTTACATAATAATATAATATAAATTGTTTTCCTTAGCATCAAACAAAACAAAAATCTAATTTAGGTAGACTTTAAAATGACGCAGTAGAATCGTTAGTTGCTTCTTAGTGCCGAGTTAAACTTTGTCAAGAGTAGTTAATACTTTAATGGATAACTGGTGACTCATTTCACCAACTGTGCACCGTTAGCTCCTAATCATTATGCACAGACTAAGCTAGGTTAAAGACAACAATAAAATCACATAAAACAAAAATAATTTCAACAAATATTCGGCCAAATTGTTTTAGATTCTCAGTGGAGCGATGAATGTATTGATATTACATAATTAATAATAATTTATGACGTGTGTTTTTATTATTGAAAATTTTTATGTCTGAGTACACAATTTATAGTAGAAAAAATGCTCTGATCATAAACATTGATGGAGGTTCAGAGTAAATCCACAACACATTTTTATGAGAGTTTGCAGGTGGCATTTTGACGAATTTATATTATATTCAATAATAATGTTATATAATATTATAATAATTAAATATTCATAATATAATATTATTATTAATTATACGTTTTCGGAAAAAAATAAACCAACCTACTGTAATATAATACTAAAATAAATTACTCTAATATTATAGCAATATCTAGAAATATACTATTAGTACCTACTATTCAGGCTAACAGGCAAAATGTGTTCGAAAATTGTATTTTTTTTAGCAAGAACAAATAAACTACAAATACATTATGTCATTATCTGTGCTGATTTTAATGACAACCTATATTTAAATCCTGAGACAGTTAGACAACCAGATAATGAAGGAAAATATTATATACTTAAAAACGCGCTATATCTTCAAGAAGTGTACTTGTGGAATTCCGCTTAGGTAGCTGTAACAAAAATATTATATTTATCCCCACCCATGCATGCATAAGGCACGTATAATTGTTTTTTTTTGCTCAGTGCTCAATTTCGTTATATTATCATAATACATATTTCACATAATGTCCTAAATATTAAGTACATCCGACATTAAGTACCCGACACAGAAGCATTTTTTTAGACGGCCACTTTATTTTCATTTGTTTACCTTCTATTTGAAGTATGACATATACAGCAATACAATATCATGAACAATATTTCGATTACAATACAATTAATAGTACAATCAATTAAAAATGTCTATTTCTCGTGTAGATTATTTATAATAATATCATTGTTGTACAGGTCCTAATAAAACCAACTCGTGTAATTTAGTTTGGATGGCGGGAGCTAGAGAAATATGTTTTTTTTTTACATTTACGATATTATTCAATATGGAAAGTGTTTTGTGTACAGATTGTTGTTTGATAAATAATATTTATTCGTAGTTCAACGAACAAATATAATAGTGTATAATCAAACTATTGATAAATTATAATAATGCAATAATAACAATAAGTGAGTTGAATGTTTATTGGGAATAATTGAATAAAATTATAACTGAATAATATTATAGTGTCAGTAATTTATACTTTGAACCATTGGCTTTGAACAAAACAAGTTATTTATATTCCGTGGAAATTTAAGTACTTGAATAAATAATAAAAATGTTGATGTACTCGTATGTTGCATATTATAATATAGGTAGGTGGTACCCTTACTCTAAGTTGTTGAAACAATTTTTAATCAAAAAATGGCAATAAAACGTACTCATAATTTCTATACGAAAATGAGTTTATACCGTGGAAAAAGAAGAGTCTCTACGAAATGTATTTATTGCATGATTTTTAAATTATAAGTGAAAAAAAGAAAATTGTCTATTCCACCGAATCGAATAAATATATGATGTTAATATCATTTAACGGAAAGAGTATAGCGTTATAAAATTAATCGAGTTCCGCGTTGGAAACAAAATCACGACGATCGGATCCGTTTAATAGGTAATAACAATAATAATATGCGCTGTGTGCGATGCACTATGCGCTAACCTACGATCGACCAGCTATACAATAATAGTAATATAATGTAGTCGATAACAATCGCTGTCGGACGTTGGTCGAGCATATGCGCACCGAATGGAAATTACGATAAATGTACACACACACACATCGCAATAACGTTGACGATCCGTGATCAGATATCGTGGACAAAGGTCGGGGCAAAGGCCCATCGGAAACGGTCGCGTATTTATATCGATCGCGGTGAGTCGTGTGCGACCGTTTCGATTTTATAACCGCGTAACGTGCGACCATCGTTTAATACCGCCTCAAACCGTTTGAGTATACCTATCACTCTATGGCTCGCGAACCAATTCGGTCATTGGTCATTGTCGCGCAGAACTCGACGTCGTCGCCACGATGGGCGTGCGCAGAAATTAAGTTTGGGGGGGGGGGGGAGAGAGTGCCTACGATATTTTTGGGGCCCTCTCCCGACAAGACACTCGTACATAATCAGTGGTATATAATATCTATTTCTAAGATGACACTGTAACGTTTATTATTTCATATTTGTACATATTATTTTGTAGTCAATAATATCTAGCTCAGTCCAATGACCACGGTTGCCGCGGACTTTGCTTAATAGTAATAAGAAAAAATAAAAAAATATCTAGTTGTAAAAATTATAACAAGTTATTCCACGCGAATTAAAAATATTTTACGTTTTATTATTATTTTTTTTTAATCACGAATCATATGGGCCTGAATTAGCCCGGGCACATCCTACACCTCTCGTGCGTACTGCGCACCACTATACAATAATGCTGACTGCGAATCGACTCGTATTAACACCCGTCGGAGGGTCTCGTCCGTGTTCCCTTAAGAAATGTAAACACAAATGTATTCTATTTATTTATTTTTTCGTATTGCACACTTCATCGACATCCATTCCCGGCCCATATCGGTGAGATGTATTTACTCTAGGGTTGTGTATGTGTTACTCTCTGTATGGCGGAAGTTCCGGCCGATCACCCGCAATGCGGCCCGTGACCCGATTTCCGGCTGCCGTCCGTCCGAAAACGCGCAGGATAATGGATAGTTCTCCACACGCGCACGTTTCGAATTTACATTCGGCTGCGGCGGTGAGTTATCGGTCTCGCACCCGGTCTGTTGTCTGAACGGAAGAAAAATAATTTCGACGACAACAATCGGAACATATTATAATAATATACTGACGGGTCCGACACGAGATCGGTCACAGGCAGAGAACATCAATTTATCCGCGCACCGATATCCAGCCGAGAATTTTGAGCCACCCCGCGGGCGATTGACAGCCCATAACATATTGTCGCGAGTTAAATTAGTATACCTACGCGTAGAGTGCGATTATTAATCGTTATTAATTTTTTTTTATAAAAACTGTTATACGAAATGCTCGTCAGTTTAGAAACTGTTTTGACATTTTGTACTTGTAGGTATATAGAGTCAACAAAGCATATAGTTAAAAAAATTAATATTTTATATTAAGACCACGAGGGTTTTTAATTAAAAACCCTTAAGCATATTTATTTAGCACTATTAAATGTTAATACTTGGGTTCATAAAAAATATGCTAATAATATGTTTCCATACTAAAAATATTATTTATGGACTTCTGGTTTATGTATAGTATGGAGTTTTTGATGAAATAAATTTTGGTTTAACATAATATATACGGACTTTTTCATAAATAATTACTTGTTCCTCGTGGATTATAGATTTGGTGTAATTATTTTCGTATAATATTTGAACCGTACTTAGAACATAATGTATCAGCCACGTTGTATTATATATTGTGTTTATTAAGCAACTATTTAAAAAAAAATTTTTTCAACTACATACCTACCATGGAATTGGCATCAATGTATTTTATTAATATTATCATATAATTCAGGGTAGTTTTTACAGATCAAAAATAAAAATAAACTTAATTTTAAACGGAGAATTTTCATTACTCAAAATAAACGACCCATCAATTTTACGTTTACGCCTACATTTTTGGACATGTTGATAGTGGATATTTTAATAGTTAACTACGTCATGCGTGTGGTAGGTACCAAACAATTCCGTTCAATTGCAAATCGAATTATATTATTTTCAAAACCTGTGAGTATTTTATTAGGTTACCTATCATTATTTTAATTACGGACAGAAGTATATTGACATAATTTAATAAAGAGATTAATAATGGGATATTAAAAAAAAATTAATTTTGATTCAAAAATATACTAACTAAATGTAGGTATACATACTACTCTAGTAAGCATTTTTAAATAAATAAATAATTTCATTTTCAATTTTCATAGAAAATTTAGTCAGTTTGTATAATTAATAACACTGAGAATAAGCACAACTTATAGTATCCACCTACTTGTTATGAATTGCTAAACTTAAACTTTTATCGATATAATGTATTATCTTCGTATTGACTGGGGTGGTTGATATAAAACGTCAATTACTGAAATCTACTACACTTAAATGGCGATCGAACAGGTAGAAAATAGATAATGCATTTGATAAATGCAAGTAAACCTGGTAGGACCTGGATATTATGCGTTTCAAGAAACCAAAATAAAAACACGTATAGAACGTGTTGATCGATTATAAAAATGTCTGGTTCTTACAAAAGTTATTTTAAAGTATTTTTATCGTACAATTATTTAAAACATTGGTGATTTGATAAGAGATTAAAAACAAAATAAAAACGTGTCGCTTCATCGGACGAAATATATTGCGATAAATAATGTGAACGTTTTGTTTTTGAAGTAACTCAACCAGAGTGTTTTGGTCGTATATAGTAAGTTTTACGAGAATGTAATTTTGACATGTGCCAAACTGCCAACCGAAGTGTAATTTTTAACAACTTCTTTCGGTGAAAACGTTGTGATGAGCATTTCAAACGTTCAGACGACGTTTCCACTCAAAACTGTTTACAACGACATATTTTGTTTTCGGACCGTTCGCGAGGAGGAAATCCAACCATGCGTGGATAGTAAGGTAAATCGTTTTACTATACGTTATCCAATCGCGTACACCTCTATCACGAGGCCGGAAGAATTAAACGGATTTAGATTTAATATCAACATTTATAGGACAACACAATATTGCCGACCGGTGTAATATGTTAGTAATTATTATTTCTGAGTACAGATAAGTTTTTGGTCACGTTTTTCCCAACAACCGATCGATAGCATAACAATAACTGTTATGGTCAGTGGTTCAGGGGAATATGTTCGGAAAAGTGGACAAAATAATAATAAAATACCGTTTTTCCAAGGTCTTCTAGCGATTACACACATATCTATACATATTATGTGTTTACAATAAAATGTATCCCATTATATATTATTAAATGTAATGTACACTACATCTCGCCATATCGCAAGAAAAACGACTGACAAAAGTCAGTTCTAACAGCGATTCTTATATTATTATGTAATGATGAGCATATTATTGTGTTTCGTATATTCTTCAGATCGCCACGGGGCAGTATAATAATACATTATCGTCGTGTATATCATTATTATTATTTCGAATCGGAACGGGACAACAATTGGATTTGAAACCGATTCCGATCGGAGCTCATCGCTGCACGGGTTATTAACAGAAAAAGCTTGCTTTTACGATTTGGCTCGCTGTTTTTATTTTTGTTCGAAAACTATACCGAACAATTCGAGAAACTACCCGTTCAATAGGTATAATCAATTTCGAATCCACGTGGAGGCGTCGGCGCGAAGAAACTTTTTGAACTCGCTCTTATTGCCCGGAAGAAACAGAAGAAGAGATAAAAAGCACACATCTTAAAATATTTCGATGACACGATGTAACGATACTACACAATAATATTATAATATATTATTATTCTTAAACCCAATAGAGATAGCTATTTTAATTTATAATACACGGATTCGTTGATCTTTTGTGCGATGGACAAATGGACAACGTGGTTGTTCAATCATACTTTTACATCACATTACACGTCACGGAGACGGATCAAAAATTAACACACAATATTATTTTGTAATGTAATTATTATATAAATAGTTGATTATGTATGTTATAATCGTCGTCCCTGCAACACATGAAGGTGTACGCATTGAAGTTCGGACTGAGACGACGGACACACTTTGTTTGTAGGTATACCCTTCGAAAAGCAATTGACCGGATGGACGAACGACGAAAGTCACGCGTGTCAGGGGTCGGTGGTTGCGCGATGGAGGGTAGCTGGCGGGCTGATTGAGGTGACGGACGCTCGCGCCAACAATAACAATTATTATTAAAATACGCAGCGGGAGCGTATTTTGTTTTTGAAGTAACTCAACCCGAGTGTTTTGGTCGTATATAGTAAGTTTTACGAGAATGTAATTTTGACATGCTGTGCCAAACTGCCAACCGAAGTGTAATTTTTAACACTTCTTTCGGTGAACGTTTTTGATGAGCATTTCAAACGTTCAGACAGACGTTTCCACTCAAAACTGTTTACAACGACATATTTTGTTTTCGGACCGTTCGCGAGGAGAAATCCAACCATGCGTGGATAGTAGAGTAAATCGTTTTACTGTACGTTATCCAATCGCGTACACCTCTATCACGAGGCCGGAAGAATTAAACGGATTTAGATTTAATATCAACAATATTGCCAACCGGTGTAATATGTTAGTAATTATTATTTCTGAGTACAGATAAGTTTTTGGTCACGTTTTTCCCGACAACCGATCGATAGCATAACAATAATTCTTATGGTCAGTGGTTCGGGGGAATATGTTCGGAAAAGTGGACAAAATAATAATAAAATACCGTTTTTCCAAGGTCTTCTAGCGATTACACATATTATGTGTTTACAATAAAATGTATCCCATTATATATTATTAAATGTAATGTACCCTACATCTCGCCATATCGCAAGAAAAACGACTGACAAAAGTCAGTTCTAACAGCGATTCTTATATTATTATGTAATGATGAGCATATTATTGTGTTTCGTGTATTCTTCAGATCGTCACGGGGCAGTATAATAATACATTATCGTCGTGTATATCATTATTATTATTTCGAATCGGAACGGGACAACAATTGGATTTGAAACCGATTCCGATCGGAGCTCATCGCTGCATGGGTTATTAACAGAAAAAGCTTGCTTTTACGATTCGGTTCGCTGTTTTTATTTTTGTTCGAAAACTATACCGAACAATTCGAGAAACTACCCGTTCAATAGGTATAATCAATTTCGAATCCACGTGGAGGCGTCGGCGCGAAGAAACTTTTTGAACTCGCTCTTATTGCCCGGAAGAAAAAGAAGAAGAGATAAAAAGCACACATCTTAAAATATTTCGATGACACAATGTAACGATACTGCACAATAATATTATAATATATTATTATTCTTAAACCCAATAGAGATAGCTATTTTAATTTATAATACACGGATTCGTTGATCTTTTGTGCGATGGACAAATGGACAATGTGGTTGTTCAATCATACTTTTTACATCACATTACACGTCACGGAGACGGATCAAAAATTAACACACAATATTATTATTGTCAATGTAATTATTATATACATAGTTGATATTATGTTATAATCGTCGTCCCTGCAACACCGAAGGTGTACGCATTGAAGTTCGGACTGAGACGACGGACACACTTTGTTGTAGGTATACCCTTCGAAAAGCAATTGACCGGATGGACGAACGACGAAAGTCACGCGTGTCAGGGGTGGTGGTTGGCGCGATGGAGGGTAGCTGGCGGGCTGATTGAGGTGACGGACGCTCGCGGCCAACAATAACAATTATTATTAAAATACGCAGCGGGAGCGTATTATTGCCGTTCCGCTCGACGATGCACGCTTTGTATCCGTCACCAATGTGGTCGTCGTCGTTGTCGACGGCCAGCAGAGAATATATTACTTTGTCGTACACGGTAAATTGCAATTACACAGCCATAGGCTCCGAAGTTAAAAAAAAAACCGTTTACGCCGTTGAAACCAAAATATGTAATAAACCATTCTCGTGTATAAATAATACATTTACTATGGGAAAAAAATGTCAATGGCAGGGGAGGGGGATTGAACACCCAAACCTGGCCCCTGGCTATTCCACTAAGAGTATCTATAGATACAGCTTAGTAAGTAAGAACGAGAAAATTGGTCAGATTCCGGATGAGAACAAAAGTACCTACGCAATTGCAAAAAATATACATGGATACTGAAAAAATGAGTCATGATGCAGTGCCACTCTGGATGTTAACTACTACAGGTTTAATTTTAAAGACTAAAAATATTTATAATATAATATATTTGTAGTTAAATATCATATTATATATATTATATAATATGATATAAAAATAATTAGTTTTTCAATTTATTGCGGGAAGGAGTTCTACAACAATTCTTAAAAGTCAAAGGGACAAAAGCAAAAAATGTTTTTATATTCTTGAAAATTAATTAATATAATGTTAAAATATAAAGGAGCAAAAAAACCAACGGCACGTAGTGTTCCCAAGCGGTCACCCATCCAAGTACTAACTACGCCCGACGTTGCTTAACCTCAGTGATCGGACGAGAACTGGTGTATTCAACGTGGTATGGCCGTTGGCAAAGGGTGCTCAGAAAATAACATAATTTAAATTGAATAACCATAACGATTTTATGGATTACAGATTGCAGTATTGTAATTACACAGCCAAAAAAACGTTTACGCCGTTGAAACCAAAATATGTCGTTTACCGTAATACCGCAAACAGTGGTCGTGAGCGAGATAATCGCTACCCGTTTTACCGACAAATATATTTTGTAGAGATCCAAAAAAAAGAAACGAATTAATAAAAATTTACTTAAAAATAATTTATATAAATGTCTGTTTATTTATTCAGTCAACATATGCGGACGTGAGTCATATAACAAAATTATTAGGTATAAACGTTGTGAAGCAGTATATTATTTAACAAAAATTGTACAACAAAACAGCTAAATATACTATTACTTACAATACTAATATAGAATGTAACGAGAACGACTAAAAAGAAAATATCATATTGGACAAAATAAAGACGATCGCGATGGAGATCTATTAAATACAATCAAAAAATATGTATTACCCGAAACCATTTTAGCCTTTAGGAGGTTAGCAAAAGAGCTTGAAATAGAATTTTTGTTCAAAAATATTGGTTAATATGGTTTAGAGTCCCTAGTAGTAAGGCAGTAATTTTAGAACGAATCAAAGACAACATTTCAGAACAATCAATGGATCTAATAAAAATTATGAAGACATTTTAAGGGCAAAAGTACAAGACACTCACTATAAGCAGTGATAGATTAAGGAAATTAAAAATATTATTATAAGAACCGTGGGGAGATCCATGGATATTAAATTTAAATAAAACAAATGCAAGGCAATTATAAGTAACAGATTCTAGTATAGTATTTTTCTTCGATGTATTATTTATTCAGATGAGAGAGAAGCATTCTAAGTTAGAACGAACTAAAGAGAAATTGAGGATTTTTAAGGAATAGGGTCCATGAATAAACGCTTAATAAAGCCCTAATTACTTAATACTTTTCACCAGGGATCAACAATTAACATTATTGGATGGTCATTTAGGAATTTGAAAACTTTTCGGGGGCCATCAAAATATAATGCATATGTTTATTCAAATAAAGTAAAGCCGAAACTAAAAAATAAAACTAAAACTATTGAAATGCTCATTTAATCAACCATAAAAAAAATTTTAAAATAAATGCTTGTCTGCGGGTCGAATAAAGTTCATCCACGGAATTTCTGGTCCACACCGTATATACTATATATACGATACCTATGTCTAGTTTAGATTTTTTTCAACCTCCTAGTAATTTATGGTTTATCTTTATAATCCCAGGACCATATCTATTTCGTATACGGTATACTTTGTTAGGTTAGGTTATTCCATTGTTTCCTTGCTCCTCATCTGTTATTCAATTCATACGATAGGTATCACGACACACTATAATAATATATTATAAGGATTCGTGACGACTGCTATAACACGTTCTGATGCAGTGGTGTTGTTTGACGGCACGTGGTTATTGTGCGTTATTATCTCGTTGTAGGTATCGTAAAAAATAATCACACTTCAAATCCACACTAGTTTACTAACTGAAAGTTTCGTATAGAATAATGTTCAGTAATAATACGTTTAGTTCTAGTTTTGTTCTCTCATCCTCTGCGTGGATATTAGATATATCACATATAATAAAACGAAAATAAAAACATTTAGACAGTCATATTTTTTTACATCGTGTCATTATTCATTAGATATTTTATATTTTTATTATTTTTTTTTATATAATTAATATTATTGCTATAAAGAACTCGAAAAATACCTATAAAATATTATAATTATAATATCATTGGTTTAACAATTAATTTTTTTTGAGTATTAACAAAAGCGAACGACTTCCCCCCCCCCAGCTTTGTCGCAATGATGCTTAGAGTAGGTCACATTGCTCTATATCCTAGTTGGGGATAGGAAATTGCGATGTAACCACCTCGGTATATGTGTGGTTGATTGTCCGTAAGTTATATGTAGAGTCATGTAAACTGTAACAACACTGCAGTAGAATATAATAAAATCTACTACATCCCATTGACATCGTTACAAAAGAATGATGTTCTTGAGCAGTTGACACGTTATATATTGCTAAACAATTTTCACTTAAACTCCTATTTTTTTTTAAATTTCAAATATTCAACTATAAAAATATATTAAATTGAATATTATTGATGCGCGGTATATTAATAATACTTACATTATAAAGTTAAATATTGTATGATATTACAATATGTTTGTGCTATTTTATGAATATTTAATTGTAATAAGAAATAACAAATAGGTATAGTAGATAGTAGATAGAATAAAAAATAAAATAATTGTAAAGGAGGAATATCAAAAAGTAGTACTTACGTAATGTTATTTATTTTTTAAATTTTAAATATATTCTGAAATCAATGATGAAGCCTTAAATCATAGATGTGTATAATGTATATACATTAGCGATTAGTATAAAAAGTTAAATTTTTTATATAGGATCCCTGGAAGGTCAAAAATAATTCTGAACCTTGTTCTATACATAATATAATCCAAAAGAACGTTAATAGTACTGAATACATTTTCAAAAAATAAAACTGTTAATTTGAACATTATGTTAAGCTAAAAAAGGTTAAAATATGGTTAGTAAATGGTAGAATTCCATAATACATAAATGTTATAAATTATACAGGGGAATAACAACTTTAAACAAATAATCTAAAATTCAAATAGAAATTATATTATTAATGTTTTTATACATACAGTAGAGTATAAATAAGGCGAAAGGGATAAATATTCCAAATGATAGTTTTTCCAAGGTTTTTTTTTATGGGTACTAAGAAAATGTTTATAAGTTTGATACAGCTAAATTAGAAATTTGACTTTGATTATTTTCTAAAAATATCAGTAGAATTTCAAATTTCGAAGATCACACAAATTTTCGTATCAAGTTTGTTCTGACAAATCGTAAGTGCCTACCAATTGTAAAAGAATCAATAGGTATTTATTTAGCTGGAGATAAAATTTATTTTAAATATATACATTATATCACATAATAATTGAAATTTTTAGGTGGTTGATAAAATTATGCAAAGAATAAATGTACCTATTAATTTGTTTAAAAACAAAAAAAACATGAAAGAAATGTATTTATTCCCAATGCAATAATCATTGTTTAAACATCTATGCATTTACTGTAACATGTTTCAACTTCTACACATGTCAAACGAGTTTCATTCGCTCAAAATGTATAATAATAATGAAATAATTGTACACACAAAGTTACTGGATCATATTAGATATTGTATGTACAGCAATTGTAGTGGTTGAATAATAAAAATAAAAAAATGTAGGCCGGTACTTAACATTTCAAAATATCTTATATTTTAATAAAATATTTCTGAAATCTTTTATTCTTACATATGGAGGGAATTATACTTCAAGTTGTTCCATATACTTAAATGAATAAAGTAAATAGGATTCGAAAGTGATTTGGCCTGAGTGGTTTTACGACTTTGTGTTACATGCTGTATTACATTAGTGAGATGTAACGAGGCCCTTCGTTGTCATCCATACATACCCATTTGAAGACTTATTTATTTTTTATTGTCGTTTTGGGATTTTGGCCGCTCGTCAGTGATTATTCTTCCATGAAATCGGCTTTAGAGCTTAAATGGGAATTTTCAATTATATTCAAGATAATTTTTAATGGCATTTTGAGGATATTGAGTATTATTTTAGTATATAACATTTGTGTCCAATTATAAAAATTGTACTAAATCGCAAGATCGATCAATCGACATCTAGATTCTAGAGTTATAAGCAATAGAACGAATATTGTATCGTTTGTGAACAGTTTTCACTTGATCCATATTATGTGACCGTAAAAAACAGCATACCTATTTATTTTATTAATTTGTTGTGAAGTAATTATTAATTGCGAGTACTATATATAACATGATAAGTCAGCCAATCATCAATTTACTATTTTCCAATAAAAGACGATCAGGATAATTCACTTTAGTCGTGTTTATATTGCGAAAAAAGGACCAAGAAAGTAAGTGCTAAAAATATCATTTTTAATTTTAAGTCCTTGGCATTGTGATATTCTTCAAGTAGGTAACCTGAAGGCCTAAAATCTTTAGGTTTTATATACTTAATGTATATTACAATTTTAGTTATATAACTATTTTGTTCTAATTCTATGCTTTACCTACGACCTAAATAACAATTGAAAATCATAGCCCGCCATAATATTAATATAATACTATTGATCTAAGATAGTTGATAGGATACATAAATTAGTATATATAAAACCTCGATATGTGTAATGATAGTTAGTACATAATATTAAAATCAAACATCTTAGTATTGTCAGTCATAATAAAAGAACGCTTAAAGTTGAGTAATAATATTATTGTCTAATAAGTTTTCAACCTTTACCAATTTTATGCTCAAATAGTTAAGGTTTTAAATTTCAATTGATAAATTCTCAGAACATAATATTGTTATGACTTATGAATAAGAAACATTCAGTTTTATATAATTTTATTCAAAATTAATTTAACTATGTTAACGTAAGTCTCAAATAAAAAATCCTTTTCATATTTAAATTACAATTCATTTCATTTAAACGATTTTCATAACGTTGTAATGATGATAATAAAATAATAAATAATTTTTTTTTTTATTCTTTTGAAGGTTTGGTTTCATTCAAAAAGTTTAAATGTACCTTATACATTTTACTTCAGCATAAATCTGTATTTACTCCAAATGAATAAAGGTTTAAAAATACACATACGTTAAAAAATCTTAGGCACCCACTGTACAGTTTACATTGAAATTTAACACAGGATAGAAACATAACTTCTTATTAATTTGGTAAGTTTTTATTTAAGTTTTTATTTATGTGATAAAAGTTTTAAAATAAAGGTTTGCTTTTTTTAGTTCTTTTAAATGTTGTTTTGATATATGTTCATGAAACTAAAAATTAGTTTTATATGACCCATGTTGGTTTGTTTTATGATGAATGTTCAAGGTAATATAATTAATACACGTTAAGTAATCGTATATTGTCAAGGAACGAGATAATAATGTAAAATTCAATAACAATGTAAACAAGTTATTAAAATACGATATGTATTATTATTTTAATTTGTATGACTAAAATTTTGTTTTCATTTTGAATAACTGTCATTCAGTGTTTGGAAGTTCCCTACTTTTTTCCCCTAATTAAATTAAACTAAAAATTACCTTTCGAAATAGCAATTAAATTATTCTAAAATTACTTTTTTTGTTATTTGGTCATTACTTTATATTATAAGAAGTAAAAATTATTTGTTTTTCAACTTTGAGAATGGATTCTAGTAAAAACTCGATTTACTTTGTACACTGTGATAAAAAGTACCTACCTAATACATTTCTAGAACTGATCAAAATAATTAAAAAAATTAATTTAAAGAGAACGGTAATTTTATTATATTGCAAAACTAGTATTTGACAAAATTGATTTTTTTGGAGTATCTTCAGTCACTTCCACATTTTACCAACTATCCAATTAAGCATTTAGTAGACTGTAGACATGAAATAAGTTTCAAAATATTTGGTTTATTTTGTGCAAATTATTGACATTTAACATTTTTTTTTTCATTTTCTGTACGTCATAATTTTTGTATTTGCTCATAAAAGCTTGAAAAATTTATACAAGGTTCCTCATACTTTGTCCATGTACAAATTAAAAAATATCAAAAATATATACATTTTTTTTATAGGTATGCGTTTAAATTATGAATTTCGATGAAATTACATTTATTGCATTTATTGTATGTAATATTAGTATTTTAGTATTTATGCTTAACAAATGCCAATGTTGCATCTCTTGCTAAAAATAAAATATTTACCTACAGGATAAATTATATAAAAAAATATGGCTTTGTATGTATATGAAAAATATTCATGAAACTATTCAACTTAAAATATTTTTAATGTAGGTATTAATGTATAAATATGAAAGGTCTGAAAAAATAAATAATACCTCAATGACAAATAGTTGAATTATTTTGCGAAAATAAAATGTTATACCTATAAGTAGCGATATACTATGAATTATTTAAAACATTTCACTTCATTATGTAATAATTACTAATAATATCACATTTCTTATTGTAGAAATTGTAGTTTTATGTTACTACGTGTAACTTGGTCGATCATTTTATAGTATTATAATAGAGTATATACTTTCCAAAAGTAGATCACTTTTGTGCGAATACTATGTTGATAGTGTTTAACTATTCTCAATAGCAAACAGTTTTCGTGGACCCATCAGTGAGAGTATATATTTTCATAATACGTTTTACTTCCAAAAACAGACACATTAAAAATAATCACTTTTTTCCAAACCGTTTAAAATCCAACAAAAAATAACATTACTTCGGGTAATCATACAGTTATCTTAACGACTTTGTGCATGCCACACAATGCCCATTTGGACCGTTTATTGTTCATTACCTCTTAGTATTTATAACGCTATCTCTATACATACAGTATTTGTTAAATTTACCTATAATATAATCTCCCCACAGACTACAATCATAAATGTTATCATAATAAAATAAAAAGAAAGTGTATATTATAAAGTTAAATTAATATTAAAAAACAAATGTGTGTTTTTATTACTCTCAATAATGAATATTTTCGTGGATCTCTCGAGTATAACAATAAGTATTTTCATCTTATGCGTATATTTAAGAGTACGTAGGTAACACAAATAGTAAGGTTTTTTTTTATACTATTATATCTATTATAGAGATTTGTTTTCAACAATGTTTTTAGTTAAATTCATCGACATAAATGTCATAAATATATATTTTTAAGACTTCTTATTGTATAAGGTTTATTAGTGGCAGAGCTTTTGTTATAAGTTGTACTTGACACAATTTTGGCGATCATAAAAGTTAACCTAAATGTTCTCGCCTTCAATGCTTTCCTGTATGGTCAATTTTTGTAAATAGGTCATTAATGAATAGAGTACGATATGTCTATAAAGTAATTATTTGTTGTTTGCTCGTATTTTTTTTAATATAAACGACCAGGATCATTAATTAATGACAATGTTTAGAGAATACATATTTTGAGCAAAATAAAATTCCAAAGACATGTTGTGTATTTAAATTTATTATCTACACTAGTTTTATTTTTTATTACATAGTATTATCATAATTCATTGTTTACTTATGAATAGTAAAATCTATGTATATAGTTTTTTTTATACTTTACGAAGAGGTTTAGTATGGTTTCCATATAATATTTGAATAGTATACCTATAGCTGGTATTAATAGGATACATAAGCAATAATATACATTAATAGTGAAACTATTTAGTGTAGTTTAACATCAACATTAATATATGATAGGTACATTTCTAATTTAATAGAGCAATAAAAGCGTTAATATTATTAATATATTTTTTTTTTGTATTGAAATTATTTTTTGCTCTCAAACAAACACTAAACAAATCCAAGTCATTAATACCAATTCATTTAGAATTTAATTCTGGAAGTTTGAAGTGGAGAATAATCGTTGCTAATTAATATTTATGGTAAACCCCCTAAAATAGTTTTTAGTCTATTATATAGTATTATAACTTAAAATTTTATTTTTGAACTCTCGAGTATATGAGTGACTTTTAATAATATAATCCACGCCAAAGGAAAGAGCTCTTAAACAATTGCGTTTAACTACAGCTGATAACAATATACAATAATGTAAAATTATTAACAAATTAGTGGTTAGGTAATACTGTTAAAATTAAGCTGTAGTCTGTAGACCAGTGGTTCTCAAATTGTTTACTGCCGTGGCACATTATTATTAGTTATTTTCAGTCGCATTGGATAAACATTGTATACTTGAAAAAAAAGTTATTTAGGACTGAAGAAAAACACACGTTGAGTTTTTAATGTATCGTTCAGATGTCTAAGACATGTATTTTAATGTATTATACTATTTGAGTGCTTTTACTATATTTTTGATTTCACAGGAACATAAACAAACATTTTTTTTTTTTTGGCAAGTTTTACGGGCCTATAGAATATACGCACTATACAACAATAGTAGTTATTATAAGTAATACACAAATGTTGTTTAATTGATAAATTATTATTCAAAATTTTCACACACCTAGTTGTATAATATATTATATCTATATTATTATTTTTTAACTTTTTAAGTTAAACTTAGATACCTCTAACTCGCGAGCAAACGTTTGCTATATATATGTTCTTATTGATTATTTGAGCCATAACTCATCACTTGTAGCAATATATTTGTATTATTTTGCAATAGTTATTAAATATGTTTTCAAAATGAAATGTTATGCAATCGCTTTGTATATTTCCAATAGTAGGCCAAATTTAGAATACGGTATATAGAAAACGGGTTCTTTGAAATATTGAATGTCATTGCCATTTTTTTTGTTTTTGGTAAAAGAACGTCGAACGTGCACAACGATGGGTATAAACGTCCGCGAACACCACATGACGTAATTTATGTAAATTCTATACTAATGTTAAAAAAAAAGTAGAAAAAAGAGATTGAATATAAATTTGCTATAAATATAATATTACAGTGTACGAAGGGAAGGATGTATATGTGAAAACGTTTCTTTCTATAATGTGTGTGTGTGTATATACTATAATATTATATATACGAGTATACTATATATATGACATTTATTCAAAAACCATAATTTGCATGAACTTTGTTTACTGGTAAAAAACTCACATTACTCTATATCCATAACGGAACATTAAATCAGCGATTTAATTTTTAATATTTTTTTTACACGAGGGTGAAAAAAATAAAAAAAATATTTTTCGTTATATTGTTTATTGTGGTTGATCTAAAATAACAAAATTATTTATAGGCAATCATTATTTTAAACTGAAATAAGCTTACCAAAAAAAAAAAAAAAATTAAATAAAAAATACAAAACTAAAATTATACTTCACCCGTAAAAACCTAATACAGTTTTTATTTTATTTTAAGTATGAACATTTAAACATTAATTAGCTATTAATTATAATTACGTTATTTAAAAAATAGTTCATATTGTAGCAGAACGTCCCATATTCTTTTTTAAGAAATATGATTTTGGCAATTATGGAATAAAAGTTTAAAATTTGAATAATATATTAAAATACTAATTTAAATTTCAAAGTACCTAACTTATTAGTGTACCTACGTCAGTGCTGTTTATAGTTGTTGCGTAATTAGGGAGTTACAATGAATGGTTTTGCGCGGGAAAGAATCGAGAAGGCTTGCAGTTATTGATAATAAAACCAAATTTTCACAAAAAAAGAAGATAACTTTAACTGTGCAATATCAATTTTATTTTTTCCGTATCACATTTGTGAAAAAAGTTATTCAAGTTTAAAAAACATAAAAATAATGGATTTTAAAACAAAAACTTTGTGTTAGCAATATTGAAAAAAATAAAAATGATATTATACGGTCATAATTCTTTTTATTTTTATGGTGAAAATTTGGTTTTTAAGGTTGTAAGTACTTTCACAATGTATATTATCTTTATTTAAATTATGTGTTATTATATTTTTGAATTTAAATGTTAAATTTATAATTGAAGAGCTTGATTTGTATGTAGTTTATTGAAATACTGCGGAATAGTATTTATTAAATCAACACGAGTCGAAGTTTAAGAATACATTGATCAGCATAATATAAATATTTAGAATCAAATATGACGAGATAAATGCACAAGAAAATATGGAGATTTATGAAAATTAATTAATTTGTAATTCTAACACTATTTGCGTTAAATCAACAACAATACATTAAAACACCAATAACAGATGATCAATAGAAATCGGTATATTATCTATATTTTTATACTTTTATAGTGTCATAATGCGTAAATATATTTTATGTCGTCTTGAATATGAAATACCTATTAATATCATGAAATAATCGTGATATTGTGTCGTCTGAGAGTACTGGTAATACATTAATACCTCTGTTTGGCTTTCGTTGACATATTTTTCCCGTGCTTATGTACGATTAAAAAATAATATTATCATTACAGTTGCGACGTTACTTAAATTATTTTATTGTCAGTCTTATTGTTTTTAATTGTTATTCACTACTTCAATCGTTGTTTGTCCGTAGTTATTAATTTTATCATAATATCAATATTGGGTTCAACCCGTTTGTATTTCAATAAATAAATTAATATCTAAGTACAATTATTAAGGTTGACTAACTATAAACACGTAATGTTCTAGTCTCTGTGTAGTAGGTACCTATCGTCGTTCTTACACCGCAACATAATATTCATTTCTCGTAAACCCAGTAAGAATTGTAGAGTACTCTGTTTGTACTTTCCTCACGAACTCTATTTATATTTTCGGTTGCTTTGTCGATGATGAGTTGGATGTGAAAAGAAAAAAAAATTATGCTGAAAGGGTCTCGCGGAATACACCGGCTGATTATTGCTTTTTTTCGGCGTCAGACGAATATACTTAATGCGGAATTTCACGAAGAACAATTTAGAAAATTAAACAAAACGCAATAAAAAGGTATTAATGTAAGTCGGTCGAACCTTTTGTTCTATAATTATTCCGGCAACTTACTAATGGTTTTTTTTAACGCCGCTATTAAAATATGACAAAGGAGTTTCGGCCGTGTCGTCGTCGCCGCCCGAACTTTAATAATTTCTGAGTCACAACACCGACACCCGTGCCCGTGTCCAAACGAACAGACCAAAACTAATCTACGGAAACTCCCTTGTTTTAGGAACGACTCTGGCTGCCCGGGATTTACATAACGTTCTGCCATTAGTTTTGAAAGCGGTGCTGATCGCGAGATGGGCCCAAAATATTGCGGACAACAAATTTCCCCCCCCCCCTCCCACACCTAACCCTCGAGGAACTATCGCGGAATCACGTTGTAGGTATATTATATTTGTAGCCGACACGCCGAAATCATAGGTACGGTATCCACTCTCGGCTTTCGAAAATACGGTACCATGTACTTGTATAGTAGACACGTATTGTGTTGTTGTTAACGCAATAACATTGCCTAGAGATTTTTTTTTATGGCGATAAAACCTATGTCACATAATACGCAGCCACAAAGGCGTATAACAATATTACATAATAATGGTGATCCACGGTACACACGTACCTCGGAATCACTTTATATTTCTACAAATTTTTTTTTTCTTACTCTTTTGTTTACTTCTCGTAGCAAAAAAAATTTTGCGATTATTGGCGTTTCGATGGAAATTCATATTGTTCCTCTATTACGGTAATATCAGTCTCGAGCTTCTGAGAGCACCATGATAACAATTTTTAATGATTTCTATAATCTATTCAGGGTTGATTCACTGAGCGATGATCATCCCCGTTTTTTTACTATAGAAATTAATTAATTAATTAATTAAATTTATTTTAAAATTTAAATATATCTACTTAAAGACCATATTTTCAAGAGCTTGAGGTTTGTTGTACTAGGTACTTACTGAAGCAGTGTCATATAGTGGTAAGAACTTCTGTTTTTCAAACCAGAACCTCTTTTTTACCGTACATTTTTTAGAGGATAATTTGTTTGAATATTTTAATGTAGGTACTTAGTTTAAAACTCGAACGAGTTGTTTTTCAGCAGCTATTAAAATGTTAATACCAAGCATAATAGTCCTTAAAAATGGTTTTAAAAAAATATGAAAAATAATATATTTTGGATTTAATATTTAATTTAAAATACTCGGTCAAATTTTGATAAAGAAAATTATGTTTTAAGTTTCAACACGTTAAAAAAAATACAAGTGGTCAGTATTTCTTTTATACTGTTAAGTAATATAATAATGACACATTTGTTACGAACCCATTTGGCTTGGGGACGAACCATTAAGTCTACAGCCATAGTTGCGTTGCCAAATTTTAACACCAAAAAAGATGATAACTTTGTCTGGCCAATAACGGTGTTTCTTTATTTTATTTCTTAAAACAGTTAAATCTATCATTAGATATTTAAGTAGTAGGTACCTTCGTCATTAAAAAATAATATTATAACCTACCAGTATAATAATAACATTTTTAGAAATTATCATTATTTTGTTTTTACAATGGTATTGAAAAATAAAGCTTCTTATATCGGGTAGATAAAGTTACGTCTACTTCTTCAGGTAAGACTTAAGGAGACGCTCACAGCTTTAATAGTTTATAGAAAGAAGACAATTTATTACGGTACCTACTCAATCAATTATTTGTATCGTTTGGGCAATTAACAACAACTAAAACTATTATTGTCAGTCGGTTTGTCAGAGATATATTATAAGAATTAGAAATGAATTACTTCGTAGCAGTTAGTGAATATAAGATATTACACACGCATTACGATACGAGGGCCTTATGAATTAACAATAAAAAAGAGCGACCGTATTCAAATTACCGAGATTGGCCATGGTCATTGCTCACAGTGTATCGTTTTTATTATAATATTAATTATGACTTATGAGGGATAAAAAATGGAAAATTAGTAGGTACGATTATAGCCACGAACCGAACGAGTGACTGTCGCACAGATGACCCACACAGAAACGGGATTCCCTAGGCAGGCGTACGTCATAATATTATAAGAGTGCTTATTTTCATATTTTTCATCAAGGCTGTCAACCACCTTCATGTCCACCAGTCAGGTTTACGATTTATTATTTCCTATTATACGTCCCTGCATTAATGTTAAACGAGTGTTAAGTAATTTAAATACATTTATTTCAAATCTTCCATTGAAGTGTTTCGTTGTCTAATACTTATTTTTTTTTTCAAGCCACTGTCCGGTGACTAGAATAAAATACGTAATGTAAAACGTGTTTGATTTACGAGTGAATGTAAGATGTTTGAGTGATTTTTACCAAATAAATGATTATTTTTTAACGTAATAATAACTCGAGTGATTTGGATTAAAATCAACATAAATAATAAATATGCCAAGCGATAATGCTCTTTATTCCTTTCTTTCGAGGCTTCAAATATTATTTTCATTACATCTTTAGGATTTTTATGACGACCATTTGTGTATTATAATTTATTTTGTTCGAAGATTAATTAAATAGCTTTATATAAATACGCTTCTCGGGTACGACATTAGTTTTTTTTTTTAATATTCGACTTGTACTTGACATTGCATTTAATAATTATTATATTTCAGGAACATATTTTAATTTATAATCTAAAAGTATTCCTTTATGATATTAAAATAAATAATAATTAATATAGTTCTGATTTGAAAATTGCAATTTAAATGGTATTCAATACAATTTTAATTATGTATCTTGTTACAGATTACTGAGGCTCGCTGAAAAAACTTATGTAGAGCCGTAGCGGCAATCACGAACATTGAATTTATTAATTTTTTTGCATCAAGGCTTATACATAAACTTTTCAGACTTAATTTCCGTCTGAACGACTGTATATTTGTAATTAAAATACAATTTAAGTACTAACGTAGTAATATTCCAACGTGTATACTATGTGATGCGATTAAAATTACTCGGAAAACTGTATCCGATAACTAATCGTCACGGACCGTCAACAGCACCTGGGACAAAAATACGCGTCATTTAATAGGTACGCCCTGAGTATAATTGTAAAGTGATATACAGTTAAACTAATATAACGACATGTTTGTGCGGAAATTAAAAGTCTCGCTGTGGACAATTGTACGGCACAACGTCGTTGTTTAATGACATTTAAAAAAGGTAAATAATGCTATTTTACTGTGTATAATATTGTTAATTTTAAATTTTACTGATCAACCAGCAAACCAGTAAATGAATTATTCGCAATTTGATTTCGTGTCAATTCCTTTCTTAAGCTCGTTCTATTAGTTAAAAAAAAAAATGAATTAAGTACGATACGTCACTTACCCATGTAAACCTATAAACATAATATTGTAAGTATACACAACGATCGTGGGCGACTTAAGTGATCTTTGTTTTGTATATAGTAGTACCATACGTGTTTGTAACAGTGGAATAATTCAAATATTACGTACTTTGTAGATAAGTAAAATATAGCATTATCCAACACTATCGACTATTATTCCACTTGAAAAGCTTATAACAAATACATTAGTTTTAATATGAATGAAAGTATGATAAAAACTTAAACAGTCTCAAAAAGAATGCTATACAATTCTCCACAAAGCTAAGTGCTTGGCCCATTCAGAGCTTTAAAGGTTTTATAATTATTATTGTAAATGTTTTACTGGTTTCCTTGTGTATAAATGTCGAGTAAACATCAAAGCTGTTTCTGAAGGAGACATGGAAAAAAATCAACATTTTAAAAAATACGCCTTTGTGTCACCACATTTCGGCAAGCCAGAGATCCGCGTAGTTAGGCCCAGAGGTACGCGTACCGAAATCGCTTAACTTTATTATATATTTCCCGCGAGACTTCTGACCATGGTTCATTCGTATTTCGTTTGTGCAATATATGTGATGGCCAATACAAAGAAGTTTGGATGTCTTATAGAGATGGAGATGTAATTAATGTATTGCACTATATAGTATATTTTATACACTGGGGCCATAAATAGTGAGTTGATTAGGTTAAGATAACGAACGTAATAATATGCTAAACATAAAAATGTAATCAAAACAAATGTATAAATCAAGTGTATGTTTAACTCGTTTCGTACGAACTTAAAAAAAACTTGAAATACTTACAACTATTTATCAAAAAAAATCGATTTTTATGTGTTGAATTTATCAGATATTAATATTGTACTGAAATATTATATTAAATTTAAAACTTGAAAAGAGTATAATAATTGTAGTTAATATTTTTGCGATTAAAAATATTAATTTTAATATGTAGACGAATATCTGATACGTTGTAGATAGTTTTTGTATTGTCGATTGCACTTAAAGAGAGTGTGTGAAACATGTCGTGTCTTTGAAGTTATTGTTTTTAATAAGATAAGTGCTTTTAGGATAGCAAAGGATTTCAAAAGTTATTCTCCTAAAGTAGTTGGTATATAATATATAGTTGGAGGTTAGGCTTAAAATGATGGTATGATAATTTATATGGTTATAGGTACTAGAGAGATTTGATGCTGGGTTTCATTTTAATTCGAGTCTTTTTATATCTAATGGAGGGATTCTAGGGTTATGAATATACTCAAAATTGGACTATTAATAGTCAGCGATAGACCCAAAAATAAAAAAAGAATAAATAAAAAAATGCATTAGAGCTTTATCTCTTTTTGGAGGCTTCTTTTATGAGAATAACTATTATGTATCTTATTCAAAATAACATATCGAACTGTATCCTGTTGACTGTTATATACACATTGTAAATAAATCAAACATATATGGTGCCCTAACTGTACGTGTTTATCATTATAATAATTCACTAACTACTTATATGGAACAACACATGATACATACACGTACCCGGGTTTCTTTTTGTGTACTAAAACTTTAAAAGTTTGTATATTAAATTGTGTGATACATTAAATATGATAAAGTCTATATGGAGGTCATTTTGCTGGCAATTCTAGTCTATAATTTATTATCGATAGTATGAAAAAACGATTGTGCTTAGAAAATATGTTTTTACTGAAACATTGCCAACAGAATAACGGTTAGGCAGCAAAGAGGAAAAGATATAAACGTCAAACGCACAATAACGATCATGGCGTTTTCGTAATCATTCTATATGAAAGTAGAAAAATGTTAAAATTTTCAGTTGGAATCGTTTCAATTGTTTGTAATTTAAAACCCATTTGTATGGCAACTCCGAAGACAAATGTAACTATTATAATTTTGATTCTACCTATATAGTTATAACTTATAACATTGTATAAGAGACACATTGAATTTCCAACTAAAATAATTTTAGTTGATGTAATATTTTAATATCCTTTCTAATATGACAACAAGTTAACCAATCATTATTAAATAATATTATGTACAGTAAACTAAAATCGTGAAAATCGGTTTTCATATAAATAACAATCTATACATATACAATTATTTATGGCACTGCCGGTTTGAATTTAAGAATGTATTACAAAGACGCAAAGGTTTCATTAAAATAAAAATACTTGAATATATTTGAAAAAAAAATGTACTATAAGATCTGTTAAATTCGTTCTTATAGCGTTATCAAACAAAATAAATTCCTTTATATTTCTTCAGTTGATTTATCATTGAATAATCAAAAGAAAAAAAGTGGTAAGTGGATGTCGCTCTGCAGTACAGTAGTTTACAAGTGGGTCAATTTATAATGGATTGTATTAAACTTGAGTTCAATGATATAGTATCATTGTATAAGAAAAACGATTCTGAGCGGAGACGGATTGTCAGTCTGGCTATTTTATATCGTCATTATTTATTATAGCCTGTAAGTTGAATTAATATTAAAATATTATAATTTTTTATTCGTTTCTACGGTGATATACAAAGCGTTAGAAATTAAAATTCCATTTTTAGCGGTTTTTCGTAATTTTTCGGTGGTTTTTCCCGTGGCTTTGAATAAATATTGAGAAAATCGAAAAATCACCTCTTTAAAATACCATCTTGATCCATTTGCCAAAAGATAAGATACTATATGTTGAAATCGAAGCACTCTAAAATTAATATATATGTACATTTATTTAAAGTTACATAATTTATTATATTATAATATAATCGTTGTAATATTATATTATTATTAAAAGCTGATGTTACCATGCGTACGCCGTGTAATGTGTATACCTACTACCTACGCTTTCAAAACGAAATACAATTTTCATTTAATTTAAGTTCCGATTGACCATCGCAAATATCTATAAATATTTAGTTGGTTTACGAGGAGCTGAAATTTTTGGATCCGATGCGAAGGTGAAAAGTTTTTTTTTTTTATTTACAATAAGAAACTTATTAAGCCCGGGCTGGTCTAGTAAAGGTGCATCCATTTTTCGGTCGTAAAAATCTCAGGTCCAGTATACGTTGCTACGGCAGTAACAGTAATAATAGTTTATTTTTATGACCGCAATATTTTCGCGGACGTGACGAAAACTCATTGGATCTCCATCGTCATTGGTAAAACGGTGGATGGGTAGGTTTTTTCACCGTTTCTCCTCAGCCATTTCAGACGCAACGACCGGATAATTCTGATATAATATTACACCATATTTTTTTTTTTCCATTAAAAATTAATTATATCGGAAAACAGTTTATAAAATACCACACGTGTGGGGCAGAGGCCTATTTCGATGGTATTAGGGGTATGGAAGAATATTTCTCCATTTACGTTTTCAAGGATTAATGGGCCAATTTTTTGCCTGACCGCCTTCGCTTCTTTCTCCCGTATTAATGAAAATATATTTTGTATAATTTGATATTTTTCCATCCCGTATTTAAAAACATTATTCTGGATGATTGTTTAGTTTTACGGCCAATACGAGTGAGAATTTGACAAATAAAACAGCATCAGGCCAGCAGTTCAATGAAACGAGTACAGTGGAAAACAGCGGAAATTACCTACATGGCTACAGCTATATAAAGTATACATCAAAAACCACAGGAGGAACAATATAATTTATTATTTGTATAAAAGGGTCGGTGGTCAAAATGTTGTTCCCGTCTTTAATAAAACCTGAAATGTCGCAACTGGTGTGGAAATGTAGGGTTGAAAATTATGTCACATAGGAGAAATTAAATGAATACAATGGTTAAACTTTCACCTGATATGAAAAATCTGAAAATTTATAATTATTTTTAACTACAAATAATATTTTAGTTATCTGTTCACTTTTGCATTTTTAACGCATGCCTAATATTTTGTAATACTATATAGTTATTATACTTTAATACTTTTACGTATTAAATTTAATATATATGCAGTTGAATAACCAGAGCTATAACGAAACTGTATGATTTACAATAGGGCTTAATTTTTATTTTTAAATACTTAATGTTTAAAAAAACTCCTTAGAATTTATATAGTATTATGAATAAGGTTAAAAATGTTGAGTAAATTCAAGTTATTATTTTTATTCATGTTATAATATATAAGTTATAAGTACACTAAGATTAAATTCTTCAATGTACGATACAAGTGAAAGATAGTTTAATAGGAAAGGTAAAGTATACACAAGATGACAGGTTAGAATACTCTTGGAATCTATACAAAAATATGTTCTTATAATTTTGAGGAATATTTTTGACATGAAATGTATTTTGGCCGTGGGATCTATTGAAATTAGTAAGATAGTATATTTCCTTGTTGTTATATTTAAAGTTGTTATCAGTTGCTACTTTCTATGGTGACATAATCTGTGACTGTGATGAATGCGTAAATAATATAATATGATTTTAATTGTAACTATTTCCATGTATTTAAAATACACGATCATAATAATATGGTCTAATTACAATGATTTTCAATGATTATATACAAAAAAAAAAAAATGTATATAAAGAGTGATCGCTGGTTTACTTCTTTTTTTGTTGTAACTCATGTCATATATATATTTACCTTAGCACGTATTCTTATTGTAAATAAAGTTTTACAGATTCTATATTTTTAAATATAAAAAAAAAATGTACACAATTTAACAATTACCTACGAAATTGGTTTATCTACCTACATCTTAAATTGGAAGTAGAAAGTTTCAAATTAAGTACAATATTATTACCAATTGAAAAATAATAAATATTAATTGCGATTTAGTGAGTTATGTACCAATAATTTGAAACACATAAATTTAATACGAGTAAAAAAAATATATAATTCAATATATTATATTTAGAAGTAGCTTTAGTTTAATACACCCAACTTCGCTGGATTAATATTCATCTATATTTCTGTCATTTTCTGTTTTGCTTTAGTTGAATAATGTAATACAAACACAATTACAATAATTAATTGTATGATTGTCTGCTTTTTAATATTCAGGTCATATTTTTGATGCAAACACAAAAAACTGGAGACAGATTCAACGAATGCTTAAAAGCCGACGTAGATATCGTTAACATTGGTATTTGTATTTATGTGCGTACATAAAATATATCCAAAATTAAGAAAGTAAATCACCAATGACTTTCTGACAATCATAAAAGTTATCATTGTTATTGACTTAAGAGTCATCGAATTAATATTGTCTAGTTGGTTCCACATGACACGAAAAGAAAATTGACTAAACTGCACGATAATGATGATTAACTATAAAAAGTTAAGTTACAGCAATATCAATTTTAACTGAATAAGTTAATAAGTTAAAAACAAAAATAATTAAATAATTAGATTAAAAAGTTTAAAAAAATACTTTTTAACAAGTTAATGGCCACTTCTGATTTTTATATACACTGTAGCTACACAGCTATAGTGTATCTCTGAGTTGCTGAGTATCTGAGTACAATAAATTCGAGATGAGAGATCCACTTGTAAAGTGAATAAGACATTTTTTTTCTTACATAGTACTGCAATAATTGTAAGCAGAAATAAACGAATATGCGGTTATGGTTTTGATATTATTAATAGCGGGTAAGCCGCCCTAAAATGTATGGTTCAACCTGTTATCGAAACCTTCCATGAATGGACAAAAGTGGTCGAGTATTTAATTGGAACTAGAAATAAACGAATCATAATATGCAGTTATGATTTTAATATAATTGATTAATACTTAGCAGGTACGCCACCCTAAGATAACAGGACCGATCTATTTTCCAAACCTTCCTTGAATCGTCAATATCGGTCAAGTATCTTTATTTTGATTCAATATGTCTCTATTATAATTTAGCAATCTATCGTTTCCGTTTCACTTCAGTAATCAGTTGAAATATTCTCAATTGCTTTTTGTAGAAATTGATCGAGTGTTTTTCTAGTATACAAACCGCAACCACATACTTTGTCTCTAATATTATATAATAGCTGTTAATCAATTTTATATGTTTATATTAGCCTGTTTGAAAAATAGAATACAATACAAAAAATATATCCAATCATATGATAACATTATCTGTAACCAATGACAACTCAACAGTATATAGATGAAAAAATATTCGATTTTCGTGAGCCGAAACCATATTCATGTGTGAGCCATCCTACAGCGATCTATATGGATTAGACGGGACGAAGCTACAAACCCTTCCCATGTCTCTAGGAATCTATTGATATAACTTTTATTGAAAACGGTCCACTAGTTGTTGGGTTATAGATGACGAACAGTCATTAATTTATTTTTATAAATTATAAAATATTATAGATTATTATTAATATTACCTATATTATAATAAATTGTTTAATTTAGTTAACGAGTATAAAATATAATGCGACGTACAGGTGGTTGTCCCGATTCAATTTACGGTAGCTTAAGCTTTCAAGTAATTATAATCATCCTGTTATGTAAACAGGAAATTACTAAATTTCACAAAATTAACATACGATTGGTAAGTTATTAGTCATTATGCTGTCGTAATGAACGCTCATCAATAGTATAGGTAATTTCGCGTGCGTTATGTTGATGTATTTTGGACATTGACGAGCAGATTATAGGGACCAGGTCATTTATGTAATTGCATTAATTTATGAATACTTAGTCAGTACCAAACTCTAGTAATCTCTTGGGGTTATTTCTGTTACACGCATCGAAGCATTGATTACCATCATTACCAAGGTCCTGTACGGAAACTACGCGTTTTGTTAAACTTGACGTATAGGCCCAAGTCTTTTGCACCCGAGACACCGATAGATTTGTAATTTATTCAATCACTCCATGATTCTACATAACATGTATACAGTGTACTCACCGAAAATTTCGTTCATGTAATTCAGTTACACTTAACTGATATTAATGGATAAAATTAGCGTCTTCGAAATTTTGTAGTAGAAATGATTATACCTAATACAATATCAAACAATTTAAGCACACAAATTATTTTTGATGTAAATGGTAAAACTTCAATATATTCTGGAATTTGCGTAGATATATTTTATTTGATATTCGATTGAAACCGTAACTCAATAAAATTACAGACCTTTTACATGTATTATTTATATCGTATTATAACTTACAGTCTATCAGAAGGCGAAGAGAATAATAATATAGTATAAGCGCCAATAAGCTCTCATTTCATCATCTACTTATAGACGTAATATACTGATAAAAATTGGGAATCGAGATATTGTCAATATTCAATAATTTAAATTCCTTCTTTTATCATTATGTATTTTCAACTGGAGATAGCAGATAGGCATTGTAGATTCTTATGTTTAACTGAAATATGCGATGAGAATAATTTAACATAATATTTATTAGTCTAGCTGTTGTAAGGTCTATTTCATATCTGATAGAAGTCAAGCGAAACTTGAAGCAAATCCATTGTCGAACAAAAGGGTTTTATGGTCATATAGATGTTCGTCGGATAATTTACCATACGAAGAGATGTAAAAAGTTTTCGTGCATTACGAAAATAAAATCGATTTTGCATATATTTCCGGACGATCCGAGTCGTCCGATAATCAAAAACTTATATTAAAGACGAGAACTTCTGTACCAATTCATTACTTTGGTTAGCCGCGGAACCGAAGAAAAATTCCTGTCTGCAAATGTGCATATTTGTCTTCTTGTCCTAGGGCATTTGGTCCTCGTAGCAAAGTGTGATGGAACGAAAAATGCCCAACGTAGGTATATGCTTAAATATAATATTATTATTTTTGTTTTGTCCCAACGAGCAATATTAATCTATTATTATAGGTGATTAATATCGATCGAGTTTCTGATACGCCTCACTATCGATCCGAATACATGTTATATATAATTAATAGTGAAAGATTATATTAACTGCTGAGGTATTAACAAAAGTTGTTTTTTTTTTTTACAATAATTGATTTTTTATATTTGCGTAAAACACACTCTGTTACAATAATTGTGCAATTATATACGTTACGTATAGTAATTGCATGTATTAATAAAACATTAATTGTAAGTTATTTGTTATTCCCAGGTACCTATAATAATTTCTATTAAATACAATCGATATAAATACACGGTTCAATAATAATAATTATAATTCCGCACGATATTAAATCACACCTATACATTTATTGTTTTTTAAATACACGCAGGTACTGTATTTTATTTGGTTGAATAATATATAAATATTACGTACGTCGTAAATATATTCTATTCGCGATCAAATCTGTTGAAATTGAAACTCGAGTTAGATTTAGGGTTTAGGGACTTAATATAGATAAATATCATGGCTGCGGTTATGGCAATAATAGCGATAATAATGAAATAAAAATAATAATATAAATGCAACATACTACTGAACTGCATCGGGGACTGACTACCAGGAGCTGATTGAAGGGGGGCAGAGGACCTCCCCCATTTGTCTAGCATCTAGGTCAATAAATCGGGCCGTTTTCAAACATTTGTGTCGTAAGACTTGGATAATGGGCCCTCCAAACGAAATTCAAGATCCACCACTGCTAACTACACGGTTAACACAGCAAGTGACTTCGTACGCACGCAGAAAGGCACAATTTATATGCCATCATCGACGTCATATAATATATTTATACCTATATTATAATACATCAGTACAACAATCGTAAGTTATGTCATAATGAGTTATGTTCAACATTGTGTAATAAAATACAATATTGGTACAATATACGGTGATGTCGTGCTGACAACGTTTGAATCCAATACATTTCAACAATACAGTTTATTCGGATAACAGTTTAAATCTAGGCCTATAACATTGTTTCTAAGAAATAAATAAGTAAATAGAAATATAATAATTATTTGTATGTCGATCCATGGATATTTTATGGTATTTTAAGTACCTACTTGTGCCTACAGGTAATAATTATTTTCAAATGGTGAATAAAAAGCGATACTTGCACGCACATAACTACTTAGGATGCTGGTTCTGACATCTACCTACTTATTTCATAAAAAATAAAACAAACCGAAAACACAGACATAAAATAAATCCGACAGGATGAGATAAAAATAAAACGAATTGTGGAAAACATTAAGGCAACGGCTTCACTGAATCCTAATATGCCACCATTTTTCTATAGCGTGGAAAAAATGTATGAGGTATCGGCCGGGTGATGTACAATTGTACCAGAAAAGTCTTAGATTTTAAGTTTGTGTCCTGAAAATATTCATCTCGCAACTACAATGACTATAATATCATTATCACACGAAAACCTGGAAATTCAATTATTATAAAATACTGAACGTTGTTTAATCGTTGTGGTACGACCACTGGCAAGTATCTATACTTACTGACTATACTTATATAATACATTATACAATTATTGCAGTAATGTAATTTAAACATTACAATTGCAAATAGATTATACATTTTTTATGCCACAGTCGCTTTAGTCTTCCGTTCAAGATACACAAATAGTCAGCACTCAGCGCCAAGAAACATAAATTTAATATTATTATCTTGATTATATCAATATTCTACTCTTCGTTTTACGAGAAAAAGCTGTCCATCCAGTAATAATAGGATGCACTTACATAATTTTCGTAAGAATAAAGTCATTTCGTTAACTAACTAAATATCTCTGGAAAAGATTGAAGAATAAAATTGAAAAATGCACATTGTTATAATATAGAAATTTTAAAATGTACTTGTAAACTGGACAGGTGCCTCGTTTATATAGCACAATGAATTTATCAAACCTAAACGAAAATCTGTAAAAATATGATTTTATGAAAATTATGGACATTTGCCTTTTTTCATTTAGTGGATTATATAATATTACTATCCATATAGAAATACGTTTGTTTAGTTTGATTCGTATGCCTAATAAGGTATAAAAAAGTGTACAAAAATAATGAAATATTATATAAAATATAATTTACTCTTTAGATTTTAATAACTAGCGAATATTGAGTTGTAGATAGTTATTCTTTTGACTGGTGGTGGACACTACAAACATATTAAATATTATTTGCTATTAAAGTATAAAGTAATTAAAAACAGATAATAATAATTTTAATAACGTTATAGTAGTTTTAAAGTTATACAATTTATCGCCGTTTTGAACATTCGCTATTTTGTGTTTAGTATATTTTCTATTTTTGTGGTTTTGAGTTTCAACGTGCTACTATTATGCTATTATAAGTATACCTATATATTTCTTAATTTTTATTTTATATCAATAAGTCGTAGATATTTAATATCAGTAATTGTAGTACTGGATACTACTGCAATATACTATTGCAATACGAAGCTGTACACTGTTATACTTTTAAACACTTTCTAACGAATAATTATAGCCCCGTGTGAAATAAATATTGAAGTTAACCAGAGTCCAGTAAATGTGAAAATAATCTCGTGCACACGATGTCTAATTTAGGTAGGTACTCAGTATCATAAGTCGATAGCGACGGGATCGTTAAGACTGTTCTTTAAAATTGCATATTTAGGTGTCATTATTCAAATATATGTATATAAACTATGGTGCAGTAGTTTTTAATACCACTTTTTCTTCTTTTTCTACTAATAGCGATACAGAAATTGCATTATGTATGTAAATATATTATGATACTCATTTTGAAAAAAACTAAGGATTTATTAGTCACTGAGTGATTTTTAACTTGTTCGACAGTAAAATATGTTGAAAAATTACGCGTTACTGCTGTAGGCCTTATCTTTTATAACGAAGAATGATTAGTCGTATAAATTATCCTCGCCACCGCCTGCTCATCCAACCGTACGATATAGTATACCTACCTCGGGTTGTCGACATTAATTGTTATGTGTGCTCGTTACTTACTCGCACCTTGATGATATTCATTACTATCCGACTACTAGAACTCGTGGAGTATTTGCACTAAACGAGTCCAGTTCGACCTAGACCCGGGATATAGTGGCGGGATGAGCATAATATAATAAGAATGGTAAAACAAAAAAAAAAAAGAGATACACCGGATTGTAAATGACGGCGCCTTAGGGTGATGTAAATTCCAAACACAATTAATTACGCTCCGTTAATCCTGCCGCGCACATCGCTTAGCCCATATTTCACTCACCGAGGTGGGATTTTAAGCTCCCCGGGTGTTGCGTAGTAATAGTAGTAGTAGTGGTAGTTGCAGTGGTAGTAGCGGTAATAGTGGTAGTGGTGGCGGCAGCAGCAGCATAAGCATTCTGTTGGTCAAGATTACCGCGACGCTTCCCACTCTTTATATAGCCATTAAAAATTGCACCCTGACTTTAAACAAAAACTTTTGCACTTGTCTTTGGAGATTCCTACACTGACATGAACAAATAATACCTACTCGTTTACACTCTTCGTCCTCGTCACAGAGAAGATTTTCGCGTCATGCATGATAACCGGTAGGTGTTTTTTTTCATCTCGAAAAACTGTCGGCGGGATATGGTCAGCGAAATTTACCACCGTGAAGATTTGTTTTTGGGTTGGGCTCTTTTTTCTTTTATCTATATATTTTATTATTCCGAGCTGAAAACAAGATTACCACCTATCTCAATCAGTCGTTCACGTTACCGTCCTTGACGTATGACCGTTAAGGTATCCGAACAAAGATCAATTGGAGTAGAGACAAACATCCATTTTAAACTGTCGCAGTATTATCACACACAGCTTTGTATGATATAGGATACAGTAACTTTTTTTTTATGTGATTTGAAGATTGAACATATAATATCAGTTATCGATAGGTAGGCAAGTACTTATATCTTTCGTTTCATATAGGCGCCGACCATCAAAGTGTTGCAATCCGTAATTTTTGTAACTGAGTTTTAATATGATACTACGTAATCTTGATAAAAGATTTCTAAATGTAATGATCTTAAAAATAATAAAAATTTTGGTGAAGGAAGTAGTGTTATTGTTTCAAAGTAATTGGTTTTGATTTTGATATTTTATTCAAAAGTTATTTTGTTGCGTTGTGATTACTGATTAGTAAATCTTAGATTTAAGAGGTGCAATAAAAGTTATTTTATCAACGTTTTCTATCGAAAAAACAATATGAAATCCCTAGTTGATACATTGAACCCGTTTCTTCTGTATTTTTCGTTGTTTAAATAAAAATCACGATAAAAGAACAGCAAACAATAATATTGAATATAACTCAGTATGATTGGGATGTTAACTGCGTTTCGTTTATAATTGTCTTTGGAACGCAATGATTTATCATTCAAATGCACTACGTGTACCGAACTGAGAAAAGTGTGACAAGTAGTCAATATCCTTGGTATATCTATATTCTATATAATTTTTTGCTTATTTACATTTTATTATATTTAATACTTGTGAACTGTAATGAATTTAGGTTTTCATGAGGAAGAAATTAAAAATAATTATCTAATGTTATTATTGAACATCTGCTAACAAATCATAATATTTTTATTATAGTAATAATAATAGAGATGATAATCTAATGTTATAACCATCTCAAGTTCTGCTTTAAATAGCTTTAGGTACACTTTGAATTTGAGTTTTATTAAATATTCATTTATTTTTTGCTGTATTGACAATTTGAATAACAATTTACGTTTTTGTGAATGAAAATAAAAGAACGTTCTAGCAACAGGCAATTTAAACAATATTAGTAATATGATGTTTTTTTATACAAAATAATAACTGCATTTACCTAAAATATTATGATTGTCTTTTAATATAATGTTATGAGTTTTCTTATTGGTTATAGATTCTGAGCGTTTTACAACGTTTTTATTTTATGCTTCCTCCGACGACTTTAGTTACTTTGTTGTAATTCAAAAAAATATTAACTGTATAGGCCATAGAGAGTAATATAGAGATAGCGTTTAGTATATCAAAAGTATAATTAAATTGAAGCCATCAAGGAGGTCGTTTACAATAGTCCTATTTTCTAGATCACGCTGTTTATCATTAACATAACGATAATTGTCAATTGATAACATGATTTCGTAATTACAAATTATTACTATTTTGTTATTCGTTAGAATTTTGGAAAGATTATTAATTCTTCGTGTATTATATTTATTGTCTAATGCTACTAGATACTAGAACCAACCAATTAGTTAAATAATAAAATGGTAATTGCACCACATTTTTTTAACAAAAAATGATTTCACTGTACACAGGAGGCATTTGTCACTTCAATTTATTTCAAAGCATCATCTCTATATTACTCAATGGTATGGACTTATAACTTAATATTTCTATTTTCTATACACAATGCAATTTTAAAAATCAGATAGACTAATTTTTTAGCTATTTGTATCACAAATCCATTCTAACCATTGTACGGTACGTTGGTATTGACATAAACTATTAATTTATAATATAGCACGAATTCACTGTATTATCAGTAGAAAAATAAATAATTTATGTATCCAGTATCCACTCAGAATCACTTTTCGAGTATATTGAATCATAATTGAATTAAAATTCAACACATCCATTACCTATATTTTGAGTAGCATTCAAATATTCAATGACGAGATACATTCGATACCTACTATTCAGCAGAGCGAGCTCACCGGTTTTTAATAATAATTACTAACAATTTTGTTAATGTTATTATTTCAAAAATCATAACTCATACTTAAAAAAATATTAAAATTAATTTTCCATTATATTTTCAGTCATAATGTTATATTTTAAAAAATAATAAAGGATTAATATTTCAAAAGGTCTTTTTAAAAGAACATAATAATGTGAATAATATTTTATCATAAGACATTAATGTATTTATATTAGTAAAATACTTTTGAACACTATGCTGCTAAACTTTCAAAATGAAAAAGCTATTGCTTCTTATTTTTGTAACTTATACATACCACCTATCTTGTAACGTATGCACCAATGAATGTGCATAAGAAAATAATAAATATGCACACTAGTTTTTGTATAATGTGAAAAGTTTAAATCTCACTACAAGTGAGGTCATGCATAAAATGAATATTTTTTGCAATATTTTGCTGTCAAAATGAAAAAAAAAATGAATGAAACTTGAGACCAGTATACCCTTTCATACTTGCAACTGTTGTACCTACTTATGATAATTGATAAATCATTTTGCAAATTAAATATTTTTTTTCGATAAATATAATAAAACGATTACATAACGCCAAAAATATTTTCATAAAGTCTCCAATAACCAAAAACTAAATCGACAATCGACTGAATGAATGTCAAACATATAGTATCCAATGCATTCCACAAAAATAAAGTTATTATTTGTTAGTGTTAATACTGTTTGTTATCGGAATAAGTTTGTTATTGAATATATTATATTTAATAATCTTTATTTAAAATATAATTGAGTATATTATTGTTATTTTTTGTTTTTAATTCACTTGGTATTAAAACCATACATTTCGTCAATTATATTGTTTTAAATACAAAAAAATTAATGAACGAAACTTATTTTCTATATAATATTACAATCATATTAACTTACAAGAAATATTAACTTTTAAATTTTATTATATAAAAATAAATATACTAATTCTGTTTAAAGCACGTTTAATACGGGTTATGTGTAACTCTATATACTAGTTTTGTTTCTTAAAATAATTGAGTAATTAAAGGAAAATAATATATATTTAATGTAAAAAGACTAGATATTTATGTATCAATGTCGAATAACAATTATAGTGAATTATAAGTATTTATATTCCTACGTTCACAAAATTGAAATTGTATATTTATTACGCAGGTAATTTAAATCACTATTCTAAATCTATGGTCTAATATGTTTTTCTTAATATTAAAAGTTAGGTATATTGATTATTGATATTAAACCATGTTGTTTTTGGATAGAAAAAATTTTTAATTTAATTCTAAAAATTAATAAAATAGACTTGCAAGTTCATCATTCATATAGCATATTATTAGCAATACCTACTTTCCCTATTAAGTGATTCATGTAAAGAATTATCAAGTGATATCACAAATTGTGTGTATAAATCGCTTATTTTGTATCTAAAAAAAAGTTTATCATCTATTTTTAAATAACTTATGTAATATTTTATTAATATATTGAGCTTAACCAATTCATCTAAATCGTTATCTTATTATACTACAAAATATATGCATTTTGAACAACTTTCAATATACCAAATAATACTAATCTCTATACTGTACATTATTTATAAGAACATAAATTAATTATAACTTAAAATTTGGTAAAAAGATAATATTATTAAAAAAAAATCAAATGTGACTTTTATTTATTTTTTTACAAACAAACAAATCATAAAATTATAAGGATTATCAATCATATACTTTTGTTTCGGGTTTATTCAAATTTAATTAATATTTAAATTTAGTTAGTTTTAAATTACTTACCAATTTTTATGAACTGATGGTTGGTCTAATTTTGTGTTCGCTAATATAATTCAGTCATTGCTTAACTGTAAAAATATAAAATTAATTCATGTAAATATCAATGGACTTTAAATATTTGTATTGGTAATAAATTATAATGTATAAATTCATAAACGAGATAAATAGATTAATATATATTTGTACGAACTACTATTTTGTTGCTATTATTATGAAGCCAAAAGCCATGGATATTATCAAATAAATACACAATAGATATGTAGATATTTGAACATATAATACTATAGTATAATATATTATTATGTATTTGATAACAAACCAATGCAATTTAATATTGCACTTTTGCGCACATTACCTCTATACGTTTAATTTAATGTACCGGAAATATATTAAATGTATATACCTAATATAACTATGACTGTAAAGTAATTTTGTCAAATATTACTATACTCATCATAGTATTAAATGGTTTTACATTTTTTTTATCTTCACGGTATGTTTTTTTTTTTATTATTTCATACAATCACATTATTAGACAATTTTAAACTATTTAATTATGAAAACTATATTTCAAAGTAGCTGTATGTATTGAAACAAATTTTTTTTTTAACAAATTAACAAATTAATTCATGAAAAAAAATTACGAAAACGCTAAAACAATGTCAGATATTCAGTGCTTAAATTACAAAGATCAAAGATTAAATGAAATGCCGGAAGAAATTTAATAGTAGCATTTAATTTAGTATGGAACGTATATTTTAAAAGAAACTCATTAGATTGAGAATTAATATCACAAAGTGTGAGAGAGGCGAATCGAACATATTATACTTTATACGTCAGACAGACTTGAATGTTAAGGCTAAAATTGCTTCTTCACGGTAGATATTTTATTACATTTTGAATAAGAGGGTAGGTGATGGTAGATACAATTTGTATGAACACCATGAACATCCGAAATTAACAGGTCGTTTGTTGACGGGATAACTAATTGTTGACTAATCAATTACAAATAATAGAGATACATTTTCGACGAACAATGTACACATTAGTAAAAGGACATATTGTCAATATTATTACCCATTTCACACCAAATAAATATTAAAACGTTTGGCCAGTTGAATATATTTTTCGATACTATTCGGACGATTAATAATTATAATATGCGTATTGTTTCAGTTGAGTAGGTACTATTTATTTTTGCCACGATATTGCAGTACCTATATAGCTATAATCGTTGGAGTTTTGAGTGATTTTTAATACGCACGAGTGGATGTGTGCATGGAACGCGGATAAAATTTGGGCAAAATAGAAATCAAATCAATTACCATATTGTTATACCGAATATTATGCATATTAATTTGGAGTGTAAAATAATATCCGTATCACACACACATAGGTACATCTATGTATACCACACTATAGGTATATACCATATCACGGTTAATACCGCTATAATAGGCTATTAAGTCTGTACGCATGCTTATTGTAGGTACCTATACAAGCGATAACCTCGAAATAATATCTCTTTAAATCTCACAACCACGTACTGCAGTTTTCCACGATTTAGCCGAATTGAACGAGTGAACACACCCCAAGATAATCGTATTGTGAATACACAGCAGTTCATCTGGGGGAGCTTAAAGATTTATTTTTGAAATAGAAACAAAAAGTTTATATGTACGCAGTACGCACATGATGTGTTGATAGCCTCGTTAACTGTACGCGTTAAAACCTACACAGGTAATACTATTACCATCAAAAGTAATTTCAACCATTTTGTGTATAATAACTGTGATACCAGAGTAGTGTGGAAACGTCTTGTTATAGTTTCTTTACTTACGTACATGTAAACATTGTTAAACCACTACTACACTCGGAGAACACTTCAGATAGCGAGCTCGGGTAATCAAAACGTGATTATGATTTTGTAAAACGAAGATATTTGCTTGAATTTTTCCAGCATTAACAATATTGTTGTCACATAACAAACCACAGAGAAATATTCTGGAATAGATAAAAGAAACGTTTTGAGCATGTTAACTACTTAAGACACCTGACAGATTTCGTCTACAAAATCTGTACGTTGAACAGGATCACGAGAAGTGAAACCGGCCATAGCTCGAGGTGAGTTAATCGCTCGATCAGCTCGGATTCAAATCCTTTGCCTATAAATATAATAATAATGCACATTCACCCGTGGGGTCCTGCCATTACCTACAGCTGGACGCCGGATTCTAGATCAAACAGAAGCGTTTATATGCAGTCGTCGGGGATCACGAGCGGTTCTCACTTGTTAAGAAAATAATATAATCTTTCTCTCTCTGCCTACGTTTGAATGTCCAAAATAATTGTGCCGACATTTGCAGTCGGCAGCCAATTATAAATGCTATAGAACACGTAGCCGGTATATACTAGCCATGAGAAAACGTGTACGCGTTCGAGTGCGTAATCTCCCCACAAATGACAAATGTATTGCCGAGAAAAAAGATACGTCATATTTTACCCGTAAGTAAGTTTAGCATGTAATATACACACAGTAGTTTTCATTTTGTTTATATACAAATGGCTTTGGTGCCCGAACGCATTTCGAGGGTTCGCGTGTACAATTTTCTCGCTCATTTACTTCAAGAGTCTGCGAGTTTTTTTTTCTTTTTATAGCGGCTGTTCAAATATTTTACTTTATACATGTGGATACATACAACTATATATATACACACACACACATAATATAATCTATATATATATAGATTTCTTTATAGTACAAGGAGCACTGTCAACATTCACTTAAACCACCTGCTTACTACAATTGCACTCATTGTAAACCACCAGTTTTCTACCTCGGTCACATATATTATACATATATAATATAATATGTGCTCCACTGCTCTGTGTCAAACTTGTAGTCAAATTTAGAACGCCTTTTGCAGTCGTTTTACTAAAATAATAACAACATCTAGTCAAAATCAAACGAAGGCAGACCAATTTATTAGAATCCAAACAAGTTCATTAGAAATATGAGACGTATAACGGTCTGGTGTTGTGTGGACTGGTATAGATCTCCAGATGGATTTTTAACAGTATAATTTTTTTTTTTGTCGAAAAAATGTATTATACAGATTAAATTAGATGAATATTATAGCCCAATCAATAGCTGTTTACAATGATTTGGGAAAATAAATAAATGTATTTTGTTCACTTTATGAGAAAAAAAATTTACTCAGAGATCTAACGTAATATAAATAATACGTTAAAGTGTTTTGTTACTGTTTGGATGAATTAATTTTTATTGGTGCAATTTTAAGATAATATATGGTTTACAATAAATAACTTTCTATATAAAATGATGTTGTTTGGGTTGTGTGATTATATTCAGACTTAAACTGTAATATGTTATGCAATCATAATGTATCAATTTTTTTTAACCGTTTCAGTATTTCTTCTGGTAAATAATGTTATAACCTGAAAGTTTCATGAACAATTTTTGCTGTTTATTATCCCGTCAGATTAAAACGATGAAAAACAGTCCATATAATCGTATGAATTTACTTTAGTATAAAGATAAACAAGTAATTTATATATTTTATTTTATTTTTTAGTTTTCGAACATGCAGGTCAAAAATAAAAAAATACATTATACCAAAATGTAACATTTAATTACTGCGGGAAAATCATATAGGTATGGATACGTTTATTTGAACATTTTGAAGTTGAGATCGTATACGAACTTATTTGAAATAATTAAGAATATAATACCATTAAAATAAAACTGCAAACTGTGGTTTATATTCGAAAAAAGTGTCAAGCTCCTGACGAGTGAAATAAACTAACGTTACAGGATCAGCACAATGAGGGAATGTGCACACACACATGCGCATTGGCGTAATTACCATATTCATTGAGGGTGCGCAGATATTATCAAAATATTATGAAACTGCATTATTTTTATTGAATGCCAGTACTATATATTTATTAAAATTTCTAGACGAGGACCCAGAAGTTGGGACGTTTGTAACAGAAAGGGCCATAGTGGCAGATCTATCTGCGTCATCTGCCTCCGTAAATAATACGCCACTGCGTAAGCGTGAAAAGTTTTAGGAAACGTAGGCACACAATATATAACAACAACTTTCGACGTTCGACTAACCTGATAGGTTGTGACGAGGGGGGGGAGGCAGCTCACAATGTATAAATATATATCAAATATCCAAAATTAGTGAATTATTTTATTTACCCACTAAGGTACATACTATATACGAACTTAAACGGCGAAACTGTTAAATTTATGAACTCCAACATGAATTCATATTATAATTTTATGTTAATATGTTATAATATAATATGGTAATATAGAAATATAGTAATAAGTTGATGATGCACAAAATATCATTTTGATAATTTGAACGTCGAATTTCGTTTGTATTTCCTTTTCATTTATTCCAAAGGATACAGCTTTCATTTATGATAGTCAAACTTTCGCTCTAATAACGATATTATGTTGTTTTTTAAATTCTACCGCTTGTAGGTTTGAGCTATGTGTTTTTATATTCAACACAACAAATATATGCAATATATAATATATAATTTATTTTGGCATTCATAAATGGATTTGTACACCGTTATAACTTTCCTATATAGACTGCCTGCCTTGCGTGATAATAAGTTCAGTGATACGGAATTTTTTTTATCGATTATCCATACATATATTATGTTAAATTATTTGTTGATGTCTTATCTTGTATAATAATATGGTAAGAATAGAAAATAATAATAATAATAAAACGAAAATACATACATTACTGGTTAAATAGTTCAATAATTGTCTTTTTTCTTTACTTAATTAATTTAATTAAAATAACTAACTTTTATTATTTTTTAATTGTCCAAGATTTTAATGGTTTAAACTTAAGTTTACTTTATAAAATATAAATAAATGATAATAATATTATAATGTGTTAAATCGATATGGAATCGTTGTATAGTAATAAACCGTTTGAATAATTTTGAGGTGATTATATATTTTTTAATAATAAATTGGAAAAAGACTATAAAATATATTATAATCCATCATTTATGACTGATTATAATACATCGGATACCTACGTAATACCGTGATGGTAACATTTGTTAATCAATGGAATACAACATATTATATATATCTACCTAGATAGATCATTCAAATAACAACAATAATTAAATCATTGTTTTTACACAGAGATCAAACACAACACAAAAAGGAACAAAACGAACGAGAAATACACGACAAGAGATCAACGCAAAGATAAATTTACAACAACCCTTCACGTTCCTTTGTGTACCAAGCCATCATTCGCATTGAGTTACACACCTGTCGTTTTCCCACATCTCATATTATCCCAAAACAACGGATTCCTCAGCCACCGGACACTTGACTACGTAGGTATAACCCGTAATTTTAAGCTCCGCGCAATTCAGCTATAATAAGTACCTAGGTCGAGCTTGGTACATACATCAGGCCATTTTCTCTGTACCGCTGATAGAGACCGGGTTGATTGACCGATTTCTGCTTTTGAAGTCGCATAACAGTAGTTGTAATTGTATGCATCTCGATTTTACCTTGTTACGGTGTATACAAGACTGTAAATAATTGCGACGTATTCCCATACAATAATAATTATAGAAATATGCGTACATAGGTAAAAAAAAAAAAACTCTAATGAACTAAATTTATATTCATTACACTCAAGAATAATATAAGTAGGTAGGTACCTATATTATGTATATTTATCTTTATTTCTTGTAGATATACATAACAATAGTAATAGTTAATATGTCAATATAACGCTGTATTATATGATATTACGATAATATTGTAAATACAAATACCAAATACGACAATATTATTATTGAGTAATATAATACTATACGCATATTACATTATATAATAATTAATTAAGTATTAAATATTAATAGCACAACGTTTTTTATAACGAGTTTAAATGCATATTTTTATGTGTTAAATAAATTCTAGAAAAAAAAACAAATAAAAAAAATTTTGTGTAATAAATAAATGAACTATAAAAGAGATTATGGAAAAAAAAAACTTGGTCAAATACGTCTTAATCATTCAGAATATTAATTTTTGTAATATACAGGGCAGTTATTTTATAATTCATCACTAAAATCTATGATGGAAAAGTATAAGCTCTTTGAAATAATTTGTACACAATATTTGAACCAATTACTTATTACAAAATTACATTCTTGTAAAAAATATGATAATTTTTTTAACATAAATTTTTTTTTTAAGAATTATATTATATACCTATATAACATTGAATTATGAACGAGTTGTTAATTAAATAGGTAGGTTGCCTAGCAATTTAAAGTTGTATCAAATTGATTAAATATTTTAAATTCAATTTTTAAATAATATGGAAATTCGAAGAAAAATATAATCATAAAAAAAACAACACTAAAAAATAGGAAAAAATATACTCAACTTTTTTTCTTAAACGTTTTGTAATAACTTCAAATTATGTAAAACAAATATTTCAAAAATGTTAGTACTTTTCAAGAAATGTTATGATTGCCTTGAAAATAATCACCATAATATAGAATGTCGTCTATTTTACACCTACATTTTTTTAAGCTTTAGTAAATTGTATAGCTTACAAAAAAAGCTTAATATGTATATTCTTATTTTTAAAAATTCTATTTTTAGTTTACCGTAAAAGTAAAAATGTCTTTAAATCTTGCCTTAGAAAACAATATTAAGGTAGAATCCGTTGGATGAAAAACTTTGGATGTAAAAGTTTTGTTATGGTAAATACATTAAAATTATTTGGCATGTTTAAAAATAATATTTTACTTTAGAAATTCAAAATATACGCAAAAAAAATATTTAATTTTTTTGCCATTAAAAAAATAACTTGTACATGAAAATTTTAAAAGTTTTTGTTTTATATTATCGTAAAACATGTATAATATACTTTTTCACCACGAAACTCCAGAAGTACGTTTGTAATTCCCCGGGGTATATATACTATAATACTATATATAATATAATTTACAGATAAGTTTAAGTATTTCCGGTAGATTTTAGTTTTTAACCACAATTCAATTTGTGACTGTGCAAAAATTTTTATAAAAACACAGTTCATAACTTTAATAAACTTTAATTAAACATCTTTTAATATATATATTTGTCCGAATATATTATTATACTAAATACAACTCTTTTACCAAAAAAAAATATTGTGTGCAATAATTATTTTTTGTAGACAAATGTAATCAGTGAAACAACAAACGTAGTGTATATTTGAAGTTACAAGTTGCTCGAATCAAACGGGCCCTCTAATCATTAATCTTCATAATTGTGTAATATATAATCTTAGTCCACTGTGTTTAAACTAGGATGTCATACAGGTGTCTTCTAAGACCACACTACAACCTTCACTAATTCCGTAAGTTTGTACAACATCTGTCAACTGTGTATACACATATTAGTGTGTTTACTCATGGAAACGTTTTAATACCTTTTAACATTCTTATTGATAGTACAATTTGAACTTCGTGTATGTACAACTGTATAGGTATTATAAATTAAATAAGAAAGTTTCTAAATACGTACGAATGACTACCATCTAAGATTAATTTAATGTTTTCAAGGATCGAAAGTTTTTAACCATGATTATAATATTATGTGTATCCGAAGTTCTAGCTTCAAATGTAATGCTTATAAATAAAAAAATGTGCATATTATCATAATATATTTTCAACGTTTGTTAAATGCTTAAGACCAATTTATAAAGAACCTTATATTAAACTATAATAAGCTTTAGCAATTACATTTTAAAACTTTACACATTTTTAATTTTAAAATAATTTGTAATTATTACGAATTCTGTGAACACGTTTTGAACTTGAAACGTTTGAATCTATTTTGCCAAATGGTGTGGAAATATCACCGTTTTAGTTACTATGTTTTAAATAAAAATGAGAGTTTTTACTTTTACCTACTAGGTCCAATTTCCTAACCTGAGCCATCCAAAGAGTTAAAATACTGTATCCTTTTCACTCCGCTGAAAAATGATGACAGACACAAATAAAACACTGAACAAAGTAAAACCAATACATTTTTTACTTCGTTCATAATGTATAACGTCTGCAATAACTGATATTATGAATTGGACGATATTGTTTTCTACAAGACATTAATCCACGTATGACCTTAACATATTAATATTCATGTTAGAACGTTAGGTACCTACACTACCAAAATCATAAATATCTGATCTGCGAGCGTATTATTTTTTATTATTATTTCAGAAAACTCCATTGTAGATTTAACAGAAAATTGCACGGCGCTACAATAATAATGATTTGTGTTTGTAAATATTTTTTGACATTTTTCCAATTTGACATTGTTTTTATTTTTGTCACATAAACATTGCCTAGGTTTAAAGTCGGAACGAAATTACAATATGAATAATATATAGTCATGTACGCGCTTATTCGGTGTCTGCAGAGCGCGCGCCTTTATGCGGTTCGTGACATTTTTTTTCTTTTTTTTGCTCGCCGACGTTATTATTTTCGCTACACGACTACAGGTCCGCCGCTGCACGCACCGACGGCGAACTGTGCGGGGGGTCGTCCTCATAATAATAATAATATACAAAGTATACGTCCACCAGTGGCCGTAGTGCGCACGCGCGCGATCCGCCGCAAGAACGATCGCAGTTACCTACGACGACGCGGCAGTCGTCCCGGGCCACGCGGTCTCGCGATAAATTCGTAATTTCGAATGGGCTCGAGGGCTGCAGAAAAATGTATTTCACTCGGAGGAGACGGTCACACGCGGGACAGACGAGGTGGCGCCCGCGTATGGAGGCGGAAGGCTTGTGATAATAACGTTGTGGAGAAAGCGACGGAGGAAGCGATGGTCGACGTTGCAGGCGGAGGCGCATATTATATTATTATGTGGCATAGCGGTGCGTTGTTTTTAGCGTTTTCTCGGCGAATTTATGGCGGCACCACACATTTATATATATATATACATATAACGCGTTAGATTAATGAATCTTCTGGGCCCGTTCAAATGCGCCCCCCCCTGTTCCTCCGCCACCCTTACGATGTGCGTTTAACGAGTTCTCGTGCTTAATTAACCGAAATCGACCTGTGTAGTACCGCGTGTACCGTGTATATTTATATTTAGCGCACATTATTATTGGTACATCACGCCTACGACATGCGTCTACCTCATAGCTGTGGGTATGGTATAGGTATACCTAGGTATGTAATCTATTCTATGGTATACAGGATGATTCGCCGAGCATATTATCGACCCCCGTTTTCTTTATTCAAACGATAATGCGGTTTATCGAAATCTGATATTTGGAAATTTTAATAATTATATTTAAAGACCCCCCCCCCACCCTATCTATTCTACTGTCAATTATTTAGCGGATCATTTTTCTGAAAATCGAAATTCCAACTATTAGTTTTCGAGTTATTTAGCCTTGTGTATTACTAAGGACAATAGGTCCATGATAATGGGTTTGGAATATATTTGTCTATAAATATTTATAATTTATAAAAATGCACCGGTTGAAATAAATACTAGATCCAATATTACATCTATTTTATATTTTGTAAAATCATTTTTAACGACTTAGTCCTTAGAATAAACATTTCCATAGGCAACTGAAAACCTACCATACTATATTGTAAAAGGGGGAAGGGTTAATAATCTTGAATAATTTACACTAGAAAAGGGGAAAAAGATTCTCATTTAAAAACAGAAGTCTGAATCGATCGCTTCAGGTCACAAAAATCAGAATTTGAATAAAATTTAAAAAACGGGGATAATCACGATGTCCTGCTTGGTGAGTCACACTGTATACCTACATGCTACAATACTGATGTTACGTGTGCGTTGTTAAAATAATAAAATATTATACCGTTGCGCTCGTTTTATAGTCGTACCTACCTACCTATTTGAACGGTCGTTCGGATCGGGAGCGCTGGTGTTGGTGGCCTCCGGCTGGTGTACGGGAAAAAAAATTGGATTATTTAAAAAAGAAGTTCGGATTTCATTGGCGGAGAACAAAACGGAAAACGGGCTCTCGCCCGCGAAAAATCGTGGTAAAAAAAAAGGCGAAAGATTGATGGGCGGCCGTTTTCTCCACGCGCGCGTAAAGTCCTATCACGGTGTTTCGAACCGTTTACGGCACGTCGTGCGGCGCACAAACATACTATACTATTGCTCCCCCGCCGACGCTTTTGTATCGGATTGGGTCGGGTCGGGGTGCCATTCGCCGGTGTGATTGATGAGACTCGTCGTGTCACATCCGAGAAGAGATTTGACTTTCCCCACTCGTCCGACGGTGTTTTGTGTGTCTGCGCCGCCGTGAGATATGAATAAGTCGATTAGTATAATAATAATAATTATAAGCTTATAGCTCGTCGTTTCTCGTCGGTGCCGAGTGGAGACGAGCACACGACGTGGCTAAGGCGTCGATGACAGACACGAGACGTGTAAGTCGCGCCTCCAGATATATTGTGTCGTCGCCGAACCCCCTCCACCTCCCCCCATCATATTGATATTGATATTAATTACAATATATATTATTATCATTACAGCACCCGTATTATAATAATATTAATGTTTAGTTACACGCAACGTCCATAATGTTATATTATTATATTATTATACACGTACACATAGACTAGATAGAAATCGTTTAGAAGGTATACGTAAAATCGGTTAACCCCGTTCGATGTCTCGTCTAATTTTTATTAAGTCTTCTTTGGTTGCGTATGACGTGAGAATTTCCCTCCGACGTTTTCACACGTTTAAATGTACGAAAACTCATAATATTATTTTATTCCTTTATTAAACTACGATTCGTGTGAGTTACGTTAAATTCAAAAAATTCATAGATACCTAATAATATACTTGAATATATTTTATCTCGTCATATATATACATAATATTATTATGTTTATCACACGTTTATTATTAATTGAATTCGGTTATTATTATTGTCACGTGTACAGAGAATTGTTCACACTGTGTAAGTACGGATCCCGTTAATGAAATACTGACAATCGATTGTTGATTAGAATTTCTGTCGATGTACATTTATTTTTAGATTAAATTTTCTGATAATAAGGATGCTCAAGGCAGTAGACCAATAGGTATAATAATATAATATAATAGGTATATCTATAATAGACAGTGGTAATTAAGATAATATCGAGATGAGAAAATTGCTCATCACCCGACCAACGGCACAAAAGCTCAATCCGAATCTCCTATGTGTTTTACCTATGTACCTATCGTTTTATGAGACCTACAATGTTAATGTGACCAAAGTACACATGGTCCCTTTGATGTTACATTAAGCAATTTCCAATGTATATATAATATATTATACAGTTCACGGTTGTAGTATTACGGCGTTGGTGCCCATATAGTATGCCGTTATATAACCTGTCATAGACATTTTATAATTTATTCTGCTAATAATCTCATTCCGAGCTCGAGACTCCAAGCCACAACCGCCACCGCTGAGGAACGATGAGGTTGTAGTGGTCGCGATCGACCACCATCAGTCATCACTACCACCTCCACCACCAATACCTCCACTACTACTACCACCACCACCACCACCACTATACCACCGGCGAGCAGCCTCAAACGAGTTTCGTTTATCGAATCGAAGGTGTGACAAAAACTTCTGCAAACACTGTTCGTACACGCGCCAATGCATAACCGGAAATCTATTAAAATGTCAGGACTGCAGACGAATATTTTAAAATTTTTGTTAGCGGGAGGGGTAGGGGATGATCTTTAAAATCATCTACAATTAATACCTAATATAATTTTGTATGGTTTTTTAAAAAAAAATTTGTCATTTCGTTTTGGATAAAAATGTAAAATAATATCTATTTTAATAAAATATAGTTACAAACAAATATTATATACGATAATATAATCATATAGAGATGTATATTATTTTATTTAGATAGGTACATGTGTAATTTATTTTGAATTTTTAATCATATCGTATAAAAATGTGATATAATATGTGAGTTCGGGGACAGTCACTTGTGTGTTTGTGTGGGTGTGACATGGGTGGCGTATACCGTCCCGGCGCCATTCGGTCTCCGTTGAATAATGCCCAGGAAAGTGTGCGAGTGAGTGTGTATTCAGAAGGTAATACGCGCGTTAAGAATTATAATATTGAAGCGAGGGTTTATCAAGGTTTAGTCGTTAACTCTCGTGTACGGCCGTGTACCTACTCGAAATCCTTGGCGTGTTAGTAGTGGTGGATAAGATTACAAAACATATACACGACGAAAAGTATTTTATGAGAATTTACGAGAATAAATGCAAGAGGGTGCAAATAAAAAACCAAACAACGAAAAAAAAATCGTTGTTAACGGAGTGAGATATTGTGGACGAGAAGTATATAATATGGTATAGTGTAAAGCCACTGCACACTGAGTTATAATACTGTATAGGAAGATAAAAGTGATCAGAACGATATCAGAATCGTGAACTGCGCACGATATAATAATAATAATATAGGCATAAAACGTGGATACGTCTAAGATGATATTATTATTGTTTAAGAGAGCTGGAAACCCGAAGAGTGGGCGTATTATGAGGGTGCAATTAAAGGATGCTCTTTTACTCCAATTAAGAATAAACTGTTGTTAAAAACTGTAAACTAATTACGGCGACCATAAAACCAGTGGAACGTTAAAACCGCGTATACCTATATACACGAAATGAGGTACCTATACCTACCTATAATGTGCATTAATAGCGAGTTCCATTAGCGCGACAAGATAAAATATTTTATGGACTACATATTGGCCGTCGACCGTGTTAATATAATCATACGCGCGTATAATATTTCCTATAAATTCTTCGAGTGTGCCGAGTTCGATGATATTTTTTATGTTGTGTTTTTTAATGTCCGACGATAGCCATAGGGCATTATACTTTATTACTTTTTTTGACAATATTTAAAGTTAAGTTTTTTTTTTTTTTTAATCATATATATCATCATGACATTGTATATTATATTGTATATAATACAATATATTTTCTAAACACGTTTTTTTCTTATTATTATATGTAATTAAACAGTGAAAAAAAATAGTTTGAAGTAATATTTTATAATTCGTCTACATAATATGAAATTGAACACACATAATTAGGGTAGGTACCTCAAAATAATAATTTTAAACGGTACTCATTCATCTATATTGTTTCATGAATATGCAACATTATACTATTATAAAATGCATGTATTGAAAAGAAATACGTTTAACATTCAACTCACATAGGAAAATTGTATTTTAAAATTGTATGGAACTATTATAATTTATAACAAATTAAAAAATTTGATTTAGATTGTCACAATGTTTTAAAATATTGTCATAACAATTAAGAAAATTTTTTGGTAGGCTATTAAACGTTTTCACAATATTGAAGCTATTTATTTTCATAATAATACTATAGTTATATATTTTCACGAAATTGTCGCTGAATATTTTCTTTATATTGTTGCTATATATAATATTATAATGCACTGTTTTGTTATGCTTACTGTAAATCATATCGAAACCACTATAATTTCTTATAAAGTTATTTTTATATATGAGACAATCTGAAAAAGATGTTAACGGTAAACGGTCCAATAACGAAAATAAGTTTTGGATATCTGTATTGAAATATCACTGTTATATAACTTATTCCAGTATTAATCAATCATATATTTTAATATCTGGTCAAGATTTATTGATCGACAGCATATAGGCATGCCATTTACAGAAACCCCGAATTTCGAGTAAAAACACAAAATACGTATATTTTTGAAAATTATTTTGAAGAGTAAAATAGGGTAATATTATATAGTTGATATAATATACATAATATGCTAACGATTTCTCATAACTGTTAGAAGTTTGTGAACCTAAGAGAATAACACCGTTTTTGATTTTATTTTTATTTATCGACCATCAAAATGATATGCGCTTAATAAATATTTTCTTACAGATCATTACTCAAAATAAATTGAAAAAAGGAAGGTATATTGACATTATTTATTTCCATAAATTATCATAAATAATATGTATTATAAACAATTATTGAAAACGAAATGCGTACAACATAATCAACTGAGCGATAACAATATACGTGAAACACATTCGTAACTTTATTGAACATTTAAAATTCTTCTCAAAGTATATCAATTTTGTCCGTATACTGTTTATAATTTCATATTATAAACCACCTACATAAAATAATAATACAAGTTTATTATACGAAATATTGTCTGCAGATAGTATTAATTTATTGGTATTAAGTTTATCAAATTATTTAGGTATGTTTATTTTATTTCGTATACACATTTCTGATGAAAGCGAAATGCTCACAATAATAATTAAAACGCCTATGAACAGGTATAATTTTTATTCACTGTAACTATAGGGAAAAACCGCTATTTGTAAAATATCATTGAAACATTTTTAAGACATATTTTCATTAAGTATAGTTTTGGAAAAATGCCAAATAGAAAATTTTCACCAAACTTTGCTCAGACGTATTTTATGAATGCGATGATTTATTATTACTTTAAAATTTAATACCGAAAAAAAAATCTTTTTTACCCTGACATAAGTGAATCGAGGCGAGCGATTCACGCATTGTAACATCGTATCTGTAGCATATTTGGAACTTTATTTTTATATTACTTCTAGAAAAACACCTTTGACGGGAATATGGCAAGTAGAAGACAAACATTTTGACCATTTCAATTCTAGTATGTACCTCTTATATTTATAACATTCTACCAATATAAGCGAGTTTGATTTTCTAGACGAAAAATTCGAATTTAAAGTTTATAGACTAATAATCCCACTATAAAATAACCAATTTTTTTATACTTAAACAAGAATTCTTTATGGTTCCGTATCCGTTAAAAATATTTGTGTTTTTTTTTTATTGTAGAAATCCGTCCTTATATCAGTATAGACAACATTTAATCAATATTAATATTATTAAAATGTTAATAACGAATATTTGAAATATTTTTATGTCTTACGAAAAAAAAAAACCAACAAATCTCGAGTAGGATTATAAAGCTCGGTGACGGCGATGACGGAATTACGTAGAGGAAGATTTTGAGATATACGCCGCTTGTATCCACTCCAAAAGAATATTAAAATTCGTTTAATATTAAAAAAAAAATAGTGAAATCATAAAAAGTAAATAAATATCAAAATATAATGAAAAACGAATTTGTTAATACGAATTGGGGCGTATGGGGTTTTTTACGTTTTATTCTTTTTAACGACATCCCGTAAACATACATAGATAACCGTATAGGTATTATATACTACATGGGTTATCACTTATGGCTTGATAGCGGAAGAAAACGCACATGTGACGTGATCACATCGTGTAAATGATTCCGGTGGTGGATGACTAATATTTGTTAGTTTATTTCTAACGTTTCCTGCGCGTTTCGGCGTGGACAGCGAACTCTTCTAGGACTTCCTAGGCCCATAATAACATGCGTTATATCAATACACTATATTGTGCTCGATGGTAAAGTTCCTTTGAAATTACGACGCGTTTCTTCGATGAGAAAAGATCCGGCAGTGTAAAACATTGTGTGTGTGTGTGGGGTATTTGGAGGGTTGGTAGGGTGCGAGTGAGGGGTGGAATATGGGGGGGCGTACATTCTTGATTGAGTTCCGAGCAGGGTTGGATATTATGCTCTCTGCTTGTAGCTATTATAGTCCATGCAGGCTAGCCGTTCGATTTCGGTCACGACATATTATTTTATATTGCTGACCGCAGTCCGTCGGTTTTTCGGTCCCCAAAAACAAAGCTGTTAGTTGACAATTCACTTAACTTCCCAGATGGAAGGAACAATTTATATTGTTGGTTATTGCTGTGAGCAATTACAAGTGGACACAATACTGTGTGCGTAGCGCGTTTCAAAACCTCTTTAGATTGTCCTGTATAGTTAATATATTATTATGAAAGTGATCGCCGTAGAGCACAAATAAAAAAAGAAAGTTTGCGATCAGGAAAATGAATATTTACCAAAAATTTGCAAGTTTAATATTGAATGTTTGTGTTTAAGTTGGACGCATAATGTACTTGTATTACCTAAATACGTCTATACACGATACATACTTAAGATACACAAAAAAAAAACACACATTTTAATAATATGAGTGAATAAAAATAAAAGTTCAATGTACTGTACCGTTGTGTAGGTAAATAATATATTATTATGGTTTAATACAAAACTAAGGGACGTGACTAAAATTATTATATAACCTATAACCATTATCATTTAATAATTTCATGTTAAGTACCTATATTATATTGTGATTGATTTAAATTATTTTTAATTAGTAAACCGACACGTGTACCTAAATGGCTAAATCAGTCCAAACGTTTTGGGTATTTGAGATATTCATACGACTTCCTCGATTGTTTACCGTCATTTTTTTTTTTTGGAAATCTCGTTGACACATCTAATTATTTGTTTTAACAATAAAATAAAAATTGTCTTCAAGTTTAAATTGAAAAAATTAAACTACCTATTTCCTAAAAGTCAAACAATAACTTTTATAATATCATATAATAATATAATATAAATAATATTATGTAATTTTTTTTTCATCGAGAAGAAAGTTTTAATTTAACTGTTTGAAGAGAGAAACTGGCACAATTCCAACATAGCTTTTAAAAGTATACACTCATCAATTTCCGACGAAAAATACAGCATAATATGTTACACATGTCGAATAGTTTGTATATTATTATTATTTATATGCGAATCACTTGTCAAAAAATTAACAACTGTATGGAAAGTTGGTTGTTTCATCATCAAACACTTGATACAACATTACAACGGTATTATATTATAACCTCCCTGACTAAACTATAATAGAATAATTATTATGATATTAGTAGATACAGTTTATTAAACTCGCGGCTGTGCTGGTTTTCACACAGTTATGTACTATATTACATAAGTTGCGTATGTGAAATCACTGCATGTCCTATACCAAGGGAAGATATTATTATAATCACTATTTTGTCACGACGACGATATTAAACCCAGTGCGTTTTATTTTTGACAAATCTAATTAAAAGTAATAACAATATGTACGCGTACGTACATTATTCAGTATGCACTATTCAGTATTATTGTAACCAACTGCGTACTACCTACCTTTGTTATTAAATTCTTTCAGAGGTTGTTTAAGATTTATAGTTTTAAAATTATTCAAAACGGTTCTTGCGTATGTGATTTACGACCGTCAATAAATAATACACAGTAAGTTGTGTTCATATACTATAATATGTACATTTTAACGTAGTAGAAAAATGTTCAATACATTTTGATCAGCTCATCATGTTAACTTTCCATCGATACATCGAAATGGAGGCATCGTTGTTTTTATATTATATAATGGTCAGGGACAAGTTTTTAAAAGCTTTCGGACGACTTAAAACGATTGAAATATGTTAAATCAACAATGTTTTTTTATGAAATTTAAAATCTACTTTTATAGACACCTGCGTATTGTTGTACACGAGTCGGTCAATCCCGTTAGGTGCCATCGGCATAATACGGATATTAATATTATATAAACGCATTACACGATATTATATTAAAGTGCATAGTATAATAATATGTTAAAATAAGCACAAACATATACGATATACATAATAATATGATGTATAGTATTTGTTATGCGCAGTTTAACTTCTGACACGCGTAAAGAAAAAATCGCATGCAAATAGGATACAAAGTATATTATGGGTACGAACATAAATATCTCAGAGAAATGTACGAAAAAATAATAGTAGATACTTATCAGATTTTTATATTTTTTAGTTCGACGCCGCATTATATCTACGAGGTGTACGCAATTTTATCGGTTAGATATACCTTATAGGTACCTCTGGCTAAATACGGTTATAGCTAAAATATTGTTGTAGTTATTATAAGCAATAACATATTAAAATAGGTCAATAATAAGGCATTTATCGATTCACTATACTGTTTCAAAAGAGGGTATCTACCTAGTAAAAAAGTCTGTTTTTTGTCTGTATAGGTTAGACCACCTATAGGTGATGTTCAATGGTGTCTATACTTTATAACCCGTGAGTTATGAATGTACAAAGCTCGTAATTGAGGACAATATCGTCACGCGTAGTAAAATATTATTATTATTATTATATGAAAAACGTAACGCTTTATACTATAGTTTACACTGATTTACAAAAAAAAAAAAACGGTTTTTTACATACTCAGCAATTTTGAGTAATATTGTAGTATAACCACCATTCGCCGTAAAAGACTTTTTGTTGGTGTACGAACATCGTTCTTTGTACTATATTATGAAATCGGTTTGTAATATCGATACCTTTTTTTTTTATATATTTATATATATTTTTTTTCAAATGTTGTTTTCTAAAATGTTCGGTTATGTACACTAAAATACTTTCAACTTTAACAACAACGAAACTTTTAAAGTTATTTAGTATAGTCTTAGCCTATAACCAATACTTAGGTAAGAAAGTATTATAATAATATATAAAGAGTAGGTATACATCAGCATAATATACATCCATTATTTGAAATATATAGGTACCTATCAATATTTTTACGAACTTTTAGTTTGATTGTTATCTTGTTGCCTTTTAAAGTTTTCAACCATCGGGTTGGGAGTAATGATTTCATCTTACAGAGTATAATAACACGTTTATATTTTACCTATGCGCCCGTGTGTTTAAGTCATCGAAAGTTTATTTTAAATACATATTAAACATATTATGTTTGATGTTTATTCGATAAATATATTTAAAAATAAATTAATAAAGCATAGGTATAGTGTTATATTCCGTGTCAAACATATTATCTCCATTGGGATTCATAAGTTATAAACTGTATAAGAATAAAGTGTAGTAAGTAATCTAATAGTATAAATTCTAGACTCTAAAATATCGTTCATTGTACGGTAATAAATTATGATAAGTATTGTATGCGATAGTTTATTATAGACAGAGCTGGATTTAGGTTTGTGGGGGGCCCCAGGGACCATACCAGGAACAGGTCTCCATAATCCAGACTTTTATTTCGAGGTCGGCTCGGAGGTTTAAAAACTTTATTTTGGGAAAATAAACCAAAGAACTCTTTCTGCTGTATAGACTGTATAGTATTCAATAAGAGGAAACATCGAGACAACGTCTATGACAATGATTGATGTCTGAAGGCTGATTGTTTTTACTGTCACAAAAAAATAAAACAAAATAAACATTCAAAAAGGAACACTTATTGAACGCAATCATGAACTTGTTCATTATTTTATATTGTTTCGATTAATTAATATAAATCAGTTTTGTGACTGCAGTATTTTTATCGAATTAAATCAGAGTTGTATTTATTTTTAAGATAAAATAAAATAATATGAATAAAGTTATGGCGATGAACAAAACTCAAATAATAAATTATATACGTTTCAGCACACGTGTAATTTATAAAATAAATGAATTAAATTAAATCTGTTAATATCTAATGCTGCCGAATAATTTGTTACAGTTTGTACACGAAACAAGAAACTTTGCCCTTGTATATTGTTATAGGTGTGTCGCATACGTGTTCATGAATATAATTGTTGTTTATTCAACAATACAACAACTATGGGTATGATTACACAGCCATTAGATTAAAAACATGGAAAATTTAATCAAAATTATAGGACTTTAGGGTAGAAAATTCTGATGATAAAATAGATTGTCTTCTATAAAACGAAATCGATAGCTGCCGTAATATTAAACGGGATGAGATGATTGGAATAATTTTTATCCATTACTAAAATTCATTTTTCTAAAAAAATCCAATATTCGTATTTTATCACGAGCTATTCTAAATTTTTTTTAAAAATAATAATTCCAATAACGAGTCTTATAAATCGGATAAATCTATTGAATTCATAACAAAGAAGTCAGGAAATAGCATTGACGAATTGCACTCTGGGGTACAATAAATATAATACCGTAAATATTTCAAATTTTAAACGACTCCCTGTGTTATACACATTGTTCTACTATGTAAAAGCTATAGCGAAATTCCAGTCAAAACGAGACTATTTTCTAAATATAATTTTGGAGGGTAAAAGTTAGGAATGTGATACAGATAATTATGTATAATATGTGCATCATCTGCGACTCGGTTTGTGCCTGTCGGATTATATTAAATACAAATTCATACTATATTATATCAACGTAAATGTGTATTTGAATACAAAAAAAGGTGGGTAAGTTGATGTCCCTCTGCTGTACAGTAGGTTACAAGTGGGTCACTGTAATGGATGGTGTTAAATGTGAATTCAATGATATAATATCATTGTATAAGAAAAACGATTCTGAGCGAAAACGTCAGTCAGCCTTTGATATTACTAAGTATATTTAATGATATTATTGAGAATGAAGTAATTTATATATTTACTTATTTACTCGGAGTCTTGCTTTAAATTTTCAATTCTTAGTTACAAAAGTTGAACATTTTATAATTTTTAACTCCAAAATAATTATTAAATTTTAAATTTGATAAATTTTGCCAAAATTTGAACTTCAAATGCTTATGAAAAAAAATTGTGCCTATATATTTTGAATATTTTGCAACTGCTATTGTAACAATATATCAGGAGCCTTGCATTATATTTTCACGTTTTTTACCCAACAAATAAAATTTTATTGATATTTATAAAAAAAAAACTAAAAAATTGAAAATTGACAATGTCCGTAAAAAGCTCAAAATATTTTCAAAACTGTATGGTGTATAGAAAATGAACATATAATCTTGGATAATCATGGATAATCTTGTATTACATTTTAAAATCTTAGATTTAAAAAGAAAAATTTTCATGAATTCTCAACTGAAAATAATTTGCTAATTTTCGTGATTTTTCCGTATTTTGTCAAGATTTGAACTCTAAATGCTTATAAATAAAAACTGTGACTAAGGATTTTTAATTTTTTTCATCTGCCTTTGAAACAATAACCTAGGAGCCTTCTATTAAATTGTCAAGCTTTTTAACCAACAAATAAAATGTTATTGATATTTATAAAAAAAAACTAAAAACAATGGAAACTGAAAATGTCCGTAAACAGCTCGAAATAAATCAAGATATTCGAAAATGTTATGGTGTATAAATAATGCTAATATAAACATTCAGTCAAAATTGTATGAACCTACGATCATTAGTTTTAGAGTTGCACCAAAAACCAAAATCGATTTTCTCAAAAACAGATTTTGCGTAAAAATTCCCGTTTTTTTTTTCTTCATTTTTCTTTTGTTCTTTATGGCGCTTTTGAAAAATACTGGGAAATTTTTACTTTTGACCCCTCAAAGTACCAACTAGATTCACTTTCCTATCAGAAAAGTTATTGTTGAAGAAAATCCAAGCACTTTTACTGTCCTAAAAGGTGATGACAGACATAAAAAAAAACACACATCATTGAAAAATCAATACATTCATCGCTCCGAATCTAAAAGTACTTAAAAAGATACAAAAAATGACAATTTCAAATTTCCTGGAAATTCCACTCTCTTGTAGGTTGCGTACGTAGTGTACTACGGTTGTAATAATTTAGCATCCATTTCGCAGATTCAAAAATAGGTACTTATTGTTATTTATTTATTTATTAGTTTATAACTTAGTGAAAAACTTATTTGACAGAACTCATTAAGTACTAATAGTAGGATGTAAGGTAGAGATAGTGAGGGGAATTTTTTATATTCTGATGGAAAAACTGTAAGACAATTTATAGCATTTTGTATGTGGAATTCTAATATTCAAACTAAATAATTGAATAACGATCTTCACAGGCTGTTTTTTGGTACCTGCAGGTGGAGATGGGGAATGTATAGCTAACATATTTTTATAAATTGTTTTAAACTGATTCGGTTATTATTTGAAATAAACATGCCAGTCTCTAGCCCACACGAACTCAGTTAGGAGTAAGGCCTGCAGCTTTATAGAATTAATTTGTGAGCATAATAATATTACGAATTATACAAGACCGTCTAAAACAATCACTCTGTGATACGGATTTGAGTTTTATTTTTTGAACAATTGATAAATGGAAAGCTCTCTATAGTAAATTAAATATATTTTATATTTTATTATTTTCGTACAATATAATGAACACAGTTTGTTTATTATTGGACTAAATATTTAGTATAATATCAAAATAGATAGACACTTGTACAAAACGTTATACTTTTCTGTTCGTTTTGATTATGCAAGTAGGTATTATTTATGCATATTCAGTTAAAAAAATATCACTGCGCTAAATAATTTTCAGCTGTTTTGAAAAAATACAAAAAGTAAAAATAAAAAAATAATACGTACCATGTTATTTATTTTTGTTGTTTCACTAAGTACTAGGTAAAAAAAATAGGTTTTTATTTCACTTTCAGGATAATTGGTACATTATTTTAAAATGAATTATGCACACATATTTCCATTGCCTCACGTTTTACATTTCACGAATTAAATTTCAATGCAAAAATAACAATTATGTACTGACATTAAATGCAAGTGACACATATGTATAATACGAGTATTATGTACCAACTAGTTGTTGTAGAATTATAATTTAAACTAACGCCAGTTTTTGAAAACAATTTTCCTTAACTTGAATTCACGGCTGGAAAAAAAGAAGCGAAGTTGGTAAATTTTCAAAACTATTATAGTTATGCAATTTTCTTATATGTTTCAAAATTCGTCTATAGTTAAAAAGCATTTAAAATGATGTTATGCAACTAATTGTTGACATACTATGAATGGCTGTATTGTATTGTCGTTTAATTCTAAGACATTGATGTAATGTGTGAACTTATGAATTTGTTAATTTCATACAAAATGGAAGTGGATTAAATGAATTTAAAGCGTTACTCTCTCAATATACATATTTATAAACCATGATTATACCATCGTTAAATCGTTATTAATAATGGTTTATTAAATGATTTATTTACTACAACGATTACAAATTATAAATATATCAAGCTTAGAAACAAACGATGCATTTTAAAATGCATAAACATTATTAGATTGCTTATGAAATTATTTATTTGTAGGTTATATTTTAGTATTAGTAGTTTTCGTGTATTTTAAAGGTGTATTATGTTGGTAAATCATCGTTTAAAAATAAATTAAAATTAAATATATCAAAATATGATTAGACTCAAGGGCCGCAGGTTTTTAATCACTTTTTTAGCATTATTCATGTGCAGCAAAGTCCCTATTTAAACATAAAAAAACGTCATCACACGTTTCGTGTTACACCAGCTTCATAATGTGATATTGTTTGAAAATAATATGTATTTTTTTTAAATAAACGTAATTTTTAGCCACACAATAAAAAAAAATATGCAACCGGTGAATTATAACTGCCATAAATTGAACTTTTTACAATAAAACGTATATTATATTTTTAATATTTTATTATTGTTTGCACTTTAATCTATTAAAGCTAAACAGAAGATACCGTTTTGATTTAGATTTATTAAAAATATTTAACGAATAGAGAGTATTAATATTGTTGAATTTTAATTTGGAGCTTTTATAATAATCATAAATTTAGTAGTTTAGTACCTATGTATAAGTAAAAAAAAAATAATACCTAACGATGTATCTACAATTATTATTTTTTTTTATTACAATAAAATATAATTATCAACACATCGCATAATAATGAAAACTTAGAATATAAAATTAATATTATATCAGTCCCAGTAATCAAAACCTATATAATAAAACGCTTGGCGTTTAGTAAAATAAGTGATTAAACATTAGGAATTTAAAATTTCTTTAACGTTATAGTTAGGTACCTATAAATACAGTTAAACGAGTTATCGATTTTCAATAAAGTTACTTAAACAAATGTTGTTCAAATTAATATTAAATACGTTAAATTAATATAAAATATTATACTTTTTATTAACGTATTGGTGTTAAATGCTATATTATTTGATATGAATATATGATTACATCGAGTATATGGAAATTTATGCATATTTGATTTTAACATGATTTTCAATGGTTGAAATAATAACTGTCCATTACAATTGGCAGTTTAATGCAATTAATTAATATGACAAAAATATGCATGGCATTTGTTTTCAGAGAACCCTGACAGAATTGGTTATTTATAATTTAAACTCAGTTTTTTCTGTTAATGATACTATTATAATACACTCCGTGGCAAGATTAGTACATCGTCAAAAAATTGAGGGACAGATACCATTTTATAGTATACACTATTATGTTGTTCTGGATAAAATTCAAGAGACTCTTATTAATCTAATATTACCGTTTATAACATTTTATTTTGAACGATGCATTTAATTTATCGGATTTAAGATTTCCGTACGACCGTTATGATAATCATCAGGAAATATATCATAAATCTCTCAATGTTCTGGAAAACGAAATGAATGCCAGAGTTTTGTTAATAGAGTCGATTGTACTGCAGTATTGCAATTATAATTCATAAATGTTATAAGAGGATTAGGAATGGAATCGTTTCAAAATCACTCAATATTAGTGGAAATTCCTGGAAAATCAAAAAAGGAATTTCTGATGTACTCAGACGTGAAGATACGAATCGGATGTAATACAGAGATGCAAATATGGTTTTGTTTAACACGGGAACATAACATTGCGGCGATAGGCGTATTCAAATGTAGATTACTCATTGTAAACCGTATTGATGCATTGTGTTATGTTTTTACGTCTTTTACAGTCGATTGAACATAGTACAATAGATGATCGTAAATACATATCTAGGTAAAGTCTATAGAAACGAATGGGTGTGTCCAGTCTTATAGGAGTTTTCAATTTTCAGACGATAGCCAATTTTGTTGAGTCAACAAAACGTGCAGAATATCAGTCTATGCGATAATATCATATGTTTGAGTAAATATTAGCTCAGTTAAGAGTACTGAAAAAAATACAAAAGTAATAAAGAGGGTACTCTCATAAATTTTGAAAGTAAAGGACATTTTTTTTTCTACCACGGCCCACGACCAATTATTCAACACGATAAATAAAAACGTTCCTCTTAAATTTGTGAATTCCCGGTGTTTTAAAATAGAAGTAACTGTTATCGATAAATAATGTAATATGTTATCAATTAATATTAAGTAACACAAAATATATAAATATAATTACTTTTCATCAAATTATTTTTCAAAATAATTAGTTCACTTTATTTTGACTTGTAATTTTGGTTTGCATACAGGGACGGCGCTGATGTGTCTTCCATCACCAGAAATATCACAATTCGCTGCATAAAATCTAAAACAAAGGTACATATTATTATTTTTTTACATTATCTTTCACTCGTCGTTGTAATACTCATATTCTAGATTCTAAAATACTAAAATGTTAATCTTCAAAATGTATTAAACTTTTTCAAATATTTAACTAAAATGGTATTTTTTTATTGATTTTATAAAATAATAATTACAATATTCAAATGCGAGAACAAAATAAGAAATAAAAATTGTTGTTTTTTATTTTCAACTGTTATATAAACGAACAATATTTAATAAAATAATTATTATACATATACGTTATCACTATGTACATCCATTAAAACAATATTCCAAGATAACTAATTTAATAATGTATTTTATATTCATAATATAGACTATAGATAATGTTGAAAACTTAAATATTATTTTTATAAGTATTATGTGTATGATATTAGTTAAATTTGTTGAAGGTCAAAATAATGATAAATATACATATACATATACATTGAGAATTTTGATTTTACGTTGTTTATAAATTACAGAATAAAATGCAAAGGATACTTTGATTCCTAAGGTCCCGCGATTATCGAGGTCCATTTGCTTTAAATTTAAATTTGTAATAACATTTCGAAGGGTTATAATATATCGAATTGTTGTATACAAGGTATAGTAGGTACCAGATGTTCAACGATAATAATTATTGATTTTTTTTTATTTAATATTTTATGATTCAGCTACTATAGTATTTCCTGTCGATATTTGTATACAATGTTTTAGATACATATAGGATAACGAGCGTATCGGCTTACAAATTTACAATAATGTGTATAATATTATAGTGTATTATATTATGTTTGTTATATATTATTATATTATTTGTTGACTACTTTTTTTGGTGAAAAATGACTATACATTGGAAATTCGACAGAGTTTGTACTTTAAGGAGGTATACTTAGTGCTTAATTCAAATTTATAATTATGAGTTAGTAAAATAGTTGTCAAAGTTGTCACAAAAATTCGAAAAACGGAAAATAATATAGGTATATAATTGTTGGTAATCATCCGTGATCAACTCGTATTATATTTTTTTCGATTGCGATAAGAATATATATTATGATGTGTAATGCATTAGGTATAATAATTATTAAAAACTTTCTTACTGTACATAGTAATGGCGTTGACATTAATATTTATTTTTTATTTTCAGTAAGTCTTAATGTAAACATTGTTGATAAGTTTATTTTTAGTTGTTTAATAGAAATAATATTGGTTTTCAACCTTCCTTGAATGAAAATAAATAAATGCTACATAAAAAACATTAGGTTTACGTGAAAAATATTTTTATTTTGTAATAATATAATGCGTTACAGGTACCCATTCGATAAACTATATTTTCTTAAAACAATAAAGAACTATAAATATATTTTAATGTTTATTATATGACGTTATACGTAAACGAATTTATCAGAAATGATTAATTTGATATTCCGAATATTATGCAAACTGTCAGCGTAAAACATATGAGTATGCACTAAAATATTTAATACCCCTATAAATTCAGTTGAATTTTTTAAAATGTGCTCTAAAGTACCAATCACAATTATTATATTTGTTAGTAATTATTTAGTTACGCTATATAATTGTATTTATTTCATTTATAAAATAATGCATTCACAGGAAAGTTACAAGTTTTAATATATTTATTATTGTAGGTAGGTATTTTCTCAATTTATTCATTTTATATCAAAATTTTTACATATTTGATTTACTTGAATAATTAATTTTTGAACAATAATTATTGTCATATAGCATAATATTAATTAATGATCTTTTATGATATCGTTAATAAAATAGTTAATACAAATATAATTTATTGTAAATAAATATGAATAATGACATAATATTCTAAATTATAGAATCGTCTGTTTATACAATTTTTTTTTTTTTTTTTTAGGGTTAAGGCTTCGACTATTAGGTCATTAGCCTGTGGTACTGTAGGGGAGGGTACTGTTGGTTTGTTTACTCGTGTGTGTTGGTTTTGGCAGAATTTTTAATTTGGGCACCCGTAGGTATCTGCCATGTCGGGGGGGATGGCGGCATTTATTCTCCAGACACCGTGACTTGCTCGAAGAAAAATGCCGCCCGCGACCAAGGTATCGAACTCCGTCCCCCGTTTATACAATTATTTACTTAAAATTTGATTCGAGTATATTCCTCAGGTGCTGATAGGGTTATGAAATATAACGATAACTTATAATTTAATATTATTTTAATGATATAAATATTTTTGATGAATAAATTATTTTATTTACAAATAATGTATTATCTTAATTGCATATACATTTGATGTGCCTTCAATCAACATTGATATTAAAATTGCCAATATCATCTACAAAATAATGTCAATATACCTACATCCTACTTACTTAAATATTTATTTTATTTTATAAGTATATTGAATCATTCCCTTTGAAGTGTTGTAGTAATTAAAAAATGTCATCTTTTGTCAGTGAGATTTTTACGATTGACGATATATATTTTTTTAGTCTTCGTACTTAGTGCCAACCATAAGTTTTTTGCAAATCTATATTATGGAAATAAGTATTTATGTACAGATTGTATTTCTAAAGAAAAAAGACAGAAAATAAAGTAACAACTGTAATATTTACCTTCGATTTTCAGTAAAACGAGTACCGTAGTAAATTATAATACTTGTGAACAGAGTCTCTACTCGATAGGTTTTTTGTAGGATACCTGTTGAAACGACTTTAGTAGTACATTTCATTAAAAATGTATTTCACAGCCAGATGACTCGGTGAAGATTAATTTCAAAGATATTTCCACTCAATTAGTCAATCATCCATTTTGTCTTATTATTTCAATTTATTTCTAACGTGGACCCCTTTAGACGATTATAAAATCGAATAGCTATTATACAAAAAGTGACATTTTTTTCGCGTTCTTTGAAATCAGATGGGTATTGTATTTTACATCTATATAAATGCTTTGAAAACAAATAAAGGGTTGGATAGGGGTGGAATGAATCAGAAGACGAATAAAATACAACTGTAAATGAAAATAAATAAATTTGTGATTGTTTATTAGACAGTTCCTGTTATAACGAAGTAGTGAAAGTTACGTGAAAACTCGTGTGCGTCAACGGAAATAAAAAGAGTGCCGAACTTCCGAGATAAGCCCTATCGTTCGTTTCGGCGGATAAATCGTGAGAAAAAGTAAATAAACGCGTAAACATTACACGACGGTACTATTTGAAACGTCTCTATTGTCGAAGGATTTTGTAAACAGTAACGTGTGTATATAATATATATTGTAGTACTAGGTGGCAAAAAATTTGTTCCCGCGGAGAATGTCTGTGTGTGACCGGACGATATTGGAGAGAACGGATAGGGGAAAGGTAAAAGATGCATTTCACAGCAGACTAAACCATCGCTACACCGGGTTGTCTGTAAATCTGGAAAACACACACGATGTGGCGTCCGCGCGGGCGAAACTCAATTCGTAGGTAGGTATACAGTTGCACCTATACGTAGACAACACCTAAATACAATAAGGTCGCGCGCGGGGTGTTCGGGCGGGCAGTCGGACGATAAATTTCCTGTATCTACGTCTGTTGTCGTCGCGGCGTGTCCCGAAAATCCATTAGCCACGCCATATTATATAATCGTGTATATATATAATAGTAATATAATATAGGAGGCGCACCTCCTACTACCGTGGACGTGGGCATAAACTACCGCGTTTCGGACAGTTGAGCCGCGTTTGCGGTGCAACAAGGGGTGGTGTGGACGGGTGTGATTAGGGTGTTGCGGTGGTGTGACGTTTGACCGAAAACGTTATATAGCACGACGAACGCGTATAATGAATCGAAATCCACCTCTTTCGATCGCCCGCCGTCGCCGTTGTATAATAATATTATTATTATTATTATTAATATCATCGTCATCATCATCATCATAGGGCTGTATAATAATATATAGTGGTGGGCGAGTGAGCGCGCAAAAGGGTAAAGCGTTTGATTTGTTTCGCGCCCGTCGCCATAAAAATTCTCTCGCACCTATTATACCTGGCGAACGGCGGCGCGATAATAGACGAAATGATTTAGGCTGGGCGGTACGTCACGGCATAATCATAAAATTATACCATTACGTCACGATCATGTTGGCCCGGAGGACGAACAACGCGGAGTGGTGTGCACCGATGATTTATAATAATGTGTTCGTAAATATATTTCACCACACGGCCATGAAACCCCCGTCGGGTCATCCGTCCGAAATTGGACCGACTATATTATATAAATTACTATAACAAGCCGCCGCCGATGACGATGACGACCGTGATGACCGTGATGATGATGATATGATGATGATGATGATACGCCGGTGTAATAATATTATACATTATAGTTGATTAATGTTTGATAAGGACTGTCAGTGTTATCAGATGTCCAGGTCTGTGGTGTTGTATGTGTGTGGCAGATATGACGTACCTATTGTATAGTACAAAACGCGTATATATGGGTAAACGTCGATCTTTCAACGTAGATAATATTGTGGCGAGTTAATTTTCATTTTTTTTTTTAAATTCTAATCGACATCTCACGGTGACCGCAGTGTTCAGACGGTACTCGGTCAGACGTTCTGATTTTTTTTTTCTTGAGTAATGGTCGCCGTGAAAAACTCCATTGGCCGAAAAAAGTTAATGTAACGTACTGTGCGCGTCCAATGTGGCGGTTATACACCGCAGTAAAACATATCAATATATAGGACGTAGACATTATGAGTGAGACGTTATCGAATTTTCGGTTTCATTTTTCAAAATGTCTACTGGTAAACCACGACGTTTCATTATACGCCTCAATAAACGCTAAACATTTTTATAAAAGTTTTCAGGAATAAAATAGTATCATATATTGAATATTCATAATATTATATCACAACGATTAAAAACCATACATTTTTAACCGATTTTCAACGAAGAAATAATTTAAGAAACATAAGCGTAATTTAATAATGTAATCATAATATTATCAATACTAATGAGTCTTAGGTAATTGTAATTTAGGTAATTTAGATATATACAAAAAACGATTTTAAAAATGCTAAATTTAAATGTTGTTCTATATCCACCTTCTATCTTTCTTAATTTTCCAAATTTTTTTTATAGTAATATATTTCTTTCTGTTACAGTTGTTATTTAAAGTTTAAACTAATAATTAATATTTAATTAAAATATACATATAAATAGAAATTAATAAGTATCTTTACGTTATAAATTGAGTCCGGTGAAAAAATATATGATAATTATTGGTATATTATGTATTATTCATTAAATAGCAATACAATTTACTGAATCATTTATACCAGGGGTTGGCAACCTTTTTGATGACAAAGACCGAAAAATAAAAATACGTTTTTCACGGGCCACAATTTGAATATACCTTTTTTTTATTTTAAACACAAATATAATAGATAGCCGTGTCAAATTTAATTTATTTAGGTATATCAGTTTAACAGGTGATCTTAAAACAAACCACGTTTTAATTTCCCTCTTCCAGTCATACTATATTAGTTCATTGTTTTTATACATAATGTATATCTTAACACAATACCCCTGACACATATTATTGATATTAAAAATGTAAAATTTTAAGAAAACTGTGTTTTTACAGTTGCAATACAGTATATTATTTTCATACGATATTTATTTAGCATTATAGCTTAGATATTAGCTTGTAAAGTATTTAAAATAATAATACTTTTTTTGGGGAGGAGTGCCCAAGAGTTTTCTTAAATTAGTATGTCAAAAAATTTAATATTAGTTTGTGCTTCAAGGTTATTTTTTGATTTTCTTGAGTGCTAAGAAAAATTACCATTGCTATAGAATTTTTTTATAAAAAAAATGCAAGCACGAACTTTTTTAATAAACTTAGTTTATATTGTTAATTTTTATATTTCTCAACATTTGTCACAGTATTTTCAGGATACTTATTTTTATTTTTAAACCATTGAAGTATGAAAAATGTAATCACAAACAGTATGATTGGTTTTTTTTTAAATTTAATTTCCAAAATATGAAAAAGCTCACTATTATTCAAAATAATTATAATTTCTTTATATTATGTAGGTAGTTAATAATAATAATATAATTTTTACATAGCGCGCAGTTCAAGTAAAAGTAAGTCAGTTTGAGTACAATATAATTGATGTTATATTTATAATATATTTTTTTTATACTATATGACTACGGACAAAATTTCTGTTTTATGGCTTACATAATTGTAAGTCAATATACAATAAAGAAAACTAACAATATCTTTGTATAAATAGGTTAATTATACTGGTTTAGTAAAAAGCTCATAACAATTATTGTCTTATTTATTTTTATAACTTTTTTTTAAAAAAATTTTATAATTCATTAGCTATTTTTATAAATACATTGAAAAAATATGTATTTCATTCTGCTACTTTAAACACATTTTCCTAACCTAGCATGACAAGTGACGAGTATAAAGTAAAATGTATTTTATTTGGAAAATAAATGATAATTTTATAATATTGTTAAATTATTAATAAATAAGTATTAGCTGTACACTCATTCAGTAAACGGCAGTAAAAAATATAATCAATTTAAATACTGACACAATGATTTATATTATGTTCGATCACACCTATTATATTATTTTATTGTTAGGATGTAGCGTAGTTTTTAATTAAAATATGTGATTTAACATTTATTACAAAAAATGTGTTGAGCTTAACGAAATATTTAAAGAATAACATCATAGGCCGTTTATAATTTACTAATACCAAAATGCCTTGGCACCTTATAAAAATGTATACAAACAAATTAATTTTCTTTGAACAAAAAGTAACATTAACAAAGTTATTATAATTTAATATTTTAACGTAATATGTCATAATCAAGTTATGTATATTAAGTAATTGCATTTAAAATCATCTTTATATTTATGATGAAAAATAAACTACATAAAATAATGTAAAAATGTAATTTTTTTTTATTTTTATCTAATGATACACAACAATAAATTCGTTCAAATAAAGTTATTTCAATTTAATGAGAATGGGTTATTATAAAGTATTTTATTGAACTATCTAAAGTATTTTTTATTTATATTGAAACAATATTTTTAACACGTCATACTAGAGCACTAACTTTATAGAATATCATTATTAAAGTGCATCGAATTAGATACCTTCTACATATTAATGTTTATCTTAGGTAAATTTGGTACTCCACAATGAACAATGCAAAATTCACAATACACAATGTCCGTCAGTTCGGTTAAAAAGAACCTAAATTGATTCAAGGTCAAACCAACGATTTTTTTGTTAAAAGTTAGCTCATAAATATATTTTAATAACATAATAATATATATTATATTGTTGGAGAATAGTAGTGCATTTTGTTTCATATAATAATTGTGCTTACTTCTCTCAATATACTTTTTATTGTACATAATGTATATTATAATATGGTAGTGGTTGAAACCCATAAAAACGGTCGGAAAAAAGTCATGGTATCATGTTAATCATGACGTTGTCAGATGATAAACGTAATTGTTTGAAAAGTTTAAGAAACTCTAAATAGAGGCTAGCAAGTGATAACAGTACGAGTACAATACCATTCCGATTTATGAAAAGATAAAGTTAAATATTATATTATATATATCTTTATTCTTGTAGAATAATAAACTACGAAAACCAGCTTAGATATGGTACTGAACGTTCGCTTTTAACTTGACTTGCCTCGTTTTGTATTTTGCGGTTCATTTTTCTGTATTTTTCTATAATTCACAAGACGTATGATATAGTGTTTCAATAAAATTGTAACACGGCGTTATAGATAGGCTATTTAGCAACACCACTGCCATGGGTATTTTATACGGTATCTAGAACATGATCGAAGTATGTGATATTATTACAGCGAAACTTCCATAATATAACGAACTTCTATTCATTACAATTTTCCGTTTAACGATATATTTTTGAGAACGGAACCAAATAAAACCAAAATTTATTCAATTCTATTTAAAGAAATTCTCTACAATACGAATTTCTTTTGAGCCCCACGAGACTTCGTATTATGGAAGTTTCATTGTATTATGATAAAATACAACGAAATAGGTTAGAAGAAAGTGAAGCTAAATATTAGTACGCTGTGTACAAATATTATATACACTTCGTGCTGTACATAATATATTACATATTTACATTTAGCGATTGACTGAATACTATTTTTTGTTAGTTAAAAGAACAAATGTGTTTTTATTATACAATAGTTGTAGTTATTTATGAGAAACGAATAGGTAGAAAGTAGTCCATCACCTAAGATAGTTTAATTTAAAAATACTATAGACTAAAATATTATTATAATAGTGAAAAATGAATGGCATCTTACCAGAAATATTTAAAATAATATATTTATTTAATCATTTAAGTGTATTAAAATATTATTATTATATTTCATTATTTTCATTCTATTATAAATTACAATAATATATCGTTTCGTCAACTCATTAAATGGGCATCCATCATTAGCCTGAAATTAATATTATTATATTCGTGATTGTATAACTTGAATAATAATATCACAGTTCACGAATTTTGTCTCAAAACTTAAGTAAAATGAAATCGATAATATTATTTTAATATTATTATATTCGTGATTGTATAACCTGAATAATAATATCACAGTTCACGAATTTTGTCTCAAAACTTAAGTAAAATGAAATCGATAATATTATTCGTCGTGTACATAAATACAGTTTCGAAACGACGGTATTACCTTAAAACTTGATATTGAAATTATTTTATGCCCTAGTATGCTCCTGTTCCATGGTTTGGTTTTAACACAGAGTTTTCGTTTTCGCGATTTAAGGACAATAATCGTCCTCAGATCGTGTTATTGATTTTGTTCGGCGCGGCAGATAGGAAAAAAAATGAAGAAAAAAGAAACGTCATCACGATCATTATACCAACAACGCAAGCCTTGACCGGAAATGCTACAACAGTAGAGAGTAGAGACTGTGTGTGTGTGTGTGTGGTGTGTGTGTGTGTGTATGTGTGTCTGTGAGGGAGAGAAAGAGAGAGAAATAACGGAATTACATGAGCGACTGACAACACCATAACGAGTTGATGACTTTTATTGGTCTGTGTCAGTGAGTGGAGAGAGAAGTCGACAGAGAGAAATAACGGAATTACATGAGCGACTGACACACCACCATGACACGAGTTGATGACTATTGTGTGGCCCTCGCATGCGTTGTGAAGGCGCGAGGAAACGATTTCTTACAGTTTTTTTTTTTTTTTCTCTCTTCTTCATCATCATTCGTTTCCACACGCACCTCGGTGTCTTCTCAATCCCATTCTTCTTGCTGTCTGCTCCTAATCCTGTTCCTGAACTCTTGATTCATCTTGTCAAAGTCTGGGTCGAAGTCCGGTCCTTGAGGATGTTCCGAGGGCACGGTGGGCACCTGCTGGCGCAACCATTCGTGCGGCCGACCACAGCCTTCCGGTAATCCATCGGCGACCATTGCCGCCGCCGGTTTTTGTTGTCTGTTATCGTCCTGTATTAGGTCTTTGATAACACCGTTACCACCACCACCAGACACAATTTCGTCCATGATGTACAAAATAGTCGGGACTTAAAATTTTGTTTTTATTTGTATGACGAATAAAATCATCAATGTTATAATACAGTTCTGTGTATATACATAACAACGTGCGTTTGGATACACGAACGAGTATGTTTATTTATTTTCATTTTATCGCTATGATTAGAGGTAGGTAACTTGTTATAAAAATGTTATGTTGCAATCAATATATTTTGTTACGACTCATAAACTGTGTCAGGTCTCTTTTATAGCGGAGAAGAGATTTTAGTACCTAATCCATATCGATCGATTCACTTTCGACCATAATTTTATTTTATGAAATACTTGTGGTTATTAAAAAGGCATTTTGTACAAAATAAAAAGTACTATTGGCTTAAAATAGTATGCAATTCGTTTACAATATTATGTTTTTAACGTAGTGAACAGTTTGTTCAACACTCACGAACCACTCCAAACATTCGTCGATTAAACGCAGCAATAGTTATCTGCACCCACCAGTTTCAGTAATCTGAGTATTAGTTATATACAGTACACTGCATAATAATATATCATCGTTATTATTTAATAATAATTTAATTTAAGTGATGATTTTGATAAATATCTATTACATCTTATAACAGTGATCTTAGGTAGTATTATAGTAGGCCATAGTTTTTCACCATATTTGTATTGAAGTATTTTCGTTTCAATATAATTTTAGTTCGTATTAAATAGTCTAATAGTTTTAACTCTAATCCGACTTAATCGTTTTGAACGATTATAATAATAAAACAAATCGTGGAATTTATAAATTTCAACGGTAGTGGTTTATTGTGATATCGGTTATTTTATAAAGTACGGTTTTCGTATTATAGTTTATGGGCGATTCGGTAAATATCGAGTATTATAGATCTGCCGAACAATCGATACGGTATTTGTTTTTTTTTTCTGCACACGGTTGTCTTGCACAATACAAAATTGCTGATTAATGTGCCACAATTACGGTTTAACATGAATCAAGAATCTGTTCTAGAGGTACTTGCAGAGATTTGAGAATTTCGCTGATGTTTACGGAAATTGATTTGATGCAAGTGGTAGAAAACAAGATGATGGATCGTTGACTACAACTACGATGGCTTCCTTCACTCCTCGCCCATTAATATTCGATAACATTATCGCAAAAATCCGTCATGTAGTTTTCTACCTCGTCGAGTTCACGTTATTATAATATTTATGCTAATTTCATAGTTATAATAAATAACCGTAAAACAAATCAAAATGCAATAAGCAGTAATAACACGCAAAGTTATTTTAATATACTTTTTTAAACTGTCTCAATATTTATAGTAATTAGGTTTAAATATTTATTTATTTATTTAAAGAAAATTTTCTTACGTAATTTATTTTGTGCACTTTTAGTTTTAAAAGTATACATAATATAATGTATTTACTTTTTGTATAATGGTAAAGTATGTGTAATATATCAATATGTAAGTTCAATTTTGAAATTAATAGATACCATACAAACTAAATAGTAAATACCTAGTTATTGTTTCGTTTGATAGCTAATTTATTTTTTCGTCGTAAGTCATTCGAGTCATTAAAAAACCCAACGTCGTATACACTGAACAGTAAATTTGTAACATTTGGTGAATGTCGCATGCAGTATAAATAAATATAATATATATATACATAATATAAGGTCTCGTCACCGAGTTTCCGAGCACTGTTGTTTCCTGTTTAAGAGATCAGTAGTTGTTAGTTTGCCTTTTAACAGAAATATCATCGAGGGGCAAGAAATACAAAGGGATTGTGAATTGTTCTCGACAGAATATGAAAATAAACAGAAGATTTTCGCCTTATTCGGAAACTGATGCGTATAATGCCGATAGTGTATAAAGAGGGATAGGGTTGTGACGTTCTGTAAAAATTTGATGAGACAGAAGAAACGAATTTTCGAGAACATAAATAACAGGATGAATATAGATGCCAAAAAAGGCGGACAACGGACGACGACGGGTGGTAAAATATTTGAAGGGCTGCCAGCTTCAAGTCGGGATCATATATTACGATGATAGTAGTCATGTTTATATACCAATAAACACCAATGACGGACTACCATGTTATTATAATGGTTTATTCAAAGGAAATATAATATAGATTACAAAAAATAAAATCGAAATCCCGAAAACTACATAATGAGTAATGACTTACAATATTCGGTGTCTATTTGGACAGTATTAGTTTATTATGCAAAACTATAACATGTACATGTAATCATATCAAAAAACATTTTTACTCATTTAAAATAAAAACATCAACGAACATAAGAATTAATCGGTGATCAAAATTACCACGGCAAGTAATTTTTTATTTGACAAATTATCTTTTTCGATCTTTATAACTGTGAAATAATTACAAATAGTGATTTGTTCACAATATAAAAATAAACCTATAATAAAGTTTAAAACCATTTGACTTTTGAAAATTTAAATTTATAAAACATGTTTTTACGATGAGAATAAAAGAATCATATTTTATTGGTACTTTTATAGGTACTAAAAAAAAGGCAAAAATGAATTGTATTAAAATCTTAAATACTATTTATACTAAATATGTATTTTTATGCCATAGGGTTTGCCTAAATAATTGAAAAAATAAAAATGTTTTTACACAGAACATTTTTAATAATTTACATTATTTCCGATAAACGATTGAAATTAGTTGTAATGGTATTTCGAGAGTTCAGCTTTCAATAAAAACGGAAAGGAATACAAATTGGGCGATAAAGGAAAACAATGGTTTACATTTTTAATTTATACGTTTTATATAATATTATTATAGCTATACAATTAAATTAATTTTGGTTTTTTATTTTATTTATTTTTTTTATTTATGATCTTCATTAATCTCATTATATTATTTATTGAACTATGTTCTTTAAAATCCTTCGAGTTTAAATTGAGGTATACCATTGAGATCAAGGCATAACGTTATTATTGTTGTCCATCACTGATTTAATTTAGTAAAACAATATTTTCTTACTTTACATTTGACTGTCATTATTTTTGATTGTGGTATTAAATGTTTTTACTATACCACATTGAATTGGATTTGAAATGAGAAAATCGTACGTAATCATATTAAACCAAAGTTTGTGACAAATTTGAACTTGTATATTTGATTTTAATTTCTTGAAAAGTATTATTTCATTTGATTTTAAAAGAAATCGCATTTTTATCAAAAAGGAAAAACATCGTATGTGGAGTAAAAAAAGCCTTATCAATGTTTTTGCATTCAGGTATTCACCGATTATATGATTATCTCTTCTTCACGTAATGTATACGTTATGTAAGTAAATTTGAAAATAAAATGTCTAAATTATATCTCGTTCCCTACCAAATCACCATACACAGAATATAATACATATTACTTGTAAATCGCTTCGGGTCGATCGTCTATATAACACTTGCTCGGAAAAATACTCTGATAACAGAATTCACTATTTTATTTTAAACTTTTTATAGCTCAACCTAAAATACCTCTAGTCGTTAAACATCTAACCTCAACGCTGCTATTACTAGCTGAATCGTATACAATTTATTATTATTATTATTATACATAATATATAAATACACGCGAAAATATATAATCTCGATCTTTATTGTTGACAGGATACCAAACGACCGGCTGGAGCAAAAGAGTGTTACGGGTAGGGGGGGGGGGGAAATATGAAAAAAAAAATGAAATATTACTCGGTTAAGGAGTAATGCGAAAACTTGTGCGCCGACCTTTAAGAAGAGGTTCGATGGTTCCCGATTAATCTTGCGGGAAACTTACGTGCGCGAGTGTGGGTGCGTGTTATCCCTCCCCTCTCCCCGCACATGCGCGTTCGTATGCGGCAGAGGAGGACACGAATCCTTTTTACTGGCCCGTAAAGTTATACCTCACGGATATACAACACACGCGCGCGCGCACACACACACCCACACACCCACACGCGGGTTCACGTGTCTGTATAATGTATATATAATATATAATATTATCCTTGTAGTCTGCAGTACGCGTATAGTGCGCAGCAGTGTCTTTATATTGTACTCGAGATACGATCCGGGCCCCCGAAATGTGTCCTCAATTCTCATATCGCAGGTACCCAATGAAATTGGCCATTATGCAAGTTTTGTGGAGGCGCGGCAAAAGTTATTCACATTGAAAATCGTAAAACATCTCGCTTTATTCCGGTGCTAAAAGCTCGGTAGGTAGGTACGAATTCTCCGAGTGAAAAACATTTGATGTAATAATAATATTATTATACATAAGTATTTTCACCGGAGAAATAATAACAATATTATGTATAATAAATTATAATATGAGCAGCAACCACATCACTGTACGTACGGAATGTACTAACTTTATTTATTATTATTAATATAATTGCAAAATTATAATGAGTTACGAATTTACGATTCGCAAATCAAAATACCGCCACAATGACGTACATAATAATAATATGCGAATACGCAACAATGGAAATGATATATAAAATAACTTAGATATATTGTTGATAAGTAATTATAAGTAATAACTATATTACCCTGCACTCGTCGCAGCGACAATATTATAATTGAATATTTTGATTTCTAATATTACAATTTGCGACACATCAAGAGATTAATGTTTTTTTTCTGCATTTAATGACGACATGAATGATAACAGAATGTTATTCATGTGTATTATACAATACATATTATATAGATCTATTAGGTATGAAATTATTTACCCTCGACAACTATAATAATATGTCGTCTACTATTTTTTTCTAATTTGTTTAGTCGTTTAGTGACTTAGTGTTATTCGTACGTTGAAGTATTTACGTAATTCAGGTCCCTCTCCATAGGTATAAACCAAAAGTACTTTCGTATAATATTTAGAATACACATAATATAATATTTATGGTTATGCGTTTAAAGAACTGTATCTCTACTTGTATATATATTTTTATTTTTTCCCTCGATTCTTATTTTAAATGTGTGTGATTTGATTGTCGTCTCTTTTTCCTGGTTTTATTTTTTTCACAGTACATTTATCATTTTTATTTGAATAATATGTTTTATGTTCATATAACATATTATACAATAACAATATTATATAATATACACTATTAAATTGTGTAGAAATATGTTGTACAGTTGTGTAATTGTAATATTATGTTTTTTCTTAACCGGAAAAAACACAGTTTATCATTTCAGGGGAGTTTTTAAATAATAATCAATATAAATTAAATATTAAAAGTTATAAATTATAATATTTGAAAAATAAAATATTTCCATACCCCCTCCCTCCACGGTATTATACGTGTCAATGTATAAGTATTTAAAATGTCAACAAAAAAAGGTGGGTAAGTGGATGTCGCTCTGATGTACAGTAGGTTACAAGTGGGTCACTGTAATGGATGGTGTTCAATTTGAATTCAATGATATTATATCATTGTATAAGAAAAACGATTCTGAGCGAAAACGGTCAGTCAGCCTATGATATTACCAAGTATATTTATGATAGTATTGTGAATAAAGTATTTTATATATAACCATTAAGGGAACCTTGTTTTCAATTTTCAATCCTTAGCTACAAAAGTTGAACATTTCATAAATTTTTAACTACAAAATAATAATTATTAAATTTTATATTTCATAAATTTTGTCAAAACTTTTGAAAACTTCTAAGAAATTTTTACTATTGACCCCCCAATGTACCAACTAGATTCACTTTCCTATCAGAAAAATTACTATTAAAGAAAATCCAAGCACTATTACTGTCCTAAAAGGTGATGACAGACACAAAAAAAATAAAAAATACACACACATCATTGCGTAAAATCAATAAATACATTCATCACTTCGCTCAGAATCTAAAATACAATTTTACCCTAAGTTGTTCTTAAACATATTATTAATGATAGGTATATCGAAAATGTCAGTTTTATAATTATTCCTTATTTTATATCCATATATGAGTTATCGTAATTAAAATCTTATTTGAGTCTATCGTTTTGACCAATTAAATATTATGTACCTAGTTTTAAGTACACATTTCAAACATAAAAAATTCGGATATGACACGCAAACCAAGAGTTTGCAGGTAACATGTGGCACGTCGTTCTGCGCAGTGTAGTGGTAATATGTATTTGAATAAATTTGAGATCCATGGAATGTCAAATCATTTGAAAAAAATTCTGATCAGAAGTCCGTAAACGCTAAGACCACGGGTTTGCATTTATTGACGACCGACGATAGTTTTTTTTTATTGTGTCTAAAAGAACTACTTTTATAGACAAAGCGAAAAATTACCTACCCTTTAAAAGTACCGGATATACTCCATATCCGCCATCTATAAAGTTGTCCAAATAAACTTTTCTAGCAATCATTTGAGTGGAAAAAGTGTTTATAGAAAAATATATGTACCTAGCAAAAACTAAAAACTAAAAAAATTACAATAGTATCTACCAAAATACACTACCTACCCGTTTCGGTCATAGTCTGCAGATTTTATATTATATGAATTTCAAGTGCGAAAATAATTATAGTCTATTTACAGGTACCTAAGATTGTAAATTGTATTGAAAAGCAGTCCCTATTATATGATATCAAAATATTGTGTAGGTATATCATATTATTCAGTTCCATCGTTCCATATCGTAGATTTATTCCATTCGATTAACCAGACGAAAACGGCTGATTTGTTTTGTACTTTTCTCATTACTGCTGCAGTACGATGAGAACGATGTTTAGAGAAACTACTACCAAAGTAAATTTACTGGCCAATACGTTGGTAAAGTTTTATTTCGTGTTGACTGTGCTGTGGCGATGAACAATTATTTTTTTTTCAACATATATTATTAAATCGACTGCCATTCGCTCTCACCGCTATCCGTTATTTTTCTTTAACCAGACCATCTGCCGTTTATAGGTTGTTTTGATATTGTTCGTCGCTTCGTGTTTGTTTCCCATCAAATACTGTTCGTCCGGATAATAAATAATAACTTTCACCCTAATTCTTTCCAACAGAGCTTTTCTTTTTTTTCCCTCCATCTCAACACTAATTCCTTTTTGCGACCATAATAAAGATGGCTCAGAACGCTACTTAATTTATCTCTTTACAATGTTTTTTTTTTTTTTAGTTATATTTACGGATTATAATAATAATAATAATATCATATATTTATTGTGGTAATGTGTGCTACGTTGATTATTCAAGTGAAAAGATATGGAATATTGTTATTATTTTTATTACTATTATAATTATATATATATATATATAGGTGCTGTTATGATACTATTTATTATAAACATTTTTTTAATTTTTTTTTTTTAATAAATTAAGTGCATTAATATTTTTTAGGCCGAGAAAAGAGAAAGAGAGAATAAAGAGTCTTATACTATCTTGTGATGTTATTAATGGGATGGCTAACCTATCTCAAAAATGCTATCAATAAAATTAAGATAAATTTCTTTTGTTTCTCTTGTACTTAACCAAAAACCTAAATTTTTCTTTCCGAGTTTCTCTGATGTACCTTCCTTATCTAGTCAAAATAATATATGTTATTAAACTAAACGTTTATTTGAGTTCATAATAATGGCTTGAAACCATAAAAACGTGGCAGCTTTTTATGATGTAATCATAGAGTGATCATGTTGAATTTAATACGTTTGATTTCCATTCTTAAATCGTATTTACATTTAAATTTTATATAGTAAATTATGTAATCATTATTCATATTAATATTATATTTAATTTTTACAAATAAATGTTTTTACTATGTTTTATACATTAATTTACATATTCCCTAAAATATCACAATTTCCACAGTCTCAGTGGTCAATTCATCCCTTAATGTAGGTACATTATTGTAATATGTATTTAAGCTGAAAACATAAAAGTATGAAACCAGCTTACCTCCATAAAAAAGCGTCACCGGTTAAACGACCTATGGTTACTGTCTCGAGTCACAATTTTTTTAGGACTTTTTTAGACAGTAAACATTCATGATGCATGCATCAATAGGACTTTCTCCGTTTATATATTATTTATGGCAAAACGCTGCGTAGACAATTCAGAAATAAAAATATTTAGTTTATAGGTAGTTGTATACATAACTAAATTGCATAAATAGTCTTAAAGTGTATAATATGGAATGACTGATTTACCATGATATAACTGAACCAATTTTATGATGACATCATATTGTTTTGTCCCATCAGGCTTTCACAATATTTTACAATTATGGACATCAAATTCCATATACACTTACTCTTTTATAGTAATTCAATGTGTTTTTTTTTTTTTCTAATAAATAAATCCCAAGCGTACCAGAGCGTTGGAATGTTTCACAACCACTCTTTGTATTTTCAATTTTAATATGCTGATAACGAGGTAATATAATAATTGTTGTTCAAACATTTACCGGACATCCAAATACTTGTTGGACATACCTACTTTCTCTGTGTGACTATTAAATTGAAACAATTATCATTGATGAGGGTCTGAAAACCTATTAGGATCGAATATACTATTGGATGTGACAGTTGTTGATGAAGCAACCGGTCGAATTGTAAGACCACGACAGATTTCGAATTAATGTTTAAACTGTCAGGCCATTTTCCATATAAGATTAGTGGTATTTGTTTACGTTTAGGTTTGGTTAAGAATGAAAACACCAAATAAGTTTGATTTAATTGTACGTTAATTATTTTCATTCATTATTATTTTAGATAGAACACATTGAATACTATTTATTTTTAAAATCAATAGTGTTCTATTTAAATTCATTATACACATTAAATGTATTGTTTACTGATAAAACTTGACTTTCTTGTAGACTTTTTTTTTGATAAAGGTAGACAAACTTATGGATAATCATGTATTATATTTTCAAATCTTAGATTTAAAAAGAAAAATTTTTATGAATTCTCAACTGAAAATAATTTGCTAATTTTCGTGATTTTTCCGTATTTTGCCAAGATTTGAACTTTAAATGCTTATAAATAAAAACTGTGTCTAAGGATTTTTAATTTTTTTCATCTGCCTTTAAAACAATAACCTAGGATCTTCTATTAAATTTTCAAGCATTTTTACCCAACAAATAAAATTTTATTGATATTTATAGAAAAGAAATGGAAACTGAAAATGTCCGTAAACAGCTCAAAATAAGTCGAAATATTTGGAAAATGTTAGGGTGTATAGAAAATACTAATATAAACATTCAGTCAAAATTGCATGTACTTACGGTCATTTGTTTTAGAGTTGCACCAAAAACCAAAATCGATTTTCTCGTAAACAGATTTTGGGTAAAAATTCCCGCTTTTCCTTAATTTTTCTTTTGTTTTTCACGGCGCTTTTGAAAAGTACTGGGAAATTTTTATATTTTTGACTTCCTAAAGTATCAACTAGATTCACTTTCCTATCAGAAAAGTTACTATTGAAGAAAATACAAGCATTTTTACTGTCCTAAAAGGTGATGACAGACAACAAAATAATAAAAAAAAACACATATCATTGTAAAATCAATACATTTATCGCTTCGCTCAGAATCTAATAACCGAAACACTAAGGAGTCGCGTGGAACATAATTTAAATTATATATGAATTATTATTCTTCACCTAAAACCTACTCGGTTATTTTATACTCCAATTTTAACCACTACAAGATATATAATATTATTACAAACGAATTTAAAATTATGTGTCCACGGCTGAGAAACAAATACATCGTTCGTAAATTGGAGCATAAAACCGCATGGAGCATAATAATAATATACTACGCGTATGATATTGCGTTGTGTTGCAAATGTGTAACAAATTGCAAACACGCCGCGGGTGACTTTAGTAGTTTAGTGGTAATATTATACTGATAACAAGTAACAGCATGTTCGATGCACCATGCACCGGTTGCATTAAAATTCAATGCTTACAATATTGCAGATCGATACATTAATTTAAAATAACTGTTATTTAATTGCATGCGTAATGACCACACATCGTTAAAAAATATGTTTATAATATGATATAATATTAGGTAGGCACCTTTAAAGTCTATAATACGGGTGAGATCCATTTAACGTTAAAATTCATTAATTCAAAATTATTCTGGTTTTTTAAAATTTTTTTTTTTTTACATCATTTCAAGTCGTTAAAATACATTTAAAAAAAATATATTATTTTTCATATTTTTTTTCTACCTTTTTTTAATGTCAACATGTATTTTTATTTCCTTATTCAAAAGCCAAATATTGCTTGGAGTAATTCGATGCATAAAAATCGAATTTTGGGTGAATAGTTTATGAGTTACAACTATTTAAATTTTAGATAATTGGAGTGGAGGGTCCTAAGTATCAAAATGTTGGTCCACTACTCCGCTCATCTTAACATTAAATATTTTTAAACAATATTATCCTAATAATATTCTGCTTCGGAATATGAAATTAGAAATGTATCTTGTCATTTAAAAATTTCGAAAAAAAATAATATTATTTTCGAAAAATATTCTTTTGTGACGACTTAAAAATAAAATTTAAGGGAAATATTTTCAAAAACATTATTTTTAATAATGAGTGCCTTTCGATAAATGGATCACTCCGGACATGATTTCGTATACGCGGTTCTAATGGGACTTACAATAGAAATTGATACAACACTATATACAGCGTGACATCGTTACAATGGAAAATCCGACGAGGGGGAGGGTTATTTACATCGAAAGCACACATGTGTTTGAAATCATCGATCTGCTGTTTGATAAATCATTCGCTGCGATCCATTATTTGCCCATACATCCACGGCACGGAGTGAATAGTAATGTTAAATCGTTTCGATAGTACCTTTTTAGTAGATATATATTATTATTATTGTACACAATATAGATTAATAACATTTTTTGTGTGTGCTCACCGAACACAATGCGCGTTAGAGTGAAGCAATAATAATATATACAATATACTTACATATATATTATGATACTCAATTGCCGACCGAACAATCGAATAACCGCTGATCAGCCGAATAAACCATTAGAGGTGATGAATTTAAATATGGGCTGAGACCTGCACGGTGAGAGGTATGTCAGTCCAAATCAAATTATAGAGTGCATCCAAAAACATTACCGAATAAGGTTAACCCAATGATTTAATTTACAACATCATCGCTTAGATAGATCTAACGGTCCATACTACAGTGGCACAAACCAGTCATAATATCCAGAATAGACGTTGTTACTCGGAACACAAACGAACAACTGATAGTCAATGTAGATCCACCTCTAAGCCCAGTTAGCGGTAAATACTCATCACAACTAAACTTTTTCGGTTTCATTCTGAATCCGTACCACGTAAAAGGAAAAATATGTTTATGTCTATAATAATTTTTTGAATTTTACTAAAAATAATTTTTATACTTTTTGGGTTTGTATTAGGTATACTACCTAATTACATAAAAAACAACGATTTTACAATTTAGAATATCGTTGCATTCATTATAAAATAGGTGTACAAATATTTGTTTAAAACTATAACATTATTGTATGTGTATTTAAAATAATTTAAAATAGCTTTTGACTACCTACCTAGTTTAATGGTTGGTGTTTTTAAAGTTTTGTTGAAAATTGAACATATTATATTGTGTCTAGGGTTTAAATAACTAAACTTTTGATGAAACTATAACAAAGTTCAGCTTTTAAGAACGCAGTACGGTGAACAGCGACAGTACCACAAGTTATTAAAATTATCTTATACACTCAATAGGCCAAATTCTGACGGAGAATAGTATAGACCATAGAGACACACTAATCACTTTGTTTCGTGTTCGACATATTATATTCAGCGTTTTAATGAATTCGGGGAATTATGTTATGAAAAAAATGACGTATTGTAGTGTTATATTTTTAAAAAAAAACTTATTTTCTCTAGAATTTTTTTTTCTTTTGAAATCCTTTTGTGCGAATTCATGAAAACCATGGTAGTATTGTGTTGAAATAAAAGTAACAAGGTATAGTATAATATATCATGGTATTAATTATATTATATTAATATGTTTGTACACAGTAGAATAAAATGTTTACCATTTCATACCATCCGTCTAATTTATTTATATTCTATAGTTTCAGCGAACAGTTATTTATTCATATTATTCTTAAATATTTTCACAGGTAGGTACATATTATATATTATGTAAAATATTCAATCAATATTACAATTTTTTTTATAGAATTTAGTTATTTTTACATTTTTACATAGTAATATACAATTTTAATTTAAAGTTTAAATAATACTTAGTAGGAAGCGAGTAAAATTCCTTTAGGTTTCATTAGTTAACCTTAATATTTCACTGAGCTCATCAAATATTAGATTGTTTTTGAATACCTAATAAAACTTTGGTTTCAAAAAATTTAACTATAAATATATTTTAGTTACCCACATAATAAGACAAATATGAGCGTGCTTTTATGTGTATTTAACTGTTTTTTTTTTATATCTATCAACAATCATTATTTGTTGTTTTACATATATTTTTGTTTATATTTTTTTTTATATTATTATGTATTGTATAAGTACCTACCTATAATATTAATACTTATTGGTCGGTATTTTAATTATACACAGGTTCACTGTTATACTTTAAAATATTACCTGTTACGCATTATTAAACAGTAGTTTAATACTTTCATGTAAACAAAACAAAAATTAATATCATATATAGTTTGTATTTGTATACATTTTAAGCTTGACTGAATAGTTTACCAGTAAGTGTATAGGCGCAGCTAAACTTACTTTCATAAGTTTATTGTTTTTCAATGTAACAAGTAACCACGCATAAATGCAAAAAACTTTGTTAGAAAGTTTTATAACTACCTAAAATACGATAACTTATAATTTCTTATATATACGTATTATACTTTGTACACGAGATTAAAATAATAATGTTCAGCTTTTAATTATATTATTATTGTATAAACGATAAATATTCAAGAATAATATATTTTAACTTGCAAGACTGTGTTTTCAGATTTTAAGCTCAGTATGGTTCTCAATTTTTAAACTCATTTTATATGAGATTGAATAAAAAAATTAACGAAACAATGTAAGAATAAGAAAAATTAAAGTGCATTTAATATAATAACTATCGAACTCCACCAATAAGTAATCTAATTGAATCACTAAAATGTGGATCAAATTACCAATAAATAGAACATTTTCTATTGATTTTAAACTTTTATGATTTTAACATCATAGAATTCGTAATTAATCATAAATTACATTTTATTGACAGTTAACAGGTACTATACTACAAATACATTTAATTATCATAAGTTACACAAATGCATCAAAATTATGTATTACACAAAAGTCCACAGAAATGTCAAGCCATTGTATCGTCGAACGTATATCTGAGACGTCAGCTGTGTTACAGAAATTTCCATATACTATTAGAGAAGGTCTTTGTCACTATATAGTTTTCGAGTATATCACTAACTCTTCCTTGTTCCAATATCCGAATATCTTACTCTTACACTCGCGCAGTATTGACGATTAATGTCGTTGCAGGGCCATCGGGGACAAACCCTTTTCTATAGATTCTTTGGCGAATACAATGCATTGATTTTCAGAGCATTGACAAACGCAATAATATAACGTAGATTAATTTGCAGGGGTCCGATATCGCATTGCTTGTGGCCACGTATTGAGTAAAAAAAATCGATTTTTTTGTATCTTGAATCACCCGGCGAAAGTATCCGTCATAATAAGGTTGTACGGAATTAACTACGCTATGATCTGTGGAACTGACAAACCGACAACGACGTACTTATGTCGCATAAGATAGCCCCAAGCCCGCATGCGTAAAGTTTTTGTGCAACTTTAGAAAACGTTTTACCGACTATACCGACCCTGTTGGAAGTCATCACTAAAATAGTAACGCGTACATCTCGGCAATAATAATATTGAACCACGCGAGTTGTAGAAAAAGCGCACAGCAGACGATTAAACTTATTCAACTGCAATATAATAATTTATTCCGTATTATTTGCTATACCAACGAACGCCGACGATTTGAATAAAGGTATAATAGAAGTTAAACGATAAACAATTAACAAACACAGCCAATGAATTCTCTACTAAGACTGCGTACGAAAGCGCCCAAGTTAGATAATGTTTTCTAAATAGGTAATTATTGAAGTATAAGTACATTTTTTAAAACGATTGTATTTGACTATTTCAGCAATATATTGTATCAAAGTCAAACTGTCTGATATACTGTATGTGTTGTAACTATATTATCGTTTACCTATATATACACTATCGTTTTATGATTTTAAGGTCCTACTTTTGAATATTTTACTTGAATTTGATTTAAAATAATATATTATCAATTATATGATATCAAAAGGATGATTTTGTACAAAGTCATTTAACTATACAACTAATTTCAAAAACGGTACCTTGTCGCGAGCTATGAATTCTACGAACTCATCTAAGCGATCATAACGAATAGATAGAATAGTATGATTAGTAGTTTTGACCTCACACAATGCATACATTATAATCCGAGTAATATATATACATATATAAGAAACTGTTGACAAAGTCACGAATTTGGCTAATTAAAATAATTGTAAATTAAGTGCACGTGTTTAGAACACCTAGAACCCTCATAATTCAGCAAAACTAGTATTCATATTTCGCGTTTCTACGAAAACAACAACTTTTCACAACCACGCTCAAAAGTACACCGTCCTGCAAAACACGTTCGCCTTCCAAATCAAAGGAGCTGACATAATTTATAATGAAGCCCGAAGTACAGTATATTCAGATGTACGACAGCCATAGAGACCCGAGCACCTTCTGGCCACTCTCACACACCACTTTTACGGTATTATAATATTTGCTAGAAATAAACCGTCATTGTTCACTGTTGAACAATTTATCTGTAACTATTTTTTTGAAAAACAACCAACATCTGGGTCGCTGGCAACAACCTATACTTAATATACAGGCACTATTTTTTATGTAGGTAGATATACCTAATTTTATTTAAAATTTATACACCTAAATATTTGTTATAATATGTTGATGATAACTTATAAACTTGTATTCAATCAATAGACCTTAATAATAATAAAACAATAAATCAATGAAATATTTCACAATTGCTTCAAATAGAATGGAGGTACCTATAAGCTCAATCGACATAAAAATGATATATGTTCAATAATTACTGATGATAGTAAACACTTAATAGGTTAACATATTTTCTAATAGCATTGCAACTCGTGTATGTTATATTATACACACTAAATGTGTTATATAAAATTCTTATAGAATGTGTGTAGTAGAGACGCACAGTATTTTGTTAATTATTAAAAAAAATTCTGAGTGGAGCTAGTGGTTTTTACAAATAAGTCCAACATTTTTAAGAGAAAAATAGTGATTTAACTACGTATACTTTGACTATATTATAATTATATTATGTTCAGAGATAGTTTTTTTTATATTATGAAAAAACTGTGTTCAATTTAGATGATACTATTTTCAATAAATATAAAATTGAATGAAAAAATTTCCTACTCGTTATTAAATTGTATTAGAAATAAGTAATGTCATGAAAGAAAATCATCTGAATATTATATTATACTTGTTCAACTGTACAAACAGACATCTCTTGAATACACATCATATTCCTTGTTTGCAAAAATTAAAAAAAAAATTTAATCATATTAAAAATACTACAATATAATGTAATGTAGTTCTATTCATACGAGACTTCATTTTCAGATGAATGATAATTATAGTACATAAAACATGACTACAAGATTATATTGGACTATATAGTATTCAACTCGAGCGTCAACAATTAATATTTTCGAGAATGTAAAAGCATCAAGATCACATTGAAAGGGATACTTCAAGTCCACTTCGTTTTCTCCAAACACAATGAACTAAACAGATTAAGTGAAGTCCGAGATGCCAACAATATATTATATTATTATTATTATTATTATTATTTCTTATTATTAATAAGAATACCCGCGGCGACATAGGTCATTGGGAAACTAGACGTTATCTTGCCACATAGCAGCCGACTTCATTATTATGATTGAGAAATATAAACATTGGCAAGTTTACAATGACTATTAGGAACGATAAGTATGTTACAAATGCCGAAATGTGTGTACATTAAATGTACAAATAAAAAAAAATGTTTATTATTTACAGTTTGTTTTGTGGATTCGTTTTTTTTGATTAAATCGATGGTGCAGGCTGCGAGTTAAAATATGTCGTGGCCGAGAGATTCATGTTCTGGAAGTTTTGAATTTGTTCTGAATTCGGTGTATGTATACGATATTCAGTCGTTATGTGTTTCATCGAGATAATGGCGCCGCATGATAGTCATACTTGGGGAGGGGTGTAATTTTTACTCATTGGGTGTCCGTGAGTGAATTACGCGTGCTCGATCCGGAGTCTTGTTAGAATGACTTCGAACTTACTAGGAAGTTCTGTGGGAATACGTTTTTTTAATTTCATGAAGTTTCGTGCAAAAGGATAACCAAACCCAACCTGCCACGTATTGGTATAATTAAATTTGACTAGGGGGATTACGTCTTGTTTCGTTGCGAGTCGAACGACTGCTGTTGCTAACGGGTTAGATATTTATACTATTATTATAGGGTTCCGTTATAGTCATAAACATAATAGGTATTATAATATTAATGCGCACACCGGACTTCGCTGACAAACTAGTACGATTCGTACGAAAACGTATACAACTCCAAGTTTTAATATTTATTTGCACACGTTTTTTAAATTAATATTGTGCCCTTTAAATGAATAAATTTGCTATATCAAACAAAACGAACTCACAGCCATATTATTATATCCCATTCGCATAATAAGTTCCATGCAACCTTACATTTCAATGTACATACAATGCGTGTGGTCATAATAATATTATTATAATATACATTTACATTGTTCCCATGGTGATGTGCCCCCTCCCCCGTTTTAGACGATATATATTATCATATATTATGTTATATTATTTATGTTATGTATAGATACGTTATCAATGGTATAGATATTATAATATTAAGCTATACGCTCATCAAAAATCATAAATACTAAAGGTGATCTGTGTATATTATATTATTCAATAGATATTATAACATGTTATGGACATTTCTTAGACGAGTGGAAACCGAGGCCGCAGTACCTACAAAAGTCACCGAATCGAAAATCAAATTAGAAAAATGTGATAGTTAATTTCGTGTCAGATGCGTTGATTCTATTTCTTTTCGTTTCTAGTCGTATCATACGGCTCGCGAAATAAAACGAATGCGTTTTCGCTTTGTTTTCCGTAACATTTTCATCACGGAGGGATTGATGAACTCACGTATAGTATTGCGTGCATGTGTTTTTAATTTGTCGAAGTGGTGCGGACGGATTTGATTCCATTATTACAAATTACTTTTCAGATGTACGGTCGGATCGAAATTCGTAATAAGTAATAACGTTTCTTCTCACGCGCTACAGTTCCGTTTGACGTTTTTCTTTCTCTCCCTCCCCCGCACGGATATCTACACGACGACGACGACGATAACGACGTGGTCTTAGAATACCGAGAAAAATATAATACATATAATGATATGTATGATGCGTATACAAGCGAGATTTAAAAAAAAAAATCAGATTCCGGAAAATCATGGTTTAAGTACGGACGCGGAGCTTACCGCCGACGTTTCGGTCGGGCGCCGATGGAAATGCACTTGTCGAGTAAGCTGTATATAATAATAATAATAATAATAATATTATACACGTCAAAAATCAAAACTACTCTAAGACGCACGTCAGTAATAAATAATTGCGCCACGCACACCACAGAAGGCGGATATTGTTCTTGCAGTGTAGGGGGTAGGTAAATGGCGCTTTACTCTCTGGTTATCGCGAATAGAAATAGTCACTATTTTTGCAGCACAAGTCATTTTGAGGGAGACGTATAAGCATTTAACGGACACGGAGTTTACCGCCGACGTTGTGGTTGGGCGCCGATGAAAATGCGCTTGTCTAGTAAGTAGCTGTATATAATAATATTATGATGTATAGGTAATCATTATGTGCACGTAAAAAGTCATAACTTCTAAGACGCGTGTCCACAGTAAATTATAATATTGTGTTTGCACGTGCGCGCGCAAGAAGCGGGTTTTGTTGTTGTTATTTTTTAATCGAATTTCTGCGGTAAACGATTATTATTCTCGCTCATAACTGATGATGATAATAATAATATATTCTCTGGTCAGACGTGATGGTGCTAAAATATTGTATTCTTATAATACTATTCTAAGAATGGGTTGCGAGCTCTTCGGGAAATAATAATATTATAAATTCCTCTGATTTTCAGAAAATCGGGACAGGAACCCCACGTGTATAATAGGGTTGGGCTTAAGACCGCGACACGAGTACACGACGAACCCCAGCACTCGATATAACATAATATTATTTTATTATTGTTATTTTTACGTGTGAAGATGGTAGGTAGGTAGGTACTTAACGCGTTATTCTCCGGTTGTCGAATAGAAAGTCACGATTTTCGCAGCATAAATCATTTCGGGAGACTTAAGAATTCAACATACGCGAAGTTTACCGCCGGCATTGCAATTGCGCCAATAAAAATGCTCTTGTCCAGCAAGTAGTCATATGGAAGTCAAAAATCAAAACTACTAAGACGCATGTCAGTAAATTATTATACCTGCAGATGCGCCATAAAAACCACTTTTTTTTTTTATTGAAACGTTTTTAATTCAATTTTTGAGATAAACTATCATTATTCTCGTTCACCAGCACTGACGATGGATAAAAATAATAATATGGTTCGGTCAGACGCGGGGGTGTTAAAATATTATTTTCGCGATGGTTGTATAAGACTGGAAGTGCGCAATATATGTCTACGAAAATCAAATTATGTATAGGATCGTCTGGGCATAATATATTGCAAGAAACTTAACATATTCCCAGTAGATCTTATATTAAAGACAATAATTGTCGAACTAATGTTTAATGTGGGTGGTTACAAACTTAGATCAATGAGTTGATAAAAACGAAATTAATAATAAAAGATTTTTTCGCTCTTTTGATGCAAAAACTTTACTTTTCAAAAAAAACTATGGGTAAAAAATATATTAATTATTTTGGTCCTAAATTTTACAATTCCATGCCTTTTACTATGCCTTTTACTAATCAAAACATAAGTAATGATAATAAAAAAAAATTATTGCTGAATGGTTATTTATATCTTTAAATATAACTTGATCTAACTTTGTTGTTTACATTTGTGTTACTCAAAATGATTTCCTTTTTTTTTTGGTATTATTATTTGTAAAACTACCCAACAACTTTTATATTAATTTAAGTTTTTAGTTTTGAGTTATGTTTTAATTTATAACTCTCTATTTCCGACACAAGCATATAGCTTACAGGAAATAGACAGTTGTTTAATAATATTGTAAATTTGTTAATTAATAATAAAAAAAAAAAATTAAAAGAAGAAGATGAATGAGTATGAGCTCACATATAACTAATATATAATATTATTAATTCCTTTGATTTTCACGGGTCCCCTTTCTGTCGGGAAACTGACAGGGACACGATGTGAAATTTACTTCACGTGGATAATAGGGTTAAGCTTAGGATGACACGACGAACGCCAGCACTCGATTTAAAATTATATTAAATTTATTATTTATAGATACTATTATTTTTTTTTACGTGTGTAGGTGGTATGTGATTTGTGTGTTAATCTCGGGTTATTGGGAATAGAAAGTCATGATTTTAGCACAAATCGTTTTGGGAGACATAGGAATTCCCGGACCGAAGTCAACGATCATTATACAGCGTTATAATAATATGCGTTATTATATTTTATTGAAAAATGAATTGAAAAAAAAAAAAAAAAACAATAGTTGAAAACGTCCTCTGTCCGTCTGTCCTTTTGTTTTTCTGTTAACGTGTTCATTGGTTTAAATCCATCATTTGATTTGGGTCGGGTCTCGCACGCGTGATTTTAATCGATTTACGCTGAAAAGGGTCGTTATTATTATTATTTGGCAAAGTGTTTTTTTATCGAAAATAAATTGCGTGAGGAATTTTGTTTGATTTGGTTTCGGGTGCGCGAAATAATGGCAAACGTGGTGGAGGGTTCCGAAAGGGTACGGCAAGGCGGCGGCAGCGTCTCTTCGGTTGTTTTTGTTTAATAATATATATATTTCTCCTTTGAAATGCATTTTTTCCGTACCAGCAAACGAATCATTTGTATTCTATTCACGTGCGTAGACCTCGTGAATTATCACCTCGGCTCTTCGGTGTATATATGTATAATATACACATTATATATGCGGCCAATACGCCGCGCCACGCCGATATTGAACATTATGATTTACATTCTAATTGAAATGAAATATCAACAAAAGTAGATAGGCGACGTCGAATTGAAATATATTCCTGCAGATGGTTTTTATCGCTGTTTGGATACGCTTTAATCATTTGATTTGGTCATTCGATTCCGACGAAAAAACACCAGGCAAACGTATTTAAATCAAACTGAATTTTGATTGAATTCTCGTGTCAATACTGGTACTTTATTTATTTAAATATTATATATTGAAATCAACAGGTTTGGAATTGTGATGTATCGGTAAAATCCGAAACTAAATAACTTTCATAAATATTATTGAAAAAAAAAATTACTTTATAATAATATTCAATTTCATACGTTAGGCAGGTATAAAAGGTTTTACTTTGAATATTAACGAATAGAAGTACTCAAATTTGTATTATTCGATTTATCGTATACATTTTACACTCCAATATAATATATAATATTTAAAAAAAACAAACTGAAATTATAAATAGCGGTTTATACGACTAAAACGTACATTTTATGAAGCCAATCTGGCTATTAAGAATGATTGCGTACGGTGCTTTGGTTTTATTTTATTCACATTCAGCCGATGATTGAATTTTAAATCGATAGTTCACCGAGAGCGTCGCCTAAGCTCTTGAAATTATTATTTTTATGTTTCAGATAACGTTTAACCCTTCTATAATATTATGATATTGGCAACGAAGTGCGGTTTTCATGTCTAGCGATAAACAGAAAAATGCACTAAAATAACGACGGGATAATAATAAGGAACTATAGATGAAATCGATCAAACATTTCGTCAACTATTAAGTTGTCGTGTTTAAATTGTTATTTAAAAATAAATCATGTTTATAATAGTTATTATCAGTAGCATATACCTATAGCAATTTATACGAAAATAAAAAAAACACGAGGGATAGGTAGTATATATATTTTATTGTAATAGTACATTGCAAACATCAAAACCTGGTTTGCGTTCGTCGTTAAAAATAAATAAATATACAACCAGACCCGCTTGTGTCCAGGGCTAGAGTTCACATTTGAGTGATATTATTTTCTCAAAAAACGATTTTCCTCGTGATTAAATAACGTTGTTTGCGTGACAGGCATCGTTTTCACCGGTAATCGTCGGTGTCATGAAACGAGATTAATCACAAAAAAAAAAATATATAATATTCACACATGTTTAACAATATAGTTTTGATGAATTATAATAAATTATAATGTCTCCGAATGACATAAAATCTGTAATGTAGCACCCGGTACGGTTCAAAATATGAATTTAATAAAAAAAATGGTCGGTGATTATTATTATTATATAAATTTAAATTTAAAATGATTACGAATTTACATTTTAAACTTAACCCTCTGCCACAATGTTCTAATATTAAGTTACAAGTATACATTTAAAAATTAATGTAAATTTGAAAGTTAAAATTATAAAAAAAAACACTATCATTTTTGTAATTATTTAGTTATTTCAAAGAACAATGACAAAAAATCTTTCCTGCCAAATATGCTATGTTACAAGTTACATTAAAATTAGGTATATTTACAACATAATACCTATTTACATATAATTTTGTTCATTTATGATAATATGATACTATTATATTAATGTTATTAATATAATATAATAGTATCCAGTAAAAGAAACAACACCTATTAAATTACATAAACACACCGAAGAATTATGCAATTAAAAAACTGATTTTTTTATCGAGTAAAAATAAAAAGTTTAAAAAAAATAATTTTGATAGTCTAAAAATGTTTGCCGGACATTTACTTCCGTGTTTAAAATATAAGTTACGTTTTACACGTGATGTTATAAAATAAAATCTCACGACCGACCGTATTCATAATCACGCGTGGTATTTACTTCGGAAAATTAAAATAATTATTAAAAGTATACATAAGTCACAAAAGAACATATTTTCTAAAGAAATTCATAATTTTTTTAGATTTTCATATTATTTCAACATTTCCATAGGTAGTATTTAAAATTGTATCAGGATAGTTTATAGGAACGGTTAGAAATAAAAATACACAAAATAGCAAAGATGAATAAAATATACTGCACTAATTATTTGTTCAAACAAATATATTATTATAATTTATAATGTAAGAACTGAAGCAAATGTATAATAAAATATCGCAATAAAATACATAAACTCAAATAATAATACATAAAATTGAATATATTGAAGAAAACGGATTATGATAATATGTTGGTTTTAAAAATCCATAATTCATGTAATACACAACCATTTTTAAACGCCAAATTTATTCTTTTTTAAAGTTCTATATTTTCACACACTAAACAAAAATCAGTTTTTTTAATTGTATATGGTTTTTTTTAAATTCTCACACTATTTTTCTTAATGAATTAAAGAAATATTTTTAATGTACCTATTTGGTACGATAAAATGGAACATAGCACATAAATATATTTTGTTTGTCTAGTTCTATGTCCAGATAAATACTTGCTAGTACCAGTTCAAATTTAATAATGATTCTGTGCAATAGGTATTTCCATTCAATAGTTTAAAAATTGAACAAATGCCAAATAAATAATGTTTCTAGTTTAATATATGATTATAAAAGTAAATATAATACACATTGTGGACGATGTAACCTACACCTCAAAACTAAAATAAGCCGTAAAAACAGATTTTGAATGGCTTCAATGGCTCCAGTCTGACTAAATGTGCTTGTGGTCCAAACAACAGAGTTATAAATTTGTAATTATCTAAAAGACAAACAATAGAGTGCTTTGAATGCATGTGGATTGTTTGTGAAGTCCGAACAGCATCTATTTGTAAAATACATTATTAAAGATTCTTTATTTATCATGTTATGTAGCTATATGACCATAATACGAAAATACTCGTTGAATGACTCAGAAGAATATTACCAAAATCTTTATCACGAGAAATTCTTATAAATTAAATTTGAATTGTATTTAAATGATTGATACATAGCACGCTTTAATGAGTTGGTAATAATTTAACATTTGGCAATTATATTGAAATATTGTTTATAATAAACACACAATTAGGTTTGTTTGGGTATTTTTGGAGTAATTATCCCTCGCCCCTAGCAGCAAAACTAATAATTCGGTATAATATTAAATCATCGGCAGAGAGTAAACAGCATAATATTGAAATACCTTAACACAATTTATATTGCAGTGTTTGTTTGATATGAAAGTATGAAACATAACTTATACCTAGTCATAATAATAATAATAATAATGAAAAAAAAAAAAAAAATTTAAAAAATCGAATAATAGAAAAATATTTGATCAGAGTAAAAACGAGGTGCTTACGTATAAAAATCAAACGGAAAATAATTAATAATACATATTACGGTCCTACATTATGGGTGGCTCGATATGTGTTTTTCCGTTGTGTCATTAAACCAACAGGGGAAATGAAAAAAACAGGAAAACACAGTGGCATAATATTATGCTATATAATATTATATTATACTAATTGTTATTCGACGGTTTTTCGATTTGAACGTAGACAATACATTATCGATACCATAGCGTTTAGACGTACAAAAGTCGTAGTTGTGCGCCTGGAAAACAGTGTTTACGGTCGAAAGTCGGGAATGGAAAAGACAAAATTATGCGTCATAGTTTTGTTTTATAACGCGATGCGTCTGTGACTTTTCAGTGATGGAGTTTAAACGATTAGAAAACGTTGATGCACAGAGCGCCATGTCACCGTGACACGTCATTTTTCATTCGGGATTCTATGGCCGAGATACGAATATCATTATATATAGCTCTTACACCGTCGTCGCCGCCCGTACCATCGTAATTGTCTTGCCGAAAACTGGAATAAAGATGTCTAATAATGGTCGAGGGGTTAAAGAGTTAAGACAATGGCGCCAGCGAGTCTGTGCACTCAAAACGGCTTCGATGTTTACATTAAATTATATTGTTATATATATATATATATGCATACAGGGTGATCCACCAAGCACGGTCGCCCCCTTTTTATTCTCGTCCATAACATGGTAATCCAAAATCTGGTTTATAGAACTTAAGACCATATTATATTATATTCTCAAATTCTTGAATTTGTTTGTGCCTACTCAAAAGTAGAATACAAACTCAAATGAATTCGAAAATAATATTATGGTATCTTAAGTACATAATATTATACTTAAAAATTCCGAAAATCGGATTGAAGAAAAACGGGGGCGAGCGTGCTTGGTGAATCACCCTGTATATAATATGTTAATCAGTGTGTTTTTTGTTTCTCGGTTTTTTTGTTCTCTATAGTCGACGAGGCGCTCCGTGAAAAACGATTTAAATTTTGTTGTAGCCTCGAATGTCGGCCACAGAGTGTAGACACCGAGCCGAGAAACAATATCAAGAGAGGAGTTGAATGGGAATTTATTTTCGTTCGGCGGAGGCAATTTGAATTTTCGCGACTCGCTGATACGACGTGATACGAAAAGCAGCTCCTCTTGCATGCACGCGTCCATATGCGGCGAGTAAAAAAACGCAAAAAAAAAACGAAAATAAAAAAAACGTTACGCGCTATATTTATCATTCCACCCGCCACCTCGGCCGACGCCCCACGAGGCTTTCCACTGCCCATTTAGCGTTCCCATAAATCCGCCATTGTTTACGGATTTATATTTATATATGTAATGTTTGCCTCATTAGTTTTTATATATATATATATATTATTATAAACATTTTTTACACTGACTATATAATATAATAGACAGTGCAGTATTGCCCGCTGCCATTAGACGGGCCTAAGTGGCCTCCAATAGAGACCGTTGCGCTTTATAATAGTACCTAAGAGACGAGCGTATTATACGGTAGTTATTGTGGGAGGGGGGTAGGCGGGTTGTGTAAATATAATTTTTTTTTATTCAACTCTTTGCGTCTACAAAAGCGCACAACGATTATCGGGGCTCGTATCGCTTTGCCCAAACTGTTATTATTATCGTACGATTCCGACGTCAACCATTTCTGCGTCGATCGGATAGGATCGTCGTAGGTGCCGATTAATACCTATATGTTTGTCGCGTAATCGTTTGCTGGTTTATACTTTTGCCAGTAAAATATAAATAAGAACGGACACATATCCACGAGCATACTTATGGATTTTAAACACGCGTTATTCGCCCGATAAAGTTCGGTCAATGGGTTCTCGGGATTTTTTTTTGTTTTTATTCATACAACCCGAATCCGAAATATTTTTATGTGTACCTACCCCCTCCTCCCCAGATTCATTGCAAAGAAAATCTATTTCGGCGTGTGCGTTACAATAATATCATATTATAATACGTAATAAAGTTTAATTACGCGTGATAATTTATTTCCACGGAAGTATAATAATATAAACGCGTTGTGTAGTTTTAATAAAATGCATTGTAAATAAGTCCTTCGTATGTATATTGCGTGTACGTATAGTATAATTGCATTAAACAACCTTTCAGTCGTCCCATGCCAAGCCATAGATTGGTAGCGTTTCAGAAGAATGTTCTTTTCTTTTCTGTTTTTCTGTTTATTTTTTTCAACCCAGAGGGTTGTCCAAAATTATTTTAATGGGGAGATAATGTACATGGTGTTTGTTCATTGAATTCTTTCAAGCTAAACGAGCGTAACTAACATTTAAAAATACGCAGCATCATAATGCGTATTACAATAATAATGTCATGGTAGGTATACACAATTACAATACAAAACTTTACTCAATTTAAATCAAAATCCTCCACCTATATCAAACAGAGACCCGTGTGGCGCTGCCTATGTCGATTTTTTGTACCCTATAGTGTACCCGCGAATGAAAAAAATTCGATGGGTGGTTTCCCGGCGGCGGCGTAGCCGTCGCTGCGTTATCAACGCTCCTTATCACTTTTCACGATTTTTTTCAAATTTTTCCAATTTTTTCGAGTTTTACTCCCCGTACTTTTTTCCTGGCGGGCCAGCCGCCGTCGCGCGCGTTTTTTTTCGAAAATTCGAATTTTAACCCTTTTCGACACGTCTCTTGGTCGACATTGTCGTCCGTTGCTTCACGTGACCGTACTGCAGCCGGGTGCTCGCCGAGCCGCCAGAGGGTCTCACCCGTCAACTACGGCCGAGCGCGTTACGCCCGCGAACCCGTCGAGCTAGTGGTGGTCGGAGAACGTGTGCGGGTGACTTACCGCCGCACACCTTCCGTGCTCTTTCCCGTATCCTCCCCTCCTTTGCGTCGTCGTCTTTGGCCCAAGTGGGCTGTGCTAGTTGTGTTAGCGTCGGGCGGTTTTATACCCGCAGTAGAACAACACGCGAAAAACGCGTTTTACATTTTCCTACGTGGAGAAACAGGTTTTTCCCATTCTACTGCAGGGTCCTCCTTGCCGATCAGCTCACCGATACTATCTATCACAGCTAATTCCTTGGCCGGTCGCTCAATGTCTGCACATAATACGTCTTCTGCAGCAGGCATCACTACGTCGTCGAGAGATCCGCCCTCGGAAGTCGGAGTTGGGACGATAGACTCCAACTCCGAAGGCGGCGCATAACTGCAGGCTGTGTCCTGAAATACTGATGAGTCTTTCGAACCGTCGTTTTCTTGCACCGTGTAGCCGAGTGGTACTGTCTCGGGGATCGGAGCTGCAGGCTCAGATTCTGCGAGAGACAGCGCATCGCCGTTTGGCAATTCACTGTGCATGGAAATTAACTCCTCATAATTTTCTTCGTTTCCGTCGTCCTTTCCGGTTGCATCTTCCAGTGGAGCGTCGTCTAGAATCGAAGTGGTTTTTTCGGGCTCCGACCCTGGGGACTGCACGTAGCCACTGGAAGCCGTATCCATACCAATGGAAGACAGAAGAGATGTTACTACTTGTATGAGGTTTCCGTCGTCGCTTTCATCTTCATAACAGCGTTCCATTATCCCGACTTCAATTACTTCGAGAATTTTGAGTAATGTGGCCCGTATCTCGTTACTGTTATTGTTGACAGCCATTTTTGATTTGAACGTAGATATATGTGTCAGTTTTAATTGAGAATTGCTAATGAGCTAAATACAAGTCTTCCAACCCAGAGACCGGTCAATTCGAAAAGCTCCCAGCCGACGACGTATACCTATATATTATTATATAGCCAGATAGTACGTTCTATAAAATATTTGATATAAAACAACAAACGCGTTCCCGTTCGAACGAATATTTTCTGAAAATTGATTATAAATGTATTACCTGAGCTAACCGTGTTTCAGCAAAAACTAGGAACACTATAATTCAGTTAAAACCAGTGGTTCTCCGTATTTGAATATTATTACCGAAAATACGTCAATAAACCAACAATTGTCACAAAAATTATTTTACGATATTAATTTAAAATCAAATATTCTGATAATAATCTTTTATTCAAGAACAAAAAGTAAAAATTGTAAAATAATATAGATAATATAATAATAATAATTATAAATAAAATTGTTTACACTGAGCCGGGTTCGAACTGCTGACTGTGCGCGTCGTAGCCAACTATGTGACCTTTGTACCACACTGCCAGCGACTAGTTTGGGCTACACTTACTGAAGAGCGCCGCCGCCGTCTCAATTTATCTGGCAACGACTGTAATATGGGTTTATTTAGTATACGCTGTTTTACCGGACACGCGGTATAATGTGCTACCTATCTATTTGTTTTGAACGGACAGTTGTTGGTATTTTTTATTAAATAAATAACCTAACTTAAATACAAGCTTCACCTCACAAATAGCATGCCGAAAACTGATTATGCGTAGGTAATAATAACAATTATTGCCGGTAAAATTTTAGAACAATGGTAGTATAAAAACACTTAGGTACCTGTAATTCGAGAAAAAAATTTACAAATAATCAGTAAGATTTATCTTGTAAAAAAATCACGGTTTTTACTTTCATATTATATATAATACCGTTAATAATAAGCAGACTGATATATTTTAATGTTTTGAAATTTTAATTTTTTTTAAAAATTCAGGATGAATTCAAAATGTTTAAATTTCTAATTATTACTCAGTTAACAAGACTTAAACGTGTTTATCGGTGATAATACTAATGGGAATTATTTCTCCATCGCAAATAAATATTAAATCCTTATGACTTACTGTACCTAAATGTTAAATTAGTTAATTTATATTGGTACGTATTGTTATGGTACCCTTGGCAAAGCTCATTTCGCTATAGCTAAATTATACATAGTATTTTGACTTTCGGTCTAATTGGATTGGATTGTGTATGAAGGTTGCCAAGGGTATTCTGTCACAATAATCAGGATCTTAGACCTTTAACGGCGACCGAATATTCTGCCAACCGACCTAGGATTATGTGTTTTAATGTCAATATCTATGTAGGTTTATTGTAATATTTTAAGCAATATTTTGACAGTTTAAATTATTTTCATACATTTTATTATGTATTGAGTTAATAAAATGTATAATTTATTTTTTAAGTTTGAATATAAACCTATAAAACATTAAAATGAACAATGAAAATAATGTTTGTATTGTCTTAATACTCTTAATATGATTTTGATTTTACATAATTGCGCATTAATTAATAATGTTGATTAATACATACATAATATATACATTATTTATTGTATGACTAATGTTATACTGTAGCTAAATACCTACTTAAATAAATAAAAAAACCTGTTGCTACTGTTGCAGTGTAATAATATTATTGTAGGCATACTGTGGTGAGTGGTGACTGTTGGTAACACTGCCTGGTATCTTTCGCCGTTCTTACCGATACTCTTACTTTTTTTGTACTTACACTAGACGTAGTCAGTTATGGACGTTACGGTTATGTTACGTTACTATTATGCTTATTATGATTTCATTCTCAAATAAAGCATTATATGATTAATAATTATAACCTCTTATAATATTAATCATGCCGAGAAAGAAGAGGCCTTCCTACATTATATTAACTATTAAGTTGTTTAAATGATAAACTGAAACATTTTTAAAACTAAGCGGTAATATGTAGCATAGATTAAATTTATCATAATTTAAGTACTTAAAAATTCTTAGATGACGTGAAACATACATTGAAATATATACACAATTATACGTTATAAATTAAAGACCATTGGTAAAAAATAGCAGCTTTTCGGTACCTATCTATCGCCTTCTTCAAAAAAGTAAATGAAACGTTCTAGAAAGCACATTGACTTATTTTACGAGATACAATGTATAATAGGTTAATAATACTTTGAAAATGTAAAATCAAACGGATATGAACCAAAATCAAATATTAAGTTGTTATTTTTTGGTTTAATCACAAACTTCTGTCACTTGGTGAAATGCGAGTGTGTGACATTACAGTCTCTATACCTATACCATTTCAGATTTATATATATTTTATCAAACCAAACCACTCTAAATAAAGTGTGTTATTATAAATTAACAGAATCAGATATAATACTACCATATTATTTAGACTTGAGTGATGTATTGTCGGTTGACAGTTAATCTTATAAATAAATATAACGTTTCTCCGGACGAGTTAAAATCACTTTAATTCTGGTTAAATAAAGTAAATCAGTAAACAGTTAACATTTTTAAAAGAATCGATAAACATGTCAAATATGATTTACATTCAGTTGCTAAAATAACTGCACTAGACACAGTTCATGTGGGCGACACCAAATCATAAATAATTTCAGCTCACAAGCGGTTTTAGTAAACACAATCGTGTGTACATTGCATTGGGAATTGAATGAGTCAGAAAAGGTTTTTTTTTTGGAATACCACTAAATGAGGTTTTTGAATTGAATTTTGAGTTTTTTTTTTTATTAAGTGTTTTTTTATAGCTCTTCTCACCCTCTCAGCCGCTTTCTCAGTAATTGAAAATCCGTGTAATACTTTTCAAAGTTTCTATTTTGATTTGGCCATTTGACTTTTCACTGAACAAAAATAATTGACAAACTGCCCAATACACATATCAACGAACTGTTCTCAGGAAATAAAAAACAAGGAGTGTTAAAAAAAGAATAACAATACAATAACCACTATAATGTTGAAATGCATTTTTCTAAACATTATTACAAACACTATTACTCGAAAGGTAAAAATGCTTTCCATTATATTAAAATATGGATTGTCATACTTTTTTTCTGTTTTGTCATTTTGATTCAACACAACTACAATATTTTGTTGATTTCTCTAAAATAATAAAACTACAGGCTGAGATTCCGAAAAGAGTGATGAATTTATTGATTTTACAAGATATTTTTTTGATTATTTTCTATCTGTAAACATTTTTCCTTGTAGAAGTAATAATGCTTCGATTTTCAATTTCAGTATTTATGCTGGTGAAAAAGTGAATATAGTTAGTAATTTTGAGAGGTCAACATTTAAAAGTAATTTTCAAAAGCGTTTTGAAAAACAAAAAATTAAATTAAGGTAAAACGAGAATTTTTTTGTTGATAAAATTTGCACAGAATATTTAAATATTATAATTTTCTATACGCAGTAAAATGTTTAAAATATTTTAACTCTTTTTGAGCTATTTTGTATTTATCGTCAACAATAAATTATTCATTCTGTTAAAAACTTGAAATTTTAATACAACAGGTTTTTCTACCTTTAACGAAAAATTTTTTCTCAATTTCATTTTTTATGAGCTTTTAAAGTTCAATTTTTTTCGACATTCGAAACCCCTTTAATTAAAGATTTCCGATTTGTCTTCGGATGACCATCTTAGTTTTTTGTAGTTAAAAAACGTTTAACTGTAGATATTTGGAATTTTCACCAAATGTTTATTTTATCATTTTTTACACACGATAAAATTTTCAAAAGTAATTACTTCCTTCATACTGTCACAAAAATATAAAAATAAATATAATATTTACATAACTTTTAACTATCGATATTTTAAGATAAAATTAGTATGACATTAGATATTAATATTTAAACAAAGACTGATGGTTTTGTTATTTAAGAAATAGGTACACATTTAAGTTTATATATTTATTTACCTTGAAAATAATATTTTATTAAAATAGATGAATAATGAACGTGAGTATAGTTTTTTTAAGAATGACAAATTTTAAATTTATATTTATTTTAGTTTGAAATGTAAAAACATAAAGTACAAGTAAATCCGCCACAGATAATGTACTTTATTTTATAACATCGTATAAATGATATAAATATCATTAGTGGCAAATAGACTAATCACTATTTTATTCTTTATTTTAGTATCTTTGGAAGGGATCCGCTGTAAATCTTTCTGCAGATTTTATCACCTACATACATCTAAAAGGTTAGCATTATACTTTCACTGATGTCTAGGTAGCTTAAAATTATGTTTATTACGTTGAACTCGAAATAATTTATATGACTTGAACTTAAACGATTTACATAATTTGAAAAGCCTTTGTACAGATAAAATCAAGGTCGAAGTATAAAAACCCATTTTTAATATTATATTGTAATATATTTATAATAGGTACTATATTCTTATACTTTATTTAAACATGTATACAGTGGTGAAATTATTTTTTCAATGAGGGGGAGGGGTTATGGCTCCTTTTAACATTCACTATTTGATCATTAAAAATATAATTTACGTTTATCAGCTGTTAAATAATGAAAAAAAGGTCACGGGGGGATCTATACTCCTCATTCCTACACCGTTTGACCGCCACTGCATGTATAATTCAGTTAAGTAATATGATAATTATGAAGAACTGTTATATTTTAAAAATAACTGGCCAGTTAGTGATTATATTTTATGTTACATGAAGTTTTTCTTTGAATGTTGTGAGATTATAAATAATAATTATTCGTAAAAAAATTAATCAATTGATCAAATAATAAAATTTATCAATTCGGGCAATGCAAAACAAATAAATAAATAATAGGATTGTATGGTGTATCAAATGAATTATAAATATATAATATAATTACGTCAAAATATCAAATCCTACATAATTGCTGTAACCCGAGTATAATGACGTACGTTTTGAAATATTTCGGAAACAGAGTGCTCATCAATTAAACCAAAGCGGACCACTGTTAGAATAGTATATAGAAGACAACACAGTGATTCGCACATTTTCGTTCACCGCGACCGACCCTCCCCATTGTTAAGACATATAAGTTACAGCGAGTCACCGTATAGAGTCAAAATCGTCCACAATTCTACCGCTGTCTGAACGCTATAAAAACGTGGTCGATTATAATAATAATATATACGTCGTCATCGATAGCGGTTTTATACTTACACATCTATACACAGCATAAATATAAAACAATTATCGCAACAATAATATTTTTGTTCTTTTTTTCCACGCGAATGCATTGAGTAAATATCGCCGAGAGATCGAGTGGAGTGTGGATCGGACGTTTTCCGTATAAAAATAAAACGTTCATACACATAAATATAATATACACGATGTACATACACATGTATAGGTATATATATATTTATTTATACATATACATATTATATATATATTTTTTTTATACATATACGTATTATATATATAATATATATATATACATATTATATATATACTCGTATTTAACCGGGCGCTGTCGGTCGACAAAACTTATTAACATCGACTATATACATATTGTATATATAAGAAACTGCGAAGTCGAACGATATTATTGACGGGACAAAACACACACTTTGACATACATACACACGAGTGTAATATCGTATCGCATGGTATCATAATAGTTGTGTAGTTTTTACTGAAATACACTTTATTCGCGTATATACATATCTAGGTTACGTATAATATGTGTGTGTGTGTGTGTGTGTCACCACAGTCCGTATCAGCAAAACCGGTGGCCCCGTATTATAAAGCCGGGGCAAAATATTATTGCGTGTGCATTAGCTGTAAATTGTATTTTTATTTTGACAATCCACCCACTCGCCCGACCCGCACACCCCGTTTACCCACGCGGTGTGTGAGTGTGAAATCGAGTGTGCGTGGTACGCGAGGGGTGGGGGAAATACAAATTTAATCGAATCGAGGGTCCGCGCTCCCACACACATGCGACGCGCACGTCCTCCGAGCGGGTACAAATATCGGACTCGGGACATGTGCCCCAAAGGCTAAACTGTCATAAACACATTCTCTTATATAGATATATAATAAAATATATATAATATGTATATGCCGTACACTATCGGTGTGTGTGTGTGTAGGCACGTGTGTGTGTAAATGGTTTGGGTTAACCAACCGTACCGGTGCCGCGGTCACAGCCTATAATATCGCGCGAATGAAATCGTCGTCCGGCAATGTACAGCGCGCGTGCGAATAATATTATTATATATATGATGTTAAAATATATAATATAATAATAATATAATATATTATACGTACGTATGATAATAATAATAATAATAATAATACGTGTAGACCGTGTGCGTTGCTGATTTACATAATAAATTCAATATTCCAAGTAGGTACCTATATATTATTGGGGAGAAAAAATACGATATCCGTAGTCTGCTGCAGTGGGTTTTCACGAGTGTTATAATATTATAATCGCTATTAAAAATCGAGGAAAACGTGTGCAAAGTTTTTATTAAAAATGTTTTCAAAAAAAAAAAAAAACTCTTTTCCGTTTTCACCTAACACCGCCGCGATAATCCGACTCTCGTAATAATACGTACAGGGTGATATACCAAGCACGCTCACTCCCATTTTTTCCTGTAATAATAGATTTATTCAAATTCTGATTTTTTGAATTTTTAAATAAACTCAAAGACGATAGTTTATTCAAATTAATGATTTTAGATTCTGAGCGGAGGGAGGAAGCTAGTGGTTTTACAATGGTATTTATTTTATTTTATTTTTTTATACATCCTATATACAAAATTTCTACCAGCAGGAGTGCTTCGATTTCAACATATAGTACATTATCTTTTAGCAAATTGGATCAAGATGGTACTTTAGAGAGGTAATTTTTCGATTTTCTCAATAGTTGTTTAATACTACGGGAAAAACTTTTGACAAATTATGAAAAAACCGCTTGAAATGGAATTTTAATTTCTAACGCTTTGTTTTATCACCGTAGCAACGAATAAAAAATTATAATGTTATAATATTAATTTAGCTTAAAGGCTATGATAAAAAATAAAAATTTAAAAAACCAGACTGATAAACCTTCTCCGCTCAGAACTGTTTTTCTTATATAATGATATTATATCATTGAATTCAAGTTTAATACAATCCATTATACATTGGCTCACTTGTAACCTACTGTATAGCAGAGCAACATCCACTTAGCCGCTTTTTTTTGTATTATTTAAGGAGTGTCCTGTAGTGATGCAAACTTCTGTTTTGCAAATGAGATTCCTTCTTTGCTACTGTTATTGTTTCTTTAAAGTTTGATGAACCTAACCCAAAATTCGAATAAGTAGTTTTTTAGTTAATAAAGTGTTTGTATTAAGGGTAATAGTCCTTAAAATTGGTTTTACAATAGCGTAAAATAGACATCAAATTGGATCTAGTATTTATTATACTTGGACCATTCTTATAAATTATTATGACTACAATTTTCAAATTACCATAGCCCTCATAAACCAATTACCATGGATCCTTAGAACACTAAGTTAAACAACTCAAAAACTGTTCGAACGAATTTTGATTTTTATACTGCAATATTTTCAGAAAAAGTATCAGCTACCTATTTAATTTGCTGTGTAAAAGGAATGTCTCACTTGAAAAATATAATTTGTATCTCTAGACTCCTTAAGTACAAAAAAAATCTCAAGAACTTGAAAATATGGTCTCAAAGTATATTTGAAAATTCAAAAACTCAGTTTTTGAACAACTGCATTATTGAAGAAGAAAAAAGGAGTGATCATGCTTGATTAATCACTCTGTAAATATATGCTGCCGACAAATGCGGAAATGTAGCTCCTTTATACCACATGATTCGATTATTTAAAATAGGAACCGTTCTAGCTGGCGGCCATTGGTATTCGCTCTCTTTTCAAGTATTTAATGTAGTATTTTTCACGCCGTCATATTATTCTCTTGCTCTAAAATAATATAGTTAAAATACTCTACTAGTCGCTAAAATAATCCGACGAAAAGTTTTTTTAACTCACCATATTCATTAAAACTAAAATCCTCAGGAATTATCAGATATTGAACCAACATTTTTAATCATTAAATATATTTTCCACGGCATACTTTATATCCACATAATATAACACCAAGGTTGGAAAAATAATTAAAATAGTTTTATAGTTTAAAATTTGTATAGTTCAATATTAAAGTATGTTTATACTCTGTCGTATACATATAGCTTACAGCATATATATTATAATCTACACTTTTATAATGTTTATAAGTAATCAAAAAAAAAAAATATATATATATAAAAAGCTGATACTTAAAATTTAGAACAATACACTTAGAATCTAATATAATTTATATATATAAAAAAACCCTTAAATTAAACTAATAATTTATGGGACTTATATTTTCATAAAATAATAATTTAATGAATTTTGGTATTTTGTAGTGTTGTAATTATGTAGTAGTGCGTGATAATAAAAAAAAAAAAATTGAAACTAAAACTTATAAATACAGTAAAAATAGTTTAAGCCTTCTTATGTTCTTATAACTTACGGGTATTGTTTTCATTTAATTTTTCATTAATTAAGATAAAATTAAACACAGAAAATATATTTTACAAATATATCTAGAAAATAATATCACCAACGAACGATATTCCTAATCATATTGATAGGTATTATAACATATCGCCTGGAAATCTCTAACACAAAATATAAATTTTCCAAAACTAGATAAAAATATTCAATACAATTTTAAAGAATAATAAGTTTACAATTATTATACATATTGTAATACATATTGGCCACAAACTATAATATTACTACAGAATTGTAAAAATTAAATTAAATAAAAAATAACATTGGTTACTTATATAATTTGGATAGTTTAAGATTATGAGAACTTTCGGTATTGTAAAATCAAATTATATTTCAACTACCCTTTAGCGTAGTATCGTTATTAAACAGCGTAGTAGTCGTTTTTATCGTTTTCCTTTTTCGACCTAGTCAAAGAAATTACATGTTTTTTAGTTTACCCCGAAAAACGATATTTAAAAATCTACTATATTATAGATTCTGGGAATCACAGGTTTATTAAAACCAACTTTTTTTTTTCGTTGATAACACTTCAGTATTCGAATTCTCAGTCAGCTTGTCTAAAGGACATAATTAAGAGGAAAATTGTTTCATTTTAGAATCTGAGCCGGGCCTGTTGGTTTTACAATGATGTGAGTATTTTTTTTTATAAATTAAATAATTTGTTGAGCGCGTCACCACGTTTCGGAACAGTAAAATGTTTCAATTTTTGAAGATTGTGTCTGGTAGAAAATTGGATCTAGTTAGTATTTTGGTCAGGGGAGGAGGGGAAGTAAAAAATTAAAAGTACATTTAAAAACAAATAAAAACAAAAATATGAGGAAAAACTGAAATAATTACGAAAAACCGGCTTTAGTAAAAATAAATTTTGTTATTTTTTTGTAACTCAATAATAAATGATAAAGGCTTGACATTTTCAACAAATGTTCATTATAATATTTAATAAATTTGCACAATATTTTTAAAATATATTGGCTCTTTTTATTTTTTTTATATGATGTAATTTTTATAAAATTTATAAGTTTCTGGGCTGGGTGCATATTTTAATTTTGTAACCAACTTTTTTCAACTAATTTCGAAAAATAGACATTTTTGTTGTTGGAGTTACTTACTGACAAAAACATATTTATGAGTCATCGATTTTTCTTGTAGTGGAAAAATATCAAGTATCGTGCCATGGTTTTTTGCTGCTAAAAAGTTTCTCGTGAGTTTTTCGTACAACAATTGAAAATATCAAATATACATAGGTAATCACAATTTTTTTTTTACGTTTAAAGTTTAAATTTTTACAAAATTCATCGAAATCACCGAATTTTTAAAATTATTTTGTAGTAAAATTTTTGTAGTTTTATAAAATTCAATGCTAAAGTTTGAAATTGATACAAGATTCTAAATAAGTTTTATTTAACAAAAATTATAGAAAAAAGTCAAGTGCAATTCCACAAATATTTTTTTATGAGCATCTGAAGTTTATATTATGTTGACCAAATTGGATATTCACGAGTGAATTAACGATTTCTCATTTAACGATTTTAGTTGTCTTGTTGTAATTCAAAAAGTATAATAATCTTAGAAACTTGAAACATTTCACTGTTAATTAAATTATAATTTTCTATAGTCACTAAAATGTTTACTGATTTTAAGCTATTAGGCAATGTTTGAGGTATTTTTACTTTTTTTTATTGTGTTGATAAAGGTATTTAGGATCGGTCGAAAAACTTGGAAATGTAATACATTATTCCATATAAGTAGTTTTTTTATCTATTTAAAAATATTAAAAATACATAAGTTAGACTTGTAACATAATTTATATATTATTGCGTTAAGTATATTTATATTATGCAAATTATTTTGTACTTATGGTCACAAATGTATAAAATATTCAATTGTTATTCCTATCGCGACTTTTTAATACAACATTTTTCATAATTATTACTTTTTAATCTAAAAGTATATATACAAGCACAATTTTTTTATAGACATTTGAATTCCAATATGTGGATGAAATCAGATATTCAATCAAATAATAACGATTTTAGTTATCTTTTTGTAATTTAAAATAATATTCATGGAGATTTGAAACTTTCACGTATATTATTATATTTCATAAGAATTCATAATCACGCTATCAACAAACTTAGATTAATTTTGTTAGGTGTTTCTAATTTTATCACAAACCTATCCTCACCGTTTTACAATAAGTCGGTATTGAATAAAAAGTTCACAAAAATGCGATGTTTTGTGCAAAAAATAATTCAACCTACTGGCTTACTAATAGAATAAATAAATTACAACAATATAAATATAAATATAGAATAAAATAATAAACTTGGTAAAATAATTATAGGCTAACGGACTATCTCCACTCAGAATGATTTTTCGTATACAATAATTTATCATTGAATTCAAATTTAACATTATTACAGTGATTTACTCGATGATGAGATAAACTCAACACGTACTGTCTAGCAGATCGCCCTTTTTTTTATTTTTATACTTCAAATCATTAATAATTAACATTTATTATCATTTATCGACGAAAATCCCACGTAATATTCAACTAAGGCAAGGTGAAAATTATTATTATTTATGATTATTTTATGTAGGTATATGTAATAATTATGTATACATAAAGTCTAGTAAACAGCGATTGGTAATTTTATAAGATAGATAATACCTATGATTAATAATTTATATCGAAGAAGTTTTTAGATATGCGACATCTTTTTCTGGAGATATTATTGACATTTTTCGATTATTAGGACCGCGGGTAACCGCGAAGAAGGCAAATTTATTTGAATATTTTCAAAAAATAACTCTTACCACTTACAGATCACCCTATTTAAAAACGAATGTGTTTAACATTGAATTTAGACCTTAAGGAACGGTAAAAAGGAACAAGACTGGAAGGGAGTAGAAATAAAGAAAGATGGGGTGTGAGGTACTGTGAGCTACGAAGACCTCAAAAATACTGTATACACCTACGCAAAACAATAAGGATTATACATTTAATATACTTTAGTAGTTACTTTAGTCGTACCGAATATAAAAAAGAAATCATAGAGAACTACACGTCTCATGGTGATGTTATATGCGATATGTTACGATTGTTACGAACATGATTATTATAATATATATATTTTATACAACGTACCAACGACCTATCCATGTTTAATGTATAATGTGTCTGGCATTTGACATTTGATTGATTCCACGTGCACGTGTTTGTGGAGACTGAATGACATATTTGGGCAATGCTGTTATGAAAACACGAATACAAATATATTATGTATATCAACTTAACTCACACAATGTGTTTGGGAAGTCTGGTGTCTTACATTGTATAACAACATACATTTATGTCCAAAGTGACTGTAATGGTTATATAAATCATTAAATATACAGCAACAATATTTTTCTCTTTTCTTGGCAATTCAAACAATGTGTGTTATAAATAATGTATCTATATAGAGATTGCTCGAAAATCAAAACTTTATTTTGTGCGTAACAAGGACATGACATTTCCCCCTGGAAAAATAAATAGGTAGTAAAAAAAAAATGAAAATATGTAAACATTTAATTGTTTTTGATATGATGCCCTCGTGAACACAATAATAATGTATAGCTCATTTTAATTATTAAGTTTGTAAACTTTTAAAACAACTATATTGAAGTTTATAGTAAGCAAATAAGTTTTGTTTGTGTATTATCTGTTATAACTTATAAACGAAAATTTGAGGATACATTAACATAATAATATTAAATTCTATAATAACAACTTTTTGGATCATTTTTCATTCTTATTTAATTTATTAATTATGAGTATTATTATACTTAGTACCATCGTTTTTAAATGGTGTAGTAAGGAAGTTTAAGTTGTTTGAAAGTTCGTAAAACAAAAAATGGAAATTATATTTTACGACTCATAATAATTTTGCTCTAATAATATCATACTCGAAGTCTCGAAATAATATTTGATACGTTTGATATTAATTAGAGAAAACAGATGGTCGAAATTTTATGAACAACCAAATCGAGAAGTTCTAAAACTTTTATTCAATTTAAATAACTTATAAAAACATATAAGTACCGTCATTAAAATCGACTTAAATTTGCATTTAATTTACATTGTTTACATGAAAATAATAAATTATTAATGGTGATGGATGATTGATTATTTCAAGACAGTATACATATATAATCTTAGTATAAATATGATACATAGGAATTAAAAAAAATCCGTTTTGAAATATGAAATTAAATTTTGTGTTGTAAATAAAATGAAATGATGTTTTCGCAATAATACATAATGTTACCGATTAATTTGAATACATTTTTTTTTTGTTTCAAGAACACCAAAATTGCGTGGGATAACAATAGTGTTGCGATGTTATAAAATATCATATTGTGTTATAATTGCAAGTACAACAACAGACTTATTTTTTATTATTAAAAATAAGGAAGGGAGACCATATTTTTGCTAATGGGCTAGTGTTTGAGATTAATTTTGAATTAAACATTTTTGTAATGAAGTTTGGCAAAGGTCATTAACAGCCATAATCTGTAGATCTTCGTGTAATGTTATGTCAGTTAAATACCACGCGACACCAGTAATTATAACACTCCGCAATTTATTTATCTTGTGTGGATGTTTAGCAAGGTCGGTCACGAAATTGTAGATTTAATAACCAAACTGATTTGCTGACAGCTTTGTACACGAGTAGTATAGTTCTAAATATTACATTTAGATTTTTGTCGACGAAAAATATGCGATCAATAGCTTACTATTTTTTTCTTGGTTTAAACGGGAAATTTCCAGGTTAACCGTTCGTTCAGTTTTATTTTAAGATTGGTTGTACAGCAAAGGTTACTTGAATTGATTTATTTTTTGTCGATTTTTAATCATCAATTTCTATACCGGGATTCGTTACGGTTGACATGTTCTTGCAGGAATTTAGCTATTAGCGTATTAGTATCCATATTTTTCGATAGTATGCTATGTGTTTTTGGCAAAGGTAGTGTATAACTATATAGTTGTTAGTCGTAGTGAAATAAGCAGTAAAAACATTGCAAATCGCTTGGTATCTCGAGTATGAAATTATGGTATGACATTCATTTAAGAATTGAATAAATAGGACAAAGCATTCGTTTATTTTTTTTAATTCGAAAGGCTTCCTTCCGCATTTCATGCCGTATCAAAGGCTTGACGTGGGTTTCGATCATAAACGGTGAGTACACCAAAGGAATGCCGTAACGACAGTTTCATGTACCACTGACACGTTTCTGAAGCTCATACTTCAAATAGAACCGACAAAGGCGACCCCCCCCCCTTCCTCCTTCACCACTGATAGAGCAGCAATCGGACTGCGATAATTTTTCGAACTTCGAGTGCAACATAATTCCGGACCACAACTAGAAGGAGGTAGAGACGGTCCAGACAACCACCACGTAGGTACCCACTGCAGGTTACCGCCAATCTGCTGTTTCCTCCGACCACGCGACCGACCGTGGTATCTATCGCTGTCACAAACGACATCTTTCTAATCGCGGAACACTTCGCAGACATCGATCGATATTATTGTAATTATATATTTTATTGTCCAGTATAAATATCGTGTAAATATTGCAACCTCGCCGTCAGCGCTAAACCACCGAGGTCGTTAAGTCATTTAGTGAAACGTAACGTAGTCGGACTTGACTTATATTTTTTTAGATTTCTTGCTGACACGCGATAAATGACGATTATAATTGCCATTACTATGCTATAGTTATCATATCGAAGAGAAATATGGAAGGCATAACATATTGTATTTTAATTACAGTTAACTGTTATTAGGTGCTGATACACATTTTCTTGACAGGATCTTAAGTACAAACTTAAATTCAACATGGCCGCCATGTTTTGATCGTCCCCTTAAGCCCAGTGACGTAGACAAATATATCACTTGCTGCACCCATTATTTTATCTGACGACACTATCAATTAAACATCTAGTATTATTAATATCACACGCTTGCACCTTAATATTAAACTCCTACCGAACATTTAAACAACTGTGCAAACTGCGAGCTTTTAAAACACCACGTGGTGCCATTATTATTGCAGGTGGGTATACAAAGTTGTTTATAAAATCTAATGAAGTTTCTGTTACGCCGTATGACGCATCAACACGTAGTTCCCAATCACTTTTTACCGCAATTATTCTTCGGTGGAAGCGCAAGCTGTGAGGGACGGCTCGTAAACTCAAACCGGACGCAAAACGGACATTAGCTTCAAGTGATTCAATTAAATAATCTTTCGAAACTACCTTACTTCTAACCGTACATCTTTCACCACCGTCGTCGTAAGCTCATAAATAATAATTACTAATAACATTTCTATGGGGCCATCGTTAAGAATTTAAACTTTATCGCTATAATAATAACTGTAATCAGTATAATCTCATAATAATCTACATTAAAAACTATTTTCAAAGGAAACATTTACTTATATTTATATGTCAATGCAACGAAAGAAAATATTTAATAATCATTTCAACCAAATATTAATTAAAACATATTATTATAAACTTATATTTTTTACATAGGTAAATAAACGTATATAAATATTAAAGTTTCTATTAATTCGAAATTAATATTATATACAATTTAACAATTTTATATTACAGTTTTTGAGGTACCTAATTCAGAATATAACTTACAACTCTATTTATTCCACCAAATTTTAATTTTATAATTCAGTTTTAAGAAGTTTCGGGATTTATATTATATATCTATTCCAAGACAACTATATTACATTACGTACCAGAGTTTTTATAGAATATATGATGACACTCCGACGACTTTGTATTATTAAATTAAATAGAAAACTTTATTCGTATATCAGAAATACAATTATTTCACTATCACTGAAATAAAAATAAATTACTTGAACCTTGCAAAATGTTTTAATATAAATTCCAAAGAATAAAATTAACAATACCTACGAAATTTACCGAATTTCTAACGGTTGGTGATTTTGTCGATTTCTAAGGTTGTTGACGAATTGATTTATTTATTCTATATTTAGCTTACCTATTCTGTGAAAGCTTACATCCTCAAACCCGAATTCCAACATATATAAGCAGTCTTGAATTATTATCAATGGGTTTTAAACGTGCGTAGGAGAAATAAACAATTGTACAATAAACAAATATCAAAAATGTTACACTAACCATATAATACCTCGTTCAGTAGTCGATATTAAAAGTTGTTAGTTTAATAACATCAACAAAGTTCTAATATTATTAATGATTACGAACCAGAGATAAACATATTATAATATATTACATATTTAATGAACACTGGAAAATGTATTCATTTAAATGTTCAATGAACGAACGAGTAACTACAGTATATGTACGCCGTTGTGGCCGTCGAGCCACTAAATAACTAATAATAAGTAACTGAAATTAAAATATGAAACATATGCGTCGAAGGCACTTATACTTACGCCTTATGTAAATGAAAATAATATGTAAATTTGTGATAAAAAAATGTCACGTCTTAACTCCTATAACCTTACACCTCCAAAAGATAACTTTGAGTAATAAAATATCTTCACGTCGTTAAAGCTAAACACGTAGCTCTTTCTTGTATTTCTCTGGGGACTAAGGGTGAAAAAAAAAATAAAACAGAACGTAAAAGGTTAGCATTAGTATAGTTGGTGCTTTCATTTCGATATTTGGTTTTTATTTTTTATTTACCTATGTGTTTAGGTAATTTCGATGTTTATTTTTTATTTTTTATTAGCTAGTCCCGCGCAATTCGTTGCTTGTAAACAATTACAACCAAACATCGAAATAAACTAGGTATTTTTAAAAAAAAATTTTGATTGTTCAACTCCTTTGGTGCAACTCAGCCTCCCCGGTAGGCAATTCGACTACGTCGGATCGTGGGAAATATGAGACAGCACATCAAGTAGGCAATGTGTGCAAATTCGATTTGATGCATGCTTACATCTGATCTGCCCGATTAACCAATGGCAACCAATAAAATAGTAAGAATTAATTTTTGCTAATTTTTTCACCTATGACCAATAGCAACCATTCATAAACAACAATTTCTATCGTAAATTTCAAAATCCCTGTTTGAGCACCTCCCCCCTCCCTCATGGGTAAGACCTACCGCAATATTTCGCAGTATTTGTAATTTAGCTAGAGATCAATCCTAATAAATCATGATGATTTTGGAAATCATAATTATTTTATATCGGTTTGTTTAATTATTTACTATATATATTACGATATTTTAGAATACTAGAATCTAGAATAGTAGGTATATAATATTGAGATAAATGAGATAATAATATAATCGAGAAAATGTGAAGTAAGTACGTTTATATAATAGGTACTTTGTCTTAAAATCTACTTTTGAGTTAAATTTTACATTTTCTTAAGTACAACGTTTTACTCTTAATATAAACTGAAATGTAATAATGCAACAAAGATTTTTCAATGAGATTAAAAAACGTATTTTCTTCGTTTAAGCTTTTGTAAGTCATTTATCCATTGAAACGTAATGTTTGTATAACCTTTCGATTGATTGTACTAAAACGTCTAAGAATATAGGTTCTTATACAGTGCTTTAAATATTTCAGGATATTAGCTCTTAACAAAAATACAATAACAATTGAAAATATATTATAGACAAATTATTTTCAAAAACGTTTATTTAAGTTTTCTATAATGAGTTACACGTTTTTTGTGCACTATTCGTATTCAAAATATATTATAATATATCATATTATATTATATTTAATATAAAAATTACGCTGAAATTTATGTTAATAAACAATTTTAGGTAAACCATTACATGCGGTACTAGCCAAGCGCGTATGAAGTGGAAATAAGTAGTCTGAACAATGACGGTTTTAAATTGAACAAAAACACTATGCTTTAGTGCTTTACCATATAATTTACAGTCTATTGTCTTAATTTAGTTTTCATAGAAACATTTTTATAAGCTAGCATCATAATATATATAGCACTCGTATTATACGTGGAGAAAAGTATGACAGGTTTGAAAAGTGTTATCAAAATAGTTTACGTTGATAAATTTACCGATTATAAATTGTCGTTGAAGTATAATATCATACGACTATTATAGTAATCTTTTTTTTAGATTCAAACCAAAATTGTTTCTTCTCATTTTTAATTTGTATGAATACGGTCATTCTAGTATGAATTTAAATATTATAATATATCTTTCCAAATTAATCTACTTCTTTTTCTTACGGCTTCAATTATTACTCTATATGAGAGTTTTAGTCGCTATCACCAAATCATTCCATTTGTCTCGATTCCCTACTATCTCCTTTCAGTTCTGCACCCCAAGATGTTTCAAATCTTTTTCTACAACATCAATCCACCTCCTCCAAGGACAACCTCGGGGTCTATTTCCTACCCAAGTCCAATCCAGCAACTACCTGATTTTGATCGAAATGTATACATTACATTTTTATAATATTGAAGTTTCATCAATATTATATACATCTTGTATCCACGTTGAATTACCTTTAAGTCAATAACAATGTTTTTGAGTACATATTTTGTTTTATTTCATCTGAACTTTGTATTATATTAAACAATATTTTTGTTTATTTTTTTTTCTTTTGAGTTGAAGCTTCAATATTTATAATATTCATTCGCTTGAAGGTTATTTAGTAGGTTTTTTTGTAGCTGGGGTTATGGTTGGTTAGAACAAGTGTGCACTGTGCATATGTGGCGATGATTTGTCACTAAAGCTCATAGGTGGTCACCCATCCGAAACTAGTGACACCGTCTGATGCTTAACCTTTAAACACGTTTTGTGACTGAGGACAACCCCCACGCCACTCCAGACCTTTTTTTCTGTTTATTATCACGTACAAATTTTATTGCTTTACTGTAAATCATAATTTATTATATTATATAAATTATATTCGTAAGTGGTTCGTATATTTTCAAAACAATCATACAATACACAGGACTTGTCTATTTTTATTTAACCGTTTCACCAACTAGAATATAAAATGTAATACTATGGATATTTTGAATATCTCAATATATTATTATAATTTGAGACAAATGAAATAATGAAATCATTTTTTTCAAATTGTATTTGAATTTGTGCAACTTCAGAGTTTAATGGACGTGATATCACTACCGACTTATATTAGAAATATTTAAAATAATAATTTACTATATAGATGGTTGAACTGGAAATGAAATTACAAAGACTTAACAGTTAAGAGTAATATGATTTGTACGCCAATTATTTAACAACTAACAGCAGTTCCTGCACGGAGTTGCCTATGACAAATGGGCGTTTCCCAGTGGTTTTACCCTGTCTTAAACTTCGTTAAATGTAACTACATATATTTTTAACACAGTAATTATGTCCAATTATAAAAATATTTTACTTTCTGTAGGCGGCAATGGTAACCCTATGGAACCAAACAATATCCGTTTTTCACGAGCCAGATCCCTGTGTGAGCCATTGTTCAAAAGACGAAGTTTGAAAAATCCTTTCTTAGTAAGCCCCTTCATGATGATATGAACGTATCATATTGTACATTTAAGTATTTAACCTCTCTACCTACCGAATAGTTATCATATTTTGGCTGTACATTGATTGGTTAGACTGGGTCGCTTTCTTTATTTATCCAAATTTAAATAGTGGACATTTTGACTATCACATAAACAATAAATTCGTCAAATAGTCAATTTAAGCAACCGATTTCTTAAATTTGAATAATTACGTATTGAAAAACTTGAAAATATATATACTGAAATTGTTTCAACAGTTCATCAATTTAACGAAAAAAAAAAAAAAACAAATAATCAAACAAGATATTAATATATCAATATTTATTATTTAATTATAATTTATACTTGAATTATTAATTGTAATTAAATGGCCAATTTAAAGAATAAATATAAAAACGTTACTGTAATAATTGATTTAACTAAACGATAAATTAATAATTTATACAATTAACTAGTTAGTCTTAAGAATCAGTTGGCAGTGGTCTTAACCAGTTGGTGGACTTTACAATCATTTAAAATAAAAACATTTCAAGATAACGTATTTTCATACTTTTGTGCGTAAATATTTTCTTTGCGAAGTTGTTTTATAAGAAACTTATAACTTTGAAAATGATTTAAGTTGTTTTAATGTTTCGTTATTAAAAATTAGTAAAATAAAACATCAAAACAATGGATTTTTTTTAAACGATATTATAGTAACCCATCTTATTGACTGATTGAAACATACGTGTCAAATAAACCAATGCCTTATAAAATGTCCATAGAAATGATATTATCATATCGATTAGAACTATATATTATTGTACCACTTGCTTTGTAGTAACTGTATTTAAGATTTATTTTAACCGCTGTCAACAACAATAACACACTGAAAGCATCTATAAACGCTCTCGATAAAGATTAATGTGAATTACAATAAACTTTAAAGTATATCGAAAAATGAAATCGTTGCTTCACTATAACGCTTGGCCGAGAGAGAGAGTGCTACAAATATTGAAGTACTCATCTCCAATGTCGGGTTTCTGCATGAGAAATGGAGCGGTTCAATCCAATATTCACCTTCTCTGCTACCACGTGTTGAGTGCTCAAGCTGCACTTAATACGCCACCAACTCCTGAACGTTTTACTTGTCCTTAGGATCCTATTTTCCTTCGACATGACAACTCACTCGGCCACCGTGGTCGCGGCATAAAAAGTATCAGTTCAAATATATATTCAATTTTTATCGATGTGGTATTCTCTTATTTGTTAGTTTTTAAATTTTTACACGAGTCACATATTTTACCTTTTGAGGGTTATCAACTCTATAATTTGTGTAATTGGTAACAGCACTAATTATAAAGTTGTTTTTTTGAATTTGGATTCGCTCTTTCACTTTACGTTTTATTAAATTAAAATTAATCAATAGTTGTGCATATTTTATGATATGTAGGTAGGTAAGCATGAAATATGCCTATTTTTGCTTTTAGTTCCGAGACCGCGTAACTCTGGTCTCGTTAAAAATAATTAAAGTTATATGTACTCACAATATTACGGCTAAAAACGTGTAGTGTTTGTATATATTATTCGTATTAGCGCAAATCACGTGCAGGGGTAAATGGAGGAATTTTTTCAATCATACACACGAGATGGACGCGCAGTAATAGTCTTTCCGTGTAATACCATTGTCGGGCGTGGTTCTTTTCCGATCTTCCAAGTACAGTACTGGGATTATCATTCCGAATAAATAAATAGTGACTCTAAACTCTTAAGCCGGGTTTTCACCGTATCACGCCGTGTGGAGTTAAATAATTAATTGAACTAGAATAGGTATGTCACCAACATTATGTTACCTACATAATAGTATTAGCAAAATATGCCACGGAAGGCGACGGACGCGCGACACGGTGTAGTGGAAACAATATTAATTTCAAAAACGGTCAACTAACAGATGTCATTATAATAATATTATTATACCGACTATGTTGATGTGGAACCGTTAAAATCTAGAAACATTTAGTTTACTGAACATAAAATGAAAAACGAATAGTTTTTCGGACAATATGGTTTCGACTCGAGACGAATTAACGCACAAAACGGTCGAAACCGAAAAGTTCGCGATCCGGGTGCAGTTATCCGTCGTCCAATAGCCGATCAGCTATCACAAAATATGATACGGATATCTATATCTATATATATCTCTCTCTCTCTATATATATATATAATGTAGTATTTGATTTTGACCAACCAAACCCGACTGATATCGAAATCGTGTTTGTACGATGGTACGTGTACCGCGAGCACGTTTTCGTGAGGTCATGTTACAACTCGTACAAAATATACATAATGTATTATACAGGATGGTCCGCCGAATTTTTCGGTTACTATTTGTGTGGGCCACGTGGAAAACCAGAAATTATTGTACGGTCAATCGTCCTGTAGAATATTATTATCATATTTAACACGTGCGTTGGGTCGCTATAATTTCACGTGGCAATAATACACAATATTGTACGGAGCAGACCCGGTGGCGACCGCTGTTTGGTGTTCGGCACAGGCGCCGCACCATGCCCCTTTGTCGAGAAGACGACCCCACGGCCAAGCCTCGCCGAGGGACAAGCGCGCTGCCGAGTCAGACCTTTTAGCGTGGCTTACGTTTTTATTATTATTATTATTATTATTATTGTAATACGTGCTGCGTGTTAGATTTTCCGTAGAAAGAGCTCGTTTATACTCGCAAAGGCAACCGAGTTCGATATTACAAATACATATCGACCGCCAAAGTCCTTTACTGCTATAGTATATATTATAATATAACATTATTTATATGATTTTTTTTTTTAGTTGACCGTACACAAAGAAAAATCTCATACGATACTAAAAATAGTCGACATTAAAATAATACGACATGACGTCATCAGTCAATCCCACGAGGATTTTCAAAACAAAATTCAATTATGGGTGCTATATAGGTACCTTTCCGCGGTCCTTCTCATTGTGAATATCCATTAAACACGAAAAATATGGCCATGGACAGTAGACAGGCTCCGAATCTGTCATAATATTATATGAGTCGTACAACATCTCCTCGTGGAAAGGGAGGCGAACAGTATTAGTGTCATTTGAGGCATAAAATCTTACTACACGGTGAAATACGTTCTTAAAGAATGTCGTACTTACGAAAAGGAAACGATAATATCTAATATTTTATCCAAATTGCTCAAACAGTACTAGAATTAGATTTAGTAATGTATTAGTTTAGAAATGTATAAATTAGAAATGAATTAGTTAGGTTTTACTCAATGTAACCAACTTCATAAAATTAATGTATACCGTATATTGTGCAATCGTGCAAATATATCATGTAAATAATTCATTTTAATTTAAATAATGTAATATTTATCTATTGTAATTTTAAAACACAATGGCTATAGTTACGGAGGATTGTAAGTAATACAAAAAAATATAATTCGTATAGGTAGGGACTTAGGTCACGAAAACTTAACGTTGCGATTAAATCACGGACACAAAGAGCTTAAAGTTTGTACCCTTGTTTATATGTCCGTGAAGATCTTATGTAGATAATAATATGATAAAACATGGAATGTAAAAATTATAAATTATTTACTCAAACATACAAAAAAATATTTAATTTTGTTGTATTTGTTGTTTGCTTAAAACATATTGCATTATATTTTGATCCATTAAGCAAGTTTTCTGCATTGATTAATAATTATTAAAATTGTATTTTTTAAACCTAAACTTATAATATTACCACTCTAAGAAAATGTATACAAATGTTATTTTAATAAAAAATAAATTATAACATTAATTCTCCTGAGCATGAATGTAAAGCAGTTAGTAAAATATAATATTATTACAAAACAATTTTCTAACATCGATTGTGAGTAGGTTTATAACGAATTACGGTTGCTTTTTTTGACTTTAGTAGAATAAAAATGTGTGAACAATCCAACAACACGTATGCCGGGGGTTTTTTTTTTTATCGAACAGTCGCAAAACTTTATACTTTGTCGTGCTTTAATAATAGTTTTGATATAATAATATTATTGGTAATTTGCCCCGATTCCCCCCTGGTGCGATGTGATCAAAGTTTTCGCTGCACACTCGGATTTGGTATTTTCGTCCCTGCCGAGTCGGTCTCTCCGCCAACAGAGAATCGAACAGCCGCGCACGCTGCTACGGCTGTTATAGTGCGGTCGTTAGCCCGAGCGAAAGCGCGCCCGAGACGCGTAAAATGCATCCGCCGACGAGTTATTATTAATATATTTATTATTATTACTATCGTTGTAATTATATCATGATATTATAATGTTATATTATATAATACAGTCCGCGGGCCGTTCGCATGTGCACTGCGAAGCTGCGGCAGTGGTGTGCCGTAAAACATTTTGGCGATCCATAATAACAATATCATAACCCCACGCACTGCACGGCTACACCGCTGATGACGACGACGACGCCACTACCGCCACCGGCGCGCGTTAAACTTTCCGTAACTACCGTAGTTATTATTGTTCGCGGTCGTATTTGGTATACGGTCGGTCACACTATCGGGTCGCAGTGCGTATATTATAATATATCATAATATTATACACAGTCGTATATATAAATATTATATAGGTACGAATATGCACGTGGTGGCTACCAGCTCGGCTATATTGTGCAAAGGTATTATTCGCATAGGTCGATCACGGATCGCGGCACGTGCATATTAGACTATGCGACAATCGTGCGAGCTTCCACAGCGAAAGTGTGTGACCTTGTTTTCCGCACATTGTACACCGAACGCACGGCGATATATTTCGTTTTTATCAAGACGTAAAACAATTTAAACTTTATGGTAAATAGACGTTGACAAATATGAAAAACGTCGGAACCCACCTCGTTCGGCGAGAAAAAAATAAACCTGTGCGTATAAGGGTTTAAATTTTGATTTTTTTTTTTTTTATATCGAACGATATGCTTTTGAAAATTGAATACACTCATAATCCGTTTATACATTATATTATATACAGCACGTGATCGAATATCACCGAACATAATAATAATCATATATATTATACTGTATGATATTATAATATTATGGCTCTATACTTTATAATCCAACTATCTACCTAACGGGTTGTGAAAGAGGAGTCGACGCGATTACGTAACGCGAATCAATTTTGAAAAATACAAACATTTTTTTAGTAACTATCTACTAATTTGTGTTCTCTAATCAAAATTTTAAATAATAAAATGATGAAATATAATCAACATATTAAAATATAATTTTCAGAATTTGGCTATGATTGAAGTTCTTTTTTTCCTTGTATGAAATATAAGTATGTCTACGCGAAATATGTCTTTATGAAATAATTGCGAATGTGCCATTAATAAAACGAAGGGCTATTAAAAAATAAAAAATATTTAAATATGGTAATCTGAATATCAAAGAAAAATAATAAAATAATGTATTCACGCATACACGGCACCCATGTAGTCATATTGCATAACCAATGCGCCGTGTTACATTAATACATTAAATTTTTTCCGTTCAATAAAAAAAAAACATAAAAGTTTGTTACAATTTAACACTAAATGTTAGTATTTTTATTCCTAAATCCCTAATAAATTATAATGAATATTTGTTTGGTTTCTAAACTCGTGGACAAAGTTGCAGTTGCCTAAAACAGTGTGTTAATGTGTTTCACTAAAATATATTGATGTCGTATTTATTAAAACGAAAAATTAGAATTGGTAAAATAATCAATAATTAACTATATTCTATAATATACCGGTAATTACATTAAAAACTATTTAATTAAGTAATGACAACATTGTGTTTTAAAATGTTTTTTTATATTAGAACATTAAATAATTTCACCAAAATCAATGATGTCCTATGAAAGTTAAACAATATAGCAAAGTAAATATCATTATATTAATAATAAACGTATTGTATTTTATTTTATTTTAGACTATTGTTTTGTTACTAGCAGACTTGATTCATTAACTACAAATAGAACAACTTTATTCTGTGTTCCACAAGTATTTTTATATGACATATTATTTTATAATATATAATAAAATTCCACAAAATTATTCATATTTTTAGATCTATAAACTTTGATTGTAATTAAAACATCAAAGTAAATCAGTGTATATTATTTTGTTTTTAATAAAATGTCTTCTATAAAAAAAAAAAGGAAAATAAAGTGTCATTTTATCTACTCAGTAGTAAAATATATTTTATAGATAGTCAAGTATTGAACGAAATATAAAATAAAGAAATATTTAAATTTTAATACTTTATATAGAGTTTGGATTCATCTCACGAACTGCTCCAATAATATACAACATTATACTACTATATATAATATACTAAATGCATTTTACTCACCATATGTATCGTTATTCAAATATCATCGACGCATTCCTCAAATCTGCAACAAAATATTATACATTTCAATCATCAATAATATATTTTTTTACATAATATTATGGTTGTAAAAAAGTGTGATTATATATTGAAATATTTTTTTTTCTTAGATGAGACTTGGTTTGTCTTTGTTTTCTACTAAGGTTGAAAGTGCGTAGAAAACGCGTCAGTGCCATCCATGAAATATATCATTAAGTTTTTTTTTTGTTCGTTCTTTGTCTTTATAATATATTTGAATGTGCAATTTAAAATAATTCCGTCGAGGAAACGGCGTGAAATAATGTAAATACCATTTCAAACGGATACGAGGTGCTTCAGAAATGCAGCATCCAGCCAATCGTAATAAATGACTATGGTTTCCGTTTGAAAATAAAATTAAAATTTTACTCACCTAGCTGATTTATGTCGGACAGTTGTCAGTCATGACAAGGCTCGCAACATTTTCCCTTTAATTTTTTACCCGACATGATTCTGGTTATACTTTACAATGGGGTGGATGAACAGGTACGAATATAAAATAGGTGGGAATTGGACACTGTCTAATGTGACAGGTGTAGTATTGGGGTAAAGGAATTCAAACCAGAAAGAACGTTTCCGATTCACCGATGGTACCTCTGTCGTTATAACCGACCGACCCCTCACCGCGATACATAATTCATTGGGACGATCCATAGGAAGTGTCAGGAAGGGTATGGACGTGTTGGCATAAATTTTTCCGGCTGTCAAACAGTCTGTGTCTGTAATACCTACTACACCGGATGTCCGGCTCGGTTGCCATGTTTTTTGAAACTTTGAATATATACCGAACGATCCTAACTGTTTTCTATTTATTTTCTAGTGTTATAAGAATTTTATTTTATGATTGTTTTCGAACGATTTTTTGACGCAACGACTTCCGACATAAGGTACTATAAATCCATTCCTCTTCAGTCTTCACAAACCATTTTTTAATGACACAGTGGAAATTGATGGACGAATCGTTACTAAGCGAAGATTGACTACTGCAAACTGAAGTGTTTTTGGTCCAAACAAGATAAAACCACGTTCATTTTATATTATTAAATTATCATAAAATGTAATACCTTCCTAGGTAGTTAAATGATTTATTTATGTCATAAAATAATAATATTTTATTTATTATTATTATTATTATCATCATACTGATGTTGCAGTATTTACAGTTTAATGTATTTTTCATATTAGGAACTTGTAAAATTCTTCTTAGATTGAATTAATTACAATAAAACTTAGATAATAGATATTATCTTATCTTATCCAATATAAAAAAAAATGCACTTTGAAGATTTTTGCACACCATTGCACATACATTGTTCGTTATAATTTTAAAAATAGTTAATAGTCGGAATTTGTACTTGTGTAGGTATATAATAATATTATGTAACAGGACAAATATGGATAGAAAGCTATACGAATCTGCCGTGACACCCGCTTCACAATTGAATAAATATATACTGAATATATACAAAGAGGAGATAATCTAATTGGGTATCACAAACCACCTTTATAAAGCTCTAAACCCAGAACCAAACTACATCTTCTAACTAATAGAATATTCGTATCGGGATCAAACCTTACGGGTTGAATATAAAAAAAAAATATTATATAGTAGGATGCATACTTAGTATAACTTTGTAAATTAATATTTTTTATCTTTTGATAAATACGACTATTCATGATGTAATCAAACGTTATTAAAAACCAACATATTACGCTTTAGATGCCATGGGTGGCATTCTAATAAGAATAATAAAAACATTACCAAGTATTATTATTTGTGATTGTAATTTTGACATAACATTTATTATAATATATTACGATTTCGTTCTACGTACTCTAATTTTTTATTACCGACGCATGGAGTTCAAGCCATAAATTTAAAACGAGTAATATGAGATAGTTTAGGAAGAATTCAAGTATTATTATTTATTGTCTGGGCACATAAAAACACTTAGATTTGATTTTTATATAATCTTATGAACTGAAAACCTATGTAAAGACTATACGCATAGATGTTTTACTAATAAACTAAATTTAAATTATGTATCTTTTTTATATGATTTGTGTCGAAACTTCAGAACTAATTAAACATTACGCTGATAAATTCGTAGCTTATAAAAAAAGATAAACAACACATTTCTTTATAATTCACCTTACGCGAAGGAATTAATTGTTCGTAACTTAAATAATGTAATGAATAAAGTTATATTATTTACAATAATTATTCTAAGACATGGACTATAGTGCGATGAAATATTAAAAATGATATTTATACACACAGACAGAGTATTCTGAAATTGTATACAACTTGAGCCAACTTTTAAAGTTTTTGTATTAGTAGTCATACATGTCATACAGAATATACGGCACTTATGTAACTTGATAAAAATAAATAAAGTTTATAGGTTTAAGTGTAGTCGTACGTTTTCAAGATGAAAAACGAAAAATCACCACCAAATCTTTTTAAATTAGTGTGAATTTCAAAAAAAATGTAAAAGAATGTATGTAATTTTTCTAAAACGACACTTCTATATAATCCATTTAAAACTTTCTTCTGAACATCATTCTATTATACAGTTTCGATTTTCCCAATAAAAAGTCACCGTTCATTTATTTCACCTTCACCGTCAAAATCAAATTTTCGACACAATAAATAAGCATTACATATTTGGGCAACAATGAAAGAGGTATAAAGAAAAGACCTTATTTTTTTCTTAAAAAATTTACTATTGTTATAGAAATGCCGATGTAAACTTTTCGAGTCACTCAATGTACAACCAATATTAGATCAAATGTAGTAAACATAAAAAGTTATTTTAGTACATCGTTAATTTTGGTTCATTGGTGTCACAATTTCTGCGAGATATAATATCAAAACTATTGTAAACTATTTAATAATATAATGGAATTTGATGTAATCGAATTAATAATATTATTAGGTACTTAATATAATTTTAACTTATTAAAAGTCGATCAATGCTATATTAAGTATGATTATTATTAATAACTATATGGTAGTGGATCTGGGTAAAATAATAATCAAAAGTTTCTAATCCTTGTAGACATAATATCATTATCTATTAATACTCAGAAACACGTGATTGTCACGTTTTGTAAGACTTCTTAAACGAAATTTTCCGTAATAATTTAAAGTCGAGCATAATCTAAAGTTTTTGTCAGAAACAAATAATATTATTTGAGATATTGCGAGCAGAATGACGTAACTAAACGACGTAACCGATTTCAATCATCTGACCACATCTTCATCAGCCTCTAACTGTCATGCGTCTTAATGATGCACAGGAAAATATAGGAGACAGATTGTCACAACCACTCTCTAATAAAGTTTTTTTTGCACATTATTATTAAAATATGGACGGTGCTTATCTTGGTTATAACGTACTATTGTTATTACGTACTTAAAAACCATGCTGAATATAATATGAGAGTTGATTTACATTGAATTTATATAATTTAATTATAGCTGGCCATATAGGTACGTTAACTATTGAAAGCATTAGGTTTCAAAAAAGTACACTAAGAACACTTCTGCTCAAATATTAACAATATCACTATCTATACTATAAAATGGATAATATTTATCTAGTATAATTATTATTACCTATGTTACAATAAGTTTTTCATTATAAACATATTGAAATGATATAGTGCATTGTGTAATATGTACTTATAATTTATGAATATTATATAAATAAAATACAATATAATAAGGTACTTATATTAAATTATACTTGATATATATGAACATTTTGTACTAAATGTTATATAATAACTATTCTCAACGTATTTTTTTTAATATTATAGTACCTCTTTTATTTGGTTCAGTTTACGATGACGTCACACCTGAATGGTTTACCACGTCTCACAAACATACAAAAAATTACATTTTTGTCCAGCCACAGAATAAATGTTATGACATTAACTTTAATACAAAAATTAACTCACTCATTATCAAACTTTGAGTTAAGAATATTTGTAAAACAAACCCAAAATTGGTTCTGCTGACCGTACATTTCCAATGCTGTACGTTTCAAAGTCGGAGCCAACACATACGTGTGAGGTGTGCTTTTAATGACATGACTAGGTAATTATTATTTTACTACGACGGTACACAATATTTGTGTACGTATTGATTATAATATAAAGAATAATAAACTAAAAAATATAATGTTTATCGAATGCGTGAATTTATCAAGCAAAATAATGAGTTTCAAAGTTGATTATATATTTGTTTGAGTAACATGATAGCAGTAGATCGGATGAATACAATTACTAAGCATTGGAAACACGCGAATGATCAGAAAAAAATAAGTTAGCATTTTAAGATTGTATTTTACGTGAGTCAATAGAATGTAAATAAGATAGGTAGGTACCTACTTAAAATATCCAAAACATTTAGAGAGAAAAGAATATAATAGGATATAAAATATGTATCTAAAGTAGGCTGCGGACTTGTACTCGTATGTCATTGATGGTATAATAAATATTAATAATACGATGAAAGTTTTGGTCTGAGATTTTCACCGGATGACGGACTGTATTGATCCAACAAAAAACAATTTGACTTGAAACCATGAGACTGAGATTTATTTTTAATTTCGAAGAGAGATAAGGATACACTTACCAGTTACCGGTTTTTGTAAGTATACCTACTACCAGTTGGCGTTATGCACACAGTGCCTACACGTTTGGCTATGGCATCACGTGCTTTTGGTAGCTTCCAATACATGGAATCCGTATGTTCAAAGGAAACCTTTGGAATCTAACTGTACGCGTTTATTCAACTGTTCGAAATGACCACAAAAAAATAATATTTTTACACAATAATATATTATATGGGTGCACACTACAAACGTTATACATACTATATACTCATCCGTGTATTTGTCAATATTTATTTTTTTTTAAATCGCTGCGACTAACGGATTAAAACTGCTTTAACAGGTCATAACGAAGTATATGGCAAGAAATCATCTGTTGTTTTGTATCTAGACTCGGTAGACTGCAGTTATGATATGTATATAGTTTTGTCTTTCGACAGAGTGAATTATTACCGATTTACTATGGACACAGAAATTTATGGATTTCGGAAACGTAATGGCGATTCGCATAGGGAGAAGAATATATCGCTTAAATGTAAATTTTAGGAAATACGGGTTCCTGTATGGTTATACTGTATTTAACTTATTGGGTGATACAATGACGTATGGTATCCTTTAGGATTTCTAAATAATATATATATATATAGATATTAATCAACATCTACCATTGTCAAATTTAAACGAATAAAACCCGACTGTGCATACAATAATGTGCAATACATAAATGACATTATATAGTTCAAAGTGTAGGATTAGACCATAGAAAGATGTAACTATTGAACGTTTATTATAATGTCGTGATAGTTGTAACATACATAATATTTAATATACATGACATTAGGTATAAAACAAATATATATGCAATCTCGCTGTGGATATTATTTATCTAGTCAGTTTTTATACGTCAAAATAGAGTACTATTCTATCATCACGTATATCTCTGTTCTCTGTACGTTTTATATTATATTACGTGACATAGAAACGGTAATTACTTTTACATGTACTTTTATCATATAACTTAAATTGTTTAGTTTCAATATCACGATTTTGGAAATATAGGAGAGCAGAATAATTTATTATATAGAAGTAGCACAAACTGTCTCGAATAAAACCGTTTTTCAATATCGCCCAAAACTTTTACGCACAAAACAATTGAGTATCTTTTCTTATGACGCTACTACAAAAACTAACGAGTTTGAAATACGCTTAGAGCAAACCCGAATAAATAGTCTTATAATAGTGTTTTAAAATACCAATTTTTTTTCGCCATAGATTTTCTTTCAATATTTTTGAGTAGAATTCCGTTTTTAATTTTTTTACTTGCTGTCTGACAGATTTATATTTAAGTAGAATTTTTTAATACTTTCCTGAGAAATACCAACTCGAGCAAATATATTTATAGAAGGGTAAACAAACTATAGGTAATTATAAAATAATTTAAAAAAAGTATCTTTAGAAAAGTTCTAAGAAAATTATAATTTCACATTCATAACTTATATATTATATTATATAGCGTACAGTTTTGTTATAACTTGTTGTAAAATATTTAAAACATATATAATAAGTATATACTATATATAAATACAAAAATAATGTTGTATTATTGTTTTACTAAGAAGCATTTCGGTGAATAGGATTTTAGGAGTAATCAAAATTTGTTTATTTTACCAACCACTTTTGTTTGTTTGAAAACAAAAAACTGTTACATTTGATTCATAAAAATACATTTTTATAAATAGATACAATACTGTGAAATGTATATAAGTAATTGTTAGCGAACTGGAATAGTTATACGTCATCGACTTATTAAAAAGAGCACATTAAAAAACACGTTCAGTGATCCACCGAGGCGATCAAATTGTTATTACGATTGGTTTTAAAAACATCCCTTAAAACATTCTGCAACAGTGCAATATATACTTACTACCGATGGGTAACCCTCTCGCTCTCGGCGTGTCATCACGCCATCTAAATTTTAAATTATCGTTTTACTTGTAGTAAACTAATTTCAGATTCTAAAAACTAAAAACAAAGAAAATAAATTGTAGAGGAAAATAACACAATAGTTGTTAAATTAATTTTATAATATTCTTTCTGAATAAATATAACCTTCCCTTTGATCCCTGTATAATGCCACGTTACTACGGAATGGATACTCCAAAACTCGCGCTGGTACGTATTATTGTTTCTTTTTAATTAATTTTTAAAATTGCGTGAAAATAAAAATTCTATCGAGTTAACAAAACACTATTATATAATATCATTGTGTTGCCGCGGTTTAATATTCACCGAGACGTTACTCGATCGTTTGGTAGCAACTATATAATATTATAATATTATACAGTCATCATGTGTGAGCAAATAAAATAAACACGTATCTATGTATATGTTATGCATAGATACTATCCGACTGGTATTAATGCATTTTGATCGTGTTTGGTCTGCGTACTATAGAATACTATACACATTTCGCAGAGAATTAACACCGTTATAATATTATAGAACAACGGTCGGAAAAAAAAAAACATTAAATTTGTATTCTTGTTTTTTTTAACTATAAAAATTGTGCGAAAATACCAAAATTCGTCGTGTCGACGAAATATTATAATATCGTTGTGCTGCCGCTGCTGAAAATTCACTGAGACGTTATTAGATAGTTTCGGAGCAACTACATATTTAGCTATAGGGTACAACCATGTGTTAGAAAATAGAATAAACACGTATAATATATTATTATGGTACTCTCCGACTGGTATTAATGCATTTTGATCGTGTTTGTTCTGCGTGCGTATAATAAACAAACTGTGCAGAGAATAAACACCATTATGTTATTTTCTTAACCGAGTAAGACAATGTGGGGGGGGGGGGGTGGAGTGGACCTTAAATCGGCAAATCACGGTGAATTAAACGTGGTCCACGGACACGCATGTTAGTGTACATCGGCAAAGGATGAATAGACGGTTATATAGAGGGACCCGACTCGAAAGGTTTTTGAACATTTGTTGCGCTCAAACGAAATGGCTTCTGAACACGACATTACACAAAAAAGAGTGTATAATATATAACGTTCCAGTATTTTATTCGAAATTTGTGGTTATTTTACAGGAACGTAGACGGAGAGTCTTCCCGCAATCGGTATTTTATGTCACGATAAGTTTACGTACTGAATAACAAATTTAAGAACGAAAAAAAGTTCTTAAATTAATCCAAATACCTACTAACATGAGTATAGATATTATTCGTTTGATACTTATACACGTGACTCGCAATAAATAAAATAAAACAACAGCAGATACAGCAGTATAATATTAATTATGGGGGACGGAGTGCCCGAACGGACTAAGGCGTTGGTTGCGATGCGCACCGACGCCGGGTCAAACCCTCGGCCCCGGGCGGCATTTTTATTCGGGCAAGTCACGGTGTCCGGTGAGAAGTGCTGCCCACCCCACCCGGGCATGACAGATACCTACGGGTGCCCATTAAAAAATCTGCCAAAAAACAACACACACGTGTTTACACCTACAGTACCCTCCACCATAGTTAAAAACCACCCAATGGCCTAAGTTTCCGCGAGTGAATTAAAAAAAAAATAAATATATTAACTATGTATATTATATATATTGTGTGACAAATGAATGCTTAACTAATATCACTATTTTCTCAACTATTTTTTATCTTTCTTTTTCTCTCTCTCTCTCTCTATCTGCCTCTCTTTTAGTTGGTATTCACATCGCCAATTTCATGGGAGTGGCGTAATTTGTTTAGGAGTTAAAAGTGTAGCCTTCACCGTTCTCGGGGGAATTTCTATCCGGTTAGAACGCTGTGGTTACCGGTCAGCTAACGATCACAGTCGTCCACTAACTACATCATATTATTATTATATAAATAAATACCATGCGAGTGCAATAAAGTTTTCAAAAAATATCATTATGTATCATAATATTATTTTATCAATATAGGATTAAACAATATTGTAGAGCTAGTGTAGAGTTTTAAAATGATATATATTTAATTATTTTTAGTTTTGAATATAAAACCGTTTTTCCAAAGCTATTATTGTTGTTATATATCATAAAAAAAAAAATCAAACTATTTTTAATAATCATTCAATATTTTTTAACACATTTTTGAACATGTTTTAGGTACCTAACTCTTACGTTAAATACCAGTTTACCGTTTATTTATTTTATTTTCACAATAATTATTTAAATTATTTTTTTAGCAAAGTTTTCGATTTTTAAATTTTTATGTACCCCATCTAAATATAGAATAATATATTATTATATTATCTCAGGTGTCAGACTAATTTTTATTATGCAATATCTTAACATAATAATATAACTTACCCTAACCTAACCTAATCTATGGTTTTAGAAAATGCCATGTTTTATTCTTGAAATTAATTCAAAATAGGAATTTAATAATTTTTACAATGTATTTAAAATGTAAATATTAATAAAGAAATCGTTATTTATCCTTGCCGATATCTTAAATAGGGTGTTTCCTAACAAAACTAACAGGTTGTGAATTTAAATTTAATGTTTTTAAATTGAAAACGGCTAGTAATCCACTTAATCTTAATAGGTCTCAAAAGAAGAATGAATATAAAACACTGGTTGTAGACATAAAAAACTAACAATGTTCAACATAAAAATAATACTGTTTAAAGTCCATTGAAAATAATATTGTGTGAATAAAATTATAAATAAACAAATAATAAAAATGCACTAACATTTGACACGTGGTAAAAGTAAGGAATAAATAAAAAAAAACGTAAATATAGTAATATATAATATTATAATAGATAAAATAAAAATAAAAATTCTTATTTTCAAACACAGTTATTATTTCTAAATATTTTACTGTTTATTTTATAATATTATAATTTATACGGTTAAAATAGTTAACTCCAAATTATTTAAAATTCGGAAAACCGACAAAGCACCAGCTAAATATCCACCAACAGCTATAAATGCCAATGAATATTCCATAACTCCGTTAGATATGAAAAGATGAAATACTCGCTTAGTTTCCCGAGTCATTCAATTCACCAAATCTGACCAAAGAATATATTATACTAAATCTAAAGCTCGTCTAAAATATAAAATATATATTGAGATTTTTAAACACAGCATCTTCGAAGCGTACTGACGTACAAAAATAATTCAGCAAAATCAAAATTAAACTGTTCTGAATAAAGAATACACACATAAAGTTTTTCCAGGTTTAACTTCTGAAAACATTTTCACGTTTAATGGTGTTTTTACATTTATTATATAAAATAATGATTAACCTTTTTATTTCCAACTTTTGAACACAATCAGTCGTATTTGGTTTTCAAATCTTAAAACGTTAAGCTTTTTATCATTACGTTATAAGTCGTTCTTAAAATCAACAATTTATATCAATTTCATTAATTTAAGTTAAAACAGATAATAATAGTAATGCTGTTAACACAAATGTTATCTTAGAAAAAAAATGCTACAAATTGTTTTCGATATTGTTGTTTATTATTAATAAATAGTAAAAATAATAATAATTAAATAATATATATTCATTATTATACATGAAATCTGAAAAATCTTAATATGCATAGGAGAAAGGAATTTTTATTTCCAAAAACAATATAAATATTCCCGTACTTACATTGTATTTTTCAATAGTAGCTGATTTTGTAACAAAACATTTTTTACGCATAAACAATTTATCTAGTTATTTCTTTGCTGCGTTTTTTTTTTTTTATGTATAACCATAAAATTCTTTGGATTTATCACAAAGGCAATTTATAGTGGTACTCAGTAGAATACTCAAAATTAAAAATTTAATTGAATTAGTTTCTTCCGAATAATAAAATTTTTTACACACTTACTAAACTAAAAAACTTAATGATAAAATATTTCAAAGTAGAATCCATTTGTATAATATTTTATTATATTTTTTTATTGTTCCATTCAAAAACTTGATTATTGTCGTTATTGAAAATTATATTATGCAGAAAAAGTTTAGAGGAAAAAATATTTTGACCATACATAATTGTTTCTTTTTTTAAAAAAAAACGTTGCTATAATAGTAATTTTTCATAATTCATAACATTGTACTCACAATAAAATTGAAATTGAAATTGTCTATTTTTCTTGAATCCCTTTAATGGTTTAAGACCCGACGAAAAATAAACGTACACACTTTAATTTGTATATTACTTCTGTGTACTAAATATACTGATTTTTAAGTTATGAACATTTATTAATAAGTTAGAAATAGTTTTATAAATAAATAATTGACACGTATTTTTATTTTAATCCTTAAGTGGATATTAAGCACACTAGTACAGACAAATTTATATTTTATACATTAAATATGTTTTCATACGCGTAAAAAAATTGTAACATACTGTTCGAAAGCGTGCGAATAAAACTTTAACTTTACATACAATTTGGTACGATATTACTACGAACATGTGTATTAGGGAGTCTAATAATGTATAATTTAAATGTTCACCCTGACATGTTTATTCGCGTGAGCCATCTGCGCTTCCATTTTCGAACTTGTGACACTTCCAAACAGACATTAGGTATATAGTTTATTCTGTGAAAACAGTTATGAGACAATATTTATCCACTTTGAGTTTTTAACAATCGGGAGATCGACTGGAGGGGGAACTTAATTAAAAGCATTTTCGCCGTTTTCCGAAAATGGCCAATCCTGCAGCTTATGTAAACTACGTAATTACCCACTTTCCAACCTTCGTCGAACAAAAACAATCAGGATTAATTAATTTTTAGGTGTTTGGCGTGATCGACACCAACAGTTTTTTTTTTCATTTACTCTATTTTCCACTTGTCTGAACTTTCATATAAAATATGAATGAAGATTAGTTTAGTAAAAAATATAATCATAATAAAAAAATAGAATACATAATCAATTTTTTTTATATATATATACCAATCTGTAAATAAATTAATCAACGAACATTCAAAAAGTTAATATATTCATTATATTGTCAATTTTAATTTCCTAATTAAAAAAAAAAAAAAACCATATTAAGAGCAAAATATGGTATTAACGTTGTGTTGAGTTATAGTTATCAAATTAATATATAATTTTTAATCAATATTGGTGAAAATGAATTTTTTTCTAATAAATTTAGTATTGATTTATCTTAACGTTTAAAATACTAATGACATTATTTAAATCGAAATTAAGTCGTCGTTATTATTTTATGGTGTAAAAATATACATTACGCTAATAGAAAATTCAAAAATATATAATTTCAACTTGAAAAATGTACTACGGTTTTATTTACGAGCATTTTAAGAAAATAAAAATATGTTATAAAATATAGACACGAATACAGCAACCGTTTTGATTACTTTATTATTGAATTTCGAATAATTTATATAACATGCAAAATATTTCGTGTTGCGTTTACGATACAATTATTGTATTATATTGACATAATTAAAATATGGTATTACCGCCGTTATATAATATTATTTAATGCTGTGTACCTATTGCATTATTTCGTATATGGACACTAAAAATCAAAACGAAATACTTTCAAATAATACCCATACCCGTCATAATGAAATGTCGTTTTAATTTTGAGCCAACGATTTTAATGCGCGTTCGAGGAACGGATTTGAAACCGTCGTGTTCGTATATCGTACGAATCCCATTTGTTGATAAAAATTAATACCAATAAAAATGAAATACGTTTCCCTACTCAATTACCATTTTAGTCGAGGATAATTTCGCGAAACGGCTGAGAATAACGAGAAAAGTTTCCTAATACGGGTCGCCGCCGTCGTCGTTCACTGTCTCATGAACGACTACACTGCCACTAATATACGTACAAGCCCAGAATAGTACTCTGCAGTTACTGATACAACGACGACTACAACTACTAATGTTTCTTGTCATTCCGACGTAAGACGGAAAACTTGTGACAGATTTACGAACCCCATTGGCGATGCCGCCCGCTTATCAGTCTCGTTTCTGTGATTTTCTCCAGTGATTTCGTTCCGACGAAGGTACGACGACGGCGAGGTAGGGCGAAGAAAAAACACAATAATAATATAATAATATATTATAATTAAGTCCGAACGACGACACAAACTTGCTATACACAGTGTACGCGTATCGTTATTTCGAAACAACGAATTTTTGTCATTATCCGACTGGTACTATTATAATATCGAGAATTTTCCAGAACCGTGTTACGATTATATAATAATATGGTACCGTCGTGTGCATACGAGATAGAATATTTTAATAAGTCCCGCCGATTGTGTTATGTTGATGTAAATCACATTAGACGACGGTATACATATTATCGTCACACTGACAATATCGATTAAATGTGTTGTGCTAGAGTGAAATGTATTTTGATGAATGTATTATGTATATGTACGCCGGAAAGACACTGCGAATATACAGAGGTTCTCGCATTACCCTCGATTCTCCATATTGCCGTTGAAAATATTTTGAAAAAATTAGTTGATCATGCGAGCAACTATAGATTTATGACGTATGTGCAGGATTTATATTTGTTGAATTATAATCCAAAGCTTCGACAGACGAAACTGGGTGCATCAGATTTTTTATATTGTTTTACACGATTAAGGGATTATACATAATATAGATATAGGTTTTCAATAAACTATGCTTTGCAATACAAATAAAAACAATAATAGTTTATATTAAATATAATATAATATCCAGTCGATTCCGTTAAATCGTAGATAATAGAATAATGGAAAGGACAAGCAGCGGGTCACGGTCTTTAATGTGTGGAAGAGAAAAAGCAGGTCTATCGCTCCCATGATTGGTCGTTTGTTAAGTTATGTTATTTATGTATACTGTAACCTCAAATAATTGTTCAATTAATTCCCGCGTGGTAAGCCTATCCATTCTTATATTATATATGCGCTTAATTTTGAAAACAAAATAACATCGAGAGCGCTGCTATGACTTTGGGTAGCGGTTTCCTCCCTAGACCGATGTGGGACTCATATTTCGATAACGCACTAATTATAATGTAACGATTATTCAAAAAATATGAACGATAATTTTTTGTCGAGTAATATTTGTTGAATTAATATTTTCAATTCAACTATCATAGTTTAAAACTTATTGATGATTAAAACATATATTTGACTTTAAGAAGTATATCCTCAACTAGAGGAATGCTGTCGAAGGTGAAGAAGTTTTGATCGACCGACCGTTTATCAGTCCCACCAAAGACGACTGCGGTTTTGTCCGCCATCGTTAGTTTGTCTTAACCATAGAGACACCGTTTAGTAAGGAAAACCGATTAATCGAGACCAGGCACAGATGCAATAGGGTGAGGAAGCCCTGGCTGAAGCCCCCCTCCATTAACACTTGTGTATATAATATATTTCAAAGTTTACCTTAATTTTCAGTTTATTAACTAAAGTAAAGAAGTTGGAGGAGCAATACTATACTTTAAACATAATATTATATTATATTCCATATTGACAGTTAGGAGTGATTGATAATCGTACATTTTTTATTTCTAAATCCGCACCTGATCGGTGAATCAATAATTACGAAAATAATTGTATTTTCGTAGTGTAAACGTTAACAGCTTATCTAGGCCACGAATCTGAATAATTGGGACATTTTTATCGAGTTTATTTTATCAATTATGATCAATAAATAATAATCCGACAGTATTCAAGTAATCAAATTAATTTAATTAACTATTAGATTAAATGTATGTTACATACATCTAATATTATTTTTATCGTATGTACCTATGATAGTTTTCTTAAATAAAATAAATGAAAAAATAAAAAATAATATATTATGTATTTTTATAAATAAGAAGTGTATTGTATAGTGTCGTGTTTTTCTTTTTGTATTAATAAATATGTAATTTCTGCGATATGTATGTTTACTGTATGTATAAATAATATGTAAGAATAAAAGTATAAAAAATCAGTAATCAACAAATGTTACGTTTCTTTGTTTTTTTAAATTTTGGATAATTGAGACAGTTTCTTTATTGGGACGAAATAACACACAACCGATGTGTTCCAATAAAGCGGAGTAAACTGTATATTATATAATATATAAAATGTAGTTTGGTTGTCCTAAAAATGGGATGACGTTTTCTGATTGGCTGTCGGGCCCCGATTGTTTCATAGCGATTTTCTAGTATGGTGTTTTTCTTCGTTTGATCTGAATTTCATCACTATGGTTTTTTGTGGTAAATATCACTCCACACAAAGTGCTATCTTCTGGTGGTTGATTTATCACGAGCTGCCCATTATACTGTGTAATACTGGTTTGACCGTTTATACCTAGGTCGGTTGATTATTATTTTTGTTTGTCTCAATTTTTTTATTAACATTGATATTGCCAGGACTGAATTTCTTCTTATTATTACTTTTGTACAATTTACAATATTTTAAGGCCAAATTAAAATAACATATTAATTATGACGTTTACTTTTATTATTGCAATACTTTAAATTTAACAATTATCAGGACCGGACTATAAGGATATTCGATTAAATTTGTCAATTATTTTAGTAAAAATCTAGTTTTCGGCTATGAGATAGTAAAGTTATTAATATTATTGCATAAAACTCATAAATAAACACATCTAGATTAAAATAATATTTTACCAATCAAAGATATGAACTCACGATAATATTACTGCATTATGCCAGGGATACAAAATAATATACGTTTCTATTATAGGTGTGTATAGCATAGATTATTGTTTTTTTTATCATTATTTTTAGTATCATCACTTTTATCATTGGTCGTTGAATTTTATCAGCTTTTAGTTTGCGGTAGAAATGTATTGAAAAATATTCATTCCATTATGCGTGAAACCGATTTGTGTGGTCGACCCTAATCCAAAAACACTTCTCTCCTTTTTGTCGCATTAAATGGGGAGATCGTATTTTTGATTATATGTCAGCTCAAATCTACACCATGCCTATTTCGTACTGTATTTATCAAAAAAAATAAAAATAAAAATATGCGCAAAATAATAAAATCGTTTACCTGTGCGATGTTTACGCATTATTCACTGAAAGCCACTTTCATACAATATGTGAGTTTTTGTTTTGTTTTTTATATACCTACTCGTATTGTTCTACTAAAAAATAACTCAATGCGAATTCAAAACACTCAATTTAGATTTGTATTTACTTCTTTGAAGTACGAACATTAAAATTAAATTATCATACACTTATAAATATTATTAAGGCATGAGAAAATGAATCTTTATTCTACTAAAGCATTACAAATAGCTAATATTGAATAATAGTTGCATCACTGAGGAAAAAGAGTTAGTTAAGTGTTTTGTGTTGTCATCGGATATAACCGCGCTTGCTCGCATTTCTTTAAAATTCTTGGACGATTTTAGGTAGTTTTTCCTTCTTTTAAAAACATTTTTGAGAATACCGAAATAACTTCTTCAAACTATCGTCTGTTCAATATTTTCGATTAATAAAGATAGGTACTACATGACATTTGGAGTACCAACTTCTTCTGACAGAAAAATAAATACAAGAAAATAAATAAAAACATACAATTGTATACTATCCTCACATTGTGCGAAAACTAAAATAACGGTGAGTTGTAAGCCATATTTTTGTTTGTGATTGATTTTTTATTTTTATCGTTCCTGACTAGATGTTATAAAAACACGTAGAAATATTGGAAAAAAAATTAAACTATCAGCTGAAATAGATGTAGTTAAATTGTCTGACTAAGATTAGTCAAAGAAACAACTTAAAAACTTTTTAGACCTCAAAATTATTTTGCTCTTTTTATATTATCTTATAGGGAAATATTTTCAATTTCGTATACAATTCGTAAATAAATGATTTTTTCAAACATACATTTCCGTTGTTGCATCACAATGATAGTATAAAGTTTCGATATAAAATTCAAGTTTGTCTGTCCACTGTCAAAGTACGATTTCACCGTAGCGTCAAACAGTGAAACGTGCTGGCCGAGTCAGAAGCTGACCTATATGTCCGGTAGTGACGCCTAGACGTCGCGTCCAGACGCTACTGGGAAAGCAGTACCTTCAGACAAACAAACAAAGTTTTAATACAATTATTATTATGAACAATGTATAGGTTTTGATGGTGTATATGCGATAATTGTAATAGTTTTTCAATTTAATCAAACAAAAAAAAATCTTTATTTAGAAATGTATACCGCGTAAGAGCGCTACAAGATGAAAGATGAAAACTACACTCTTTTGGTGATCTCTAGAGTAATTTTCAAATGAAAATTTTTTTTTATCATAAAAGTTCTTCATCGAAAAATTAAAAAAAGACAAGTCTAAAATATTATATTAAGTTATTACTTATTGTTTATTGAAAAATAATCTAACTATTCTCGTCAGAAGTGTATTATTATTATTTAGAATTTCATAACCTATACTTAGTTATTAAAATATTCTTCATTATTTTCCGATTTATTAAAAAATATTTAAATTTAATTGTTATTCTTAGTTTGTCGAAAGAGTTAATTTACTACTGGAAAAACGAAATCACTTCTTTAAACTAAAATTGTTTTCTTATAAGTTCCGGCGTCTAGACATGAATGCAATATAAAAAAAAAATGTATTACAATAATAATAAATCTAATTATTTTAATAATTTAATTTAATTTTAGAATGAATCATAAAACCATGTTTGATAACCTTTTGAAACTTGAATTGATAAAAATAATTATTTTTTATTTTGGTCATCTCTATATATAAGAGAAAGTATACTTTACCAATAATCAACGTACAGCCAAAACTACCGTACGGATTTATTTGAAATTTTCAGGATATGTACTTATTACTATGTATAGGCGCACTAAGAAAGGATTTTTCGAAATTCTCATTTTAAAGGGTTGAAATTGGCAAAAATAAATTTTTACGTGTAATTTGTATATCTATATTCATATAACAATAACAATAGCAGTCGACCGATAACGGGAAATACGGTATGGCACGGCGGCCCAAGGGTTTCCATCTACCTGGACTCTGACCTTTTTTTTTATGTGTGTATTTTATCAAAAATTTTTTTATCTATATATTACTATATCTATCCACTTATCTATCTCTATAATATATAAATTTGCCTTGGACGCTCCATCACACGTAAACGGCTGCCACCGATTTGGCTAATTCTTTTTTTCGTGTGTTCGCAATATTGTCAGGAGAAGGTTCTTAACTCTCGATAAGATAATTAAGAAAATCCACCGGAAAAGTAAAAATTTGGATGTAAGTGCCATCTGTCCAGTAAGAATAGAAACTAAATAATATTATATTTTCGTTTATTGTAAGGTTGCTATTGGTCATGATTGAATAATGAATATAATTTTAGACCTGTTGCTATGTAGCTTAGTAAAAACGGTATTCCCAAGACTAATTTTTCGACACATACACATCGTAATATCAACGTGTTGATGAAACATTCGTAATTACGTACGGTACGCACTTCAAGGAGTCTGCAATCCACCGCAGGTGGATTACCTACCTGAAAACATACTACGTGTCTCACGCATACAATACATACAAGCGTAGTGTCTCTCGGGTAATATATACAAGATGATCGATGAAAATTTTTAAGTTTTGAACATCATACACCGAATTTTAAATAAACAAATTGAATAAAGTTTGAATCCTATAGAGTTGGTACATATTTTAACGAGCAACGCAATGAACGGGATCAGCTATGAAATATATACAATTAATGCATTTTTCAGTTCTTGAACTTATGCACATAAGTTATATTGGCTATTGCCAACTATTTCACCTGAGGTAATTTTTGCCCGGGCAACGCCGGGTGGGACAGCTAGTTAAATATAAAAGTATTTATGTACTCAGTGTTAACATTTAAATGTCAATACTTACTACAAAGTTTTTCAAGGAAATTAAAAAATATTATTTTTTTTAAGTAAATTAAAAACATTGGTAATAAGCTCTTACTATATTATTATTTATTTACAAAATGTCATGATATGTGAAATATATATATATGTTATTTTGGCCTATGTTTCAATTTTCGGTGTCATTAGCATTATAAAAATGATAAAAAATAGAAATGTTTAAGTAGTTTGTTTAAAAATGTATATATTGTCTTATATGACGTAACGAATTGGAATACCTATAAAAGCGTAATAATTCAATTCAAAAGAGTAACACCCTACGTATATGTAATAATTTGCATTTAGTAAACAAATATTTTCTCATTATTTTCAAAATATAACTAAGATTAGCGATGCTGTTCGCTTGTGTATTTTTACGACCTTCGTAATGAACATAAAAGATACTAAGATACCTATACTCTACTCCGAGTTCGTAGTAAATTAACACAATATAATCATGTTTTAATAGAAAAAGCACGGATGAACGTAAGTGACGCACTATTCACACTGCAGTTATTTTTAAGTACCTACCTAAATAAGTGTTTTGAATGGAGTTTTAATTAATCATTTTCAGTCGTCGGATACGATGTATAAAAACATAAATTACATTAATATTAATCCATATTTTGATGATGATCTTTTGTATCGTTTCTAAAATATGTTTTTTCTCGTACGACTATTAATTATTATGGTACTAACATTCGATTTTTAACCATAGATATTAATATTCTTACTGCACACTTCAATGTGGGTTTCATTTATCATTTTTACTTAACCATGCTTTCGTCACTATTGCTTTCAGTAATTTATTATTTTGTAATATACATGATAAGTAGCCTAAGAACCTAAAATCATCAAAATAAGTGCTTAAAAAAACACTTAAAAACTTCATTATTAGCACTTACGAACATTAAAATAAGCAATAGTACCCGTGTTTATCCTACGATAATATAAAATTCTTGGTGCAAGTGCCTATGCTGGGTATATATTTTCCATGTCAAGACCACAAAAACCATAAACATAGAAAGATCAACTCCCGACCTTAACTTTTGGTTTCTGAAAACTTTATAATTTCGAAATTTTTGGTGTTAAAATAAATTTAAAATTTAATATTAATAATATTGCTTAACAAAACCAGTTATTTACAGTCAACCGACAACTATAGTTTGTTTCTCCCCATTGCAAAGCTATTATTAGCAGAGCGTTGGAATATTTACATTTATTGACAGCTATGACTGCCGCTGTAAGTAGGTAGGTAACAAAAACAATCAACGACGGTCACTTAAATTGTCTATTGCTTAGAAAGAATTTGGTAGAATACAATGGAGGAATAATTATTAGTTTTAGTTCTATCGTAAACACACACCGAGAAAAAATTATAGAAAAAAAAATGGGCGGGGAAGTTGGTACAACAGGTGATGTTGAGTGGGTCTATGTAATGGATGTGTCAAATTTGAATTCAACAATATGTATATGATTGTATACGAAAAACGAGTCTGATTTCAGACGGTCTGCCAGCCTAAAGTATATTTCATGATATGTTTTATTGATATTGCTATTAAAGTAACTTATTTACTATTGCATCTTATGGTAGGTTGATTTAATTTGTACCAAAAACATTTCTTTTATAATGTTTAATTATCATAATAGTGTATATATCTATCGTGTACCTATTATATTATTTATATTAACTTTTATGTCAAACCGCCCAACGGCTAACCGTAGAACAGTGAAATAGCAGGTAATAGCAGGCAATAGCTTAAAACTAATCTAAATATTTTAAAACTGTCATTACGTACAGTAATTGTACAATTCTCCACGAATAATGTTTTTTAATTACAACGAAATAAATAACATTTTTATACTTTCCTTAAATATATAATTTCAATGTTTTAGTAAAATGCCGTACAAAAAAAAAAACACTAAAATGATTTTAAACCAAAATTAAGCACTTTCAGATTTAAATCGTATTAGCATATTATCGTAGACATAAATAATTTTCAAAGCACTATGTTAGATTTTATGTCAAACTGCATATAAAATGAGCATATAATATGTACCATAAGTTCTGAAGTATGATTGGTTTAAGTACATAAATAGTAAGAATACCTATATTTATCTTCAAAAGTATAAAAACAAATATTATATATTATATTGAAGATTATGTAAGTACCTAATAATTTCAGTGCCGAATTAAAATGTTCGCTGATATTTAGATAAATAATGAAAATAAGAATGGAGCATATTAATGGAAAACTTTATTCATCAATACGTACAAAACAGTTCTAAGAACATATTATGGTACCGTCCAATTTTGTTACTCCACGCCCCATCACGTTAAGATTTGTTGAATAGCTATTGTGAATGCCCTCCTTTTTCACAACCTGTTTATGTCTATTACAGATGAATGATTTGATTGGATTGTTTGTCTGGAAAGGGATTATATGTGAGACAAAATGGACCCACGGAAAGCAAGAAGGATAATACGTTGTATAGTGAACAGGAAAACTGAGGACCTATTTGCGGTTGTTGTGAACCATAAACCCCCTTATATCAAAATGCAAATCGGTTTCTCTAGACATTACTATCTGCAACGAGCTATGGTAATCTTCGCCAATGCCCGGATTTATCTAATTTATGGGTGTGTTTCTCTATCGATATTACAACACTGAATTTATACTAGTCATACCGATAATAGATGAAAACACACACACACACGCACATCATGTGTTGTCACTGATACATACAAATAACGAAAGTAAACAATGTTTCTAAAAACAAGTAGTAAGTATAATTCGTAATCAATACTTATTATTATATTATAGTCATTTAGATTTCAAAAAAATCGAAATTATTTCACCGTCGTTAGGTAACTATGATTTTAATTTGAATGAGATAGTTTTACTGATCACGGAATACGTCTTAGTACCAAGTATAAGCGAATATGTATATAATACAACCATAGATATACTTTAAGTTTGATTATGTGTACTTAGAAAACGCCACGGGCTCATTTGATATCATACCTATGCAGGTCTGATGTGTTGTTTAATCGTCTGTTTGAATTAAGTATATTAAGTTCTATAGTCACCCCGAATGTCGGAACTTTATACGTTTTAATATACATATTATAGGCAGTCCGCATAGTGTATTACATCGATTTACATATTTATTAACAGATGATTATTCGGACACACGCGCACAATTGAACACAATAATAGTTATAATATTATTCAATAAAGTCAATCGATCGATGGCCTAAATTGATTTGTCGAAGCTGAATTTCCAAAACGTCTTGAATAATGGATTGTATACGGTTCAAGTATAACGTAATACTATGTGTACCTAAGTTGAAGTTTTCCTTGTGAATTTACTAATATATCTTAAGTGGTAAGGGGACACGGAATCCATTATTCCATCGTTTTAAATTAGTACTGTATAGGTCCTGAATAATAGGTGTGTGCATTATAAACCGTACTGTATACAGAATATATTTCTGACTTATTAACATAACGAATGCAGTGTAACAAATTAACTATGAAGAATGAAAAAATAAAATAAATGTAATGTCGTAACAGGACGATAAAGTTAGTGTCAAATGAAGATCAATAAACTATATCGTATAAAAAAAAAATATATATTTCCTAGTTTTTATATCAATTATTATCTCTATTCTCTATACGACCAGCCATCCCATGAATGATTACATAACAATTTATTATGATCATACACAGCATTTGTATTACTATCACCACTCATATTTTTAATAACGTTCATGTTAAAAACACCAGTTGGTAGATCACTAACTATACGTCGTAAATTCATTCCGAAAGCTTATCATCATTTCGACTATATCTGGCCAGTTGATAATCACACGAAATGTATAATGTTAATGCATATGTTTTATTTAATGAGTTGTCAATCACATATAAATACATAATACCTATTTACATCGTATTCTGTACAATAATACAATTCAAAATTAAAATTAAACTTTTGTATCATTTAGGTTCTAGGTAACTACACATACAAAGTATAGTAGAAACAAAAATAAATCAAATATTATTTATGGCGTAATGGGGAAAACAACTTTAGTTAAAAATTGAATAAATTAGCTATCACGGTTTTAATAATTAAAAAAAATATAATGAATTAAGCATATATATTATGAACTATTAAAAAAATAAATATATTTAGAACCTAAAGTAAGATAGCCTTAATTCTATGGATAGGTAGATGCCTATTATTAAAATGTTTCACGTACAAAACAGATAAGGGTAACCCACGCATACTTAAGTAGTATAAATTAATGTTAAATTAAATTATAGATTTCCTATAATACACGGAGATCTTCAACTTGTTCATCTCTGGTAATTTAAGCACATTTTTTTTTAAATTTACTACTATTTTAATAATCCACATTTATTTGAATTTTAAGTATTTTTCGGATTTCTTAATCGAATTTTTATTATTATTATAGTCATATTATTTTTATAAATATTCAATGTACAACTAAATTTTTAAATATTTGAAAGGTTTAATTATTAATTTCCATTAAGTAGGTATTCTTTTAATTAGGTATATTATAAGTATTAAAGTTCAAGCAGGATGTGGTGGTGTAATATATAGAGGTGGTATTATATTATATTAGAACCAGACACCTTATATAACCGTTGTATTTTGTACACAATTCGTTAAATTAAATTATAATTAACAAGCTGTCGTGTTATGAGTAAATCTGTTTAGAAAATAATTAAAAACCCGCGTTTTAAAATGGATTTAATAAAGTTATTTAGGTATGTGGTGCTGACATGCAATTAACCAGTTAATGTCAAATTATAAAAAAGCAATAATTATTGTTGAGTAAAAAGTATAAACATGGGGTATGTTGGATTTCGTTTTAATGCGAAAAAATATATAGACACTCAAATATATAGGGTTACCATTTTTGGCACAATAATAAATTTATCTCATTCCTCATGTACGTAAAGAGCATAAAAATAATAACTTAGGGTACAAGTTTTTTTTTTTTTTTAATTTATACGTCAAAACAATTTTTTTTAATAATATTTATACTTTAATGGACTAATTTAATAACCAAATACCAATGCCATAAAAACCATAAAAAATTCTTTATCGACATATCTGATACAAACCGAAAAATAGTTTACCGCATAACCATGTTTATTAACTTCACAGCACAATATTAATAGTGAAGTAAATAATTTATAGCTTCGGATATTTTTAAATAATAATTTAATATTATTTTTTATGATAATATAGTAACATACATTAACGAGTTATTATAGAATTGACATGAACGCCTCTCGGTTTACCCACTCGTAACAGCTTAATTCATTATATTAGTTACATTTTACTAGAATTTCGGTATAGACGACGATCGATATTATTGTCCGGTAGAAAACACAATATTGTAAAATGTAAATATTGTAACACACTGCATTGTTAAAATCAAACGCTGCAACAACAAAAACATGACCTATGGTTATAACAGACGTATTGCCGATGATGTAGTTAAGCTCGGTGGATCATATTATTATTATTACACAACGCGTGTTGGACAAAGCGATTGTTGACAAAATGTAAACCATAATATTACATTATACGTAAATTTATTATAATTATAACATCGTAATATAATTATACGCCATCCGACGTGATCATATCGCAGACCACACGCGCACCGTACGCAGACAGACGTAGCATAGTAGTGGTATGGGCGGGTACACCGTGTTTCTGGTTTTCCGGTTGAACAAAACGGTTGCGGACGGTTACAAAACCGGCAAAATCAACCAAACACACACACGCACACACGTAGCTGTGTGGTGCAAGGGACCCGGGCAGAACCGAAACGTATTTCCACGCCGCGCTCATTACGGACATAAGTTATGACGTATTGCGGTTCGTTCTTCTCCACCCTGTATAACCAGAGATTTATAACGGTACGCGTACCGTAGGTAGGTAGGTAGGTAGGTTAGGTATATACCCCGTGGAAAGTAGGGTGTGTTGGTGGGTGGGTGGGTGGGTGGGTGGGGGGAATTCCGCCAACATTATAATGTACATCGTGGATAAAATGTAACGACCCGAATGACCGTATCTTCTTAAGCCTCGCCATACATACATACATGTATATATAGAGAGCATTTTTTTTCCCGATGTTTCACGCCAACGATTTTCAGTGTCTTTATATACACCTACTCGTTATTCCATCACGTAGACCTTTTGCACGAGATAGTTTTAGAATTGAAAATGTTGTGTGCAGTGTATATATAGTCGTATAGTGGCTGGTATATAGGTACACGCGGTACGTTTATATAAGTATATTATATACGTACCTATATACATTGACTCGACTTATATTATGGTCTGCTGGTTTTTGTATAAATTATTTAAATGTTTTTTTTTTTCTTTCCGAACGTGTATATGACACGAAACTTGTATAAAAAATACATTAACTTGAACACAGAAAAATTGACAAGTTATGAAAATATCTTTTTACCACTGTAGTACCTACACTTATGTGTATATATATACACACCTACAATATGCAAATCGTATATTATGTGCGGGTTAGGACTATCGACCGGCAAACAAATGGGTGGGATATATTGTGCTCTCAAAGCCGTTTCAAAAACCATTGTCAAACACATCAATAGGTTAGATTAGGTTGTGCTATATGGATGCACAATTTACTACAATAATATTAAAATTAATAAAATAAAGTACGGGGAAAATCCACTTTCAATCATAAACTATATAATTATTCTGTTTGTTGTGAGTTATGACTATGGTCTGAATCTGAGAGGAATATCAAAACGTTCAACAACATAAACTATCATAACCTGCATTACAAATCTAGTGTATATAATTATATTGTTGTCACAAGTATTACAAGAGTAGTATACATTTGTACGTTCACAGCCAGCTTTTCCACGGTATCCAAAATTTTTCAAGGGGGAATGTTCCGCTCAGTAATGTGTAACACAGTAAATTGGTTCCTCTGAGCCGGAACATTCCTACTTGAAAAATTTTAGTTACCACGGAAAAGCTGGCAGTGAACATACAAATGTATAAACTTGCAACACAATTGTCTTAATAAGATTCATAATATTTTGTAAGATATTAAAACTAAAATTGATATAGGTAGGTACTAGGTAACATGTAGTTTTAGATTCTATTCGGAGCTATAAATCTCTATTGGTTTTAATATTGAGAGTGTTGTTAGTATGTTACTTTACTTAAATTGTTCAATTGTTGTGTCGGTGATCACCTTTAAAAATGCGTTCATCTTCAACTTTGAGGCCGATTTCTGGTAGTAGAAAGTTGGATCTAGTTGATCATTTGGAAATCTTTTGGACATTGTAATTCAAAAAGCTTTAAAACAAGGTTCCTCATAAGGGGTTTTTTAAAAATACCGAAAATACATTATTATTAATATGCACAAGCTTTATTTATAGACATTTGAATTTCAAAGTTGACGAAATCGGACCTATAATAAGTACCTACTGTTATTATTTATACACAATGAAATTTAAAAAAAATATTAGACAAATTATAAACTTTATATATAGGTACCACAAACCGATTTACACCGTATTTACGCCGTACAGTCAATACTGGGTTATAAATAAATAATAATATATTATATGTGACGTATTTGTAAATATTAATTCCACTTAGTATACTGTAGGACTAAAGCAAAAAAAAAAAAAATAATAATTGCAATGCTTGGTGTTGTATACATATAATAAAATATTCTTAGAAATATCAACTGACACATTGTCACCATTCAGAATCGTTTTTCATTGAATACATATTTCACACATTCATTACAGCAACCTACTCAATGACGAGGTACCCTCAAAACTTACAATGGCAAAGCGAATTTCCTGGTTTTTTAATTTCATTACAAAATATAACGTTACCAATGTAACTATACCCACCTATTATACGACCATACAGTATATGATTCAAAGCTTTTCTATAATATATATTAGCCACACGTGTTATCGTTATCTATTAGGTTGTAACTTGTATAGGTTTAACTATCATACTGAAACGCTGAACTCAAACCATCACTTTCCTAAATGGAAACTGCTGCATCAGTCTAATAGTAATAATAATATTATATTATACTTTATTTACCTATTGGATGTTTGACCTTTTCAATTTTATTGACATTTTAGATCCTAGCGGAGCTATATTGAGCTTCAGAAGATGAGTTTCCTTTTATGATTGTTGTTACAGCAAACATTTTAAGCAATGTTTTCGTATTTCAATGCTTTTATATTTATAGTTGATTGGATATTGTTCTATGACAAATATAAAAATAAAATTCCCAAGTAAACAAAAGTGCTTAAAAACTATTAAACTGATGTTGACACACAGCTATCACATGAATTGTAATTGTGTTTAATCGATTAAAATATTATAATACATAACTCACTTGTAATTATTGCACTGTCGACTAGAATAATACATATATATATAAGTTATAGGTATGAAATTCGAACGAATAAATATTTAAAAATACCTAGTTTATATTGTTAGAATAGATCTAAAATATCTGGCTTACAATGATAATTGTGGTACCTATCAAGCATTACGAATAAATCAGGATGAAGGACCTAGATAGATGCACCAGACAAACGTAATTTAAAAATATAAATATACCAGCTATAATACGAAAAAATGGTATGATTATAAAATAGTTATAAAACACATTAATATGAAGTTAATAAATTTCATAAAAAAAAAAAACTGAAAACAATTAATAAAATATGAAAAATTGGCTTATACTATAACTACATTAAATTCCTGGTAATATTTTCGTACTGCGAATGGCATCTTTTTTTTCTATTTTCCATACTTACATCATATTATCCACTTGTTGTGGTTCGGTATGCTTGCTTATTAATAGATTGTGAGGTAAAAACATTAAAAAGTTAAAAACAAATGCATAAACATTGTTCAAAAAACGCATGAAATATTTTATCCGAGTCCTAATTTGGATGAATCATTTATGATGTATACCTACGTCAAGCCATCAAATTTTAACAAAGAAATGCTATTTATAATTCGTATTTCTGTACAATGGAGGTTGGAAGTTTTCAGAAATATTAAATATTATTTAAATGCAAATAACATAAGTCTATATATTATCCTATTATCCACTAATATATAATATATTCTCATAGTCGCCGGTTCCTCGCATTAAATAAATATAAACAGTAAAATAATCACTATGTAAAAATCAACATGTCATGAATATAAACAAAAACCTATTATATATGTGTATTATTTTTATGCAACCTTGCAATTTAGATTTTGAGTGGTACCTACATAGATTTATGTAATGGTCTTATAACTGAATGTTTATGTTTTTTGTACGTCTACCTGTGAGTTTGAAAAAATACTTTTTTTGTAAAATAGAGATGACAATTAAAACTTTTATAATAATGTTGTTCATATTTGGGTATAAATACGTAATAATATATCAGAATATAATTTATTTATACTCCATCACCTAGCTAAAATTAAGATATTATGCCTCATTATTGACAGAATTTCTGGTAGATACTTTATTTATCAGTAATACATAAAATAGATAGTTTTAGTTTTTCAGCCACACAATTACCTAATTATTTAAAAGTTCTGAGACTTTAAGTTAATTCAGTGTATAGTATATCTTCTATAATGGGTTTGTGATTAAAGTATTAAATGCTTTAATTTTCTCTTAATTATATATTTACTAGATACCTATTTATAATAAATTGTTCTTCAGTACTAACTATTGACATTAAATAAATAAATATCTATATATTTTTACGTACGAGTATTTATATTCCATTTTGGTAATTATTTTCTGAGCAAATTTAGATTTGTTAGTTTTTGTTGCTTAAAAAGTACCACCAGATTCAGACCATTGCAGGTATGTAATAAGAATCATTGTACGTACGGTTGCAAATACTCGGTATTTTCGGATACCATAAAAGCTTAACACAAATTATCGAAAGTTCAGTTGGTGATCCCTTTCAATTCTGTTTTGGTGAGATTCCGCCCAAAAAAAAAAATAAAAATGAGCAACGTTATAACGTTTGCGGGCTTATACTTTTATAAGCTTAGATATTAATATGTCATTGGTCATTACACGAGATATCGTAATAAATTGATTAACGAATAAGCACGGTTAAAATTGAAACTACAACAAATACGTACAAATGTAAAATTATTTCACTGCCGTGAACCACCGCACCATTTCTCGTTTAATTATTTCTATGGTAGTAATTTTGAAAGAGAATAACCATGAACTGAACTGCAGTTAAAATAGTTTTAGGACGAACGATACACCCAACCGTGTTTTAACCATTTTTGTGGTTCCGTTAGCTGAACCCAACATTGGTCTCGCCGTGGCTTCTGTCGTAGTGTAGAGTTCAAAGTGTGTGAGTGAATTTTTTATCAATATGTGACTGAATTTCATGCGGTTTCTTTGGGACCCCGTGTGTTGAAATCGAAATTAATTTAAATATCTCAAGTCGCCAAAGTGAATTTCTTTGATGTTTCCGTAATGTTGTACCTGCGTCATTTTTTAAACGTGAAAAGTAAAATTGTGTACGTGTTTTATGAAGATAATAATTATTTGGATACGTCGTGGACGGTTTAATATTCATAATGTGTTATCACACTCGTCTACGGTGCAGAACAAATTGTACTGCCTAAAATTAGGTTTTTTTAATTTGTGTATAACATAATATTGTGTTATATTTTGATAAATTGATGATTGATTGAAGTAGGTGTTCCAATTTATAGGAAGATACACCAATATATTATATTATATTATTATGATAAACCTATTATAATTATCATCATCAAACATTACAAATTTACTGTCAAACGCTATCGACGTTTCTCTGAGATTAATTTCGAAATATTGCATCGTAACGCTGAAGCCCACATCGTGTCTGAAATGGTGGATAGATCAACGGTCTATTTATCTATTAAATTAAACTGTAGTATCTATTTAAAACAAAAATCAGGTTCGAACGTACCAAAAGAGAATAAATAGTAAATTCAGTTTAAATGATAACTACTAACGTTTGATTGAAAATAAATACCAGACGAAAATAAAATAAAAAGAATGGAACTCCGAGGAATTCACTAAAGAGACTAAAGACACCTTTTGTTTATCGAGTCCCATAGATTTGTAGAAGGATTTACCGAATTCTCACGCATTGTGATATTTTATGAATAAAACAAACAAACCGAAACTTTCTTCTATTCCATCCATTGCTATTTATTTTTCGGAATTCAACAAAAAAAAAAAATTAGGAGCAGCATCCACTTGCAGACAATCGAGTTATGGGATCAGAAATCTCAGAATCGAAGACACCAAGACAACACAAATAATATTTTAGCAATAGTATGTATTCAATAAAATGAGATACCGTTTCACAATATTGAAATACACAGAATGGTTCACCGAGCACGACCATTTCCATTATTTCTTCAATAATTTATTAATTTCGAGTCTGATTTTTGGATTTTTAAGTGCACTTGTAAAGAAAATATTTTTAAACATTTAGATTTATAATACCGTTAAAGGAGTATCCTGTGGTGGTACAATATTATCTTATTTAAATGCGAACTATTATAATTACTGTAATATTGTCAAGCAGTTGATAAAACAAAAAAAATAAATAAATACATTTAAATTTGAATGCGTAGTTTTAAATTATAAAGCCATGATAAAGGTTTAATGAAAGGGTCGCCAAATGGTGGCCCGCAGACAAAAAAAAAAGTAAAAGCCGATAATATTATACGTTTTAACTTCTTGTGTTGTAATTTATAATTGTTGTTCATTGATTTTAACCGGCATCATACATTTTGATGAATCGCAAGCAATTTCCAGATTTTTAATGTGGCCCTTCAAAAATATTGACTGTCGATCCCAGGTTTAAAGACATGGGTTTATCATGATTTTAAAATTATAGTAATTAATATGTACATATTAGATACTATATTAGCATTTTATAATTATTATTAAATTTTATCTGAGTATAATAAATGATAGATGTATTTTATTGTTTAAGTAAAACCATTATTAAAAAGTATTATCATTAGAACCTACAAACAATTTCAAAACTGAAAAACTAGTTATTCAATTTTTGGTTTACAGAAAAATAGGGTGATCCTAATTTGAAAAAGAAATGTGTATCACCACGACGCCACAGGGCAGTCCTTAAATTATTTAGGTAAAAAAGTCGTATGATCTGAAAATATGGTATTTAAGACTACTAAGTTTTCTAACCTAGTATACTAAAAGTTTTTTAAAATTTACAACTTAGATACATGCATTATTAATAAGTTAATAGATAAATTATTGTCATGAGTGTGCTATGGTGAATCACTCTGTATATAACAATATTGATAAATCTATTATTTACTCAAGATTATCAATAAAAATTATTTTTAAAAATTCGTACATATACCTTACCTACCTAGCATTCGAAAATTTCTAAAATAGAGTTAATAATAAAATACGTTTTAAAAAAAAAAAATCCTGTAAATATTGTAAATATTGTATATAATATAAAATATTGATTTTATTTAAATCGAAAAATAACAATGGCTAATTTTAAAGCATTGTGTGCGTAAATTTAATTCGATAACGTCTAATTAACCTCTCAATCAATGTTTTGAACCAAACAAACGCTTTCAAATACAATATCAATTTCAACTGTTCAAAAGCTGGTAAAAATTAAGATGGACGAGTTTAAAATAAAGATAAAAACAGGTAAATTTATTTTTAGAGTTTATGATGCGTTTAAAGGAAATTAAATCGAAACAAAAGACAGTTCAAGCGCAAATACACTGATTCAAAATATTCCCATGGTGCCCAGTGCTCCAGATTATACAAACTTGATACAAATTTTAAAGAGGTTTTACAGCTCATTGGAGCTGTAAGGTATACTTTTGGGTAAAAAGACGAGTTTGTTCAACATTAATGAAATCAATACTATACCGTTCGAATATAAATGTAGAATAAGCATAGAATTATTTTAAACAGATGGTTGTTTTGTATCATTTTAATAAACATTTAAAACTATGCACTGCACTCCCACGTTTTATTGTTCGCTTATATTGGAAAAGATCAAATAATTTCGATTCTAATATTAATTTAGAGCGAATGAGTTCGTAAAATTTTAAACATCTTAAAATGAAATAGTTCACGTAAAAATCAAAAGAAATAAATTAACATTGAAGAAGGTCGTTAGTCCATTGCGTTTGTCAACTAACGATTAATATGACGAGAAAATGAGAATTACATATTTGAGTACTCGGAATTTCAGTGTACAGACACAGACATTTTAAAACAAAAACATCAGTCAAAAATGACGAAGAATTTACATACTGTTCTGCTTCTAAAGACTAACGTATTCAATGATGGTACTTTATACTACTAGACACTGTATATATATATTTTGTGTATATTTCTTGATAAAATGCTTCAAACACAAATTTAAAGTTCGTTTTAAAAAAAAATTAAAAAGTATTTAACATAATATGTATTTAGTTCAACAAAAAATGAGATAAATTAAAAGTTTCTATTGATTTCAAAAATTAGTTAAACCTATATTATACCTAGACCATACATAATTGATGCAATTTACTCTTTCTATTACTCAATTATTTTTGAACATAAAAAAAAAAAACATAACAAAAAATAAAATTGTTTACTAATTGTTTTCTATAAAAATGAGGGGGGATAGGTAGGTAACCGCTTTACTGTAAGCGGGTATTGAGTGTACCTTGTCATAGAGTAAGTTAAGTACTGTAACGAATGTATTACATTTAAATTCAATAGTTAATCATTTTTTACAAAAAAATGATTTATTTTATTATATAATCATCGCTAATAATTATACCTAGTAATTTTATTAATAAAAAATTTGAAATAGCTATAGAAATTGAATAAATTATATATTTTCAACTACAAAATAATTCGTGATTTTTTAGTGATTTTGACAAATTGTATATGATTAACCAACTATAATATGTCACCAAAGCGACTCGTTAAGTACACTAATTAGTGGAAAAAATAAATTCAATCTGAGCGATATAGAAATTAAAATTTAAAATAGACTAGAAGAAGCAAACCAAAAGAACAAAAATATAATCATAATTTGGATACCTGGACACATAGGAATAGTCGGCAACGAAAAGGCAGATAAACAAGCTAAAATAGCAATCAGCTCTTCGAACTCACAATATATCAACATTTCATCATACTCTGATATAATAAAACAAATACTACAAGACACCACTACACTATGGCAAAATATATGGAACATTCAAAACACTAAATTGAGAAGAAATCCTAATATTAGCACCACAAATGAAAAAAAACTAAATAGGGCCAGAATTGGCCACACAAGACTAACTCATGAGTACCTAATGAACAAAGGAGATCCACCAATATGTCAATCATGCGGCACAACAATCACGATAAAACACATCTTTGAAGAATGTAGAATTTACATCAAACAAAGAGAGGAGCTCAATATAAGGTATCAAATTGGAGCAAGTCTAGGGCCCAAATCTGACAATGAGATCAACACCATCGATTTCTTAAATCAACCAAATTACTCAAGCTACTATAGTCAACACCTCTTTAAGGTCAAATTACCAAACGAATAATCTAAAACTGTTTCTATTGTATCCTTTTTTTTTTTTAATCTTCGATCTGTTTCCCATTATATACATTATGTAGTTATATAAAACTTATGTTTATAGTAACATGCTAATGACCAAGTTGTCGAAGCAGAAATTTTTTAGATTTCAAGAACAATAAAAAAAAAAAAAATACGTCACCACATATGAAAAAGGTATTAAATTTTTAAGTTTTTTGATCGAACGAAAAAGGTATTATTTACATTTCTATAAAAATATAATCAAATATTTCAAATGTCTATCATATTAATACCCCAAAAGAAAGAAATGTTTTTAAAATTATAAAATGCATAGAAAATATTAACATAAATATTTTGTGAACATGTCAAGTGTCTATGCGGTTGTTCGTTTTAAAATTTCAACAAAATAAGAAAATCAATTTTCAAGAAACTGGTTTTGCGTGAATATTTCTGTTATTTTAAAATTTATTTTTAATAATTATTAAGAAAATTTCTGGAAATTTTTCGCTTTTTGACCCCCTAAACGTAGCAACTAGAAATTTTACTATTATAAAATCAATATAGTCGTCGCCCCGATCAGAATCTAAAATAAGTAATAAACTAATTAGAATTAATTTTCATTGATGCATAAATAATTATCACAATAAATTTTCAAAAATATACAAACATATTATTTTCTATTATTAGAATTTAGATACTTTCCACTTACGACTTAACTCAATACAACTCCAGAACATACCCCACTTTTCATATTAAAACCCGCCGAACTAATAATTATGGCCAAAATAATCCTATTGAGAGGTTGTTGAATTTGTAAAATAAGTCCAGTTTAGACTATTATTAATATTGTATTCACGAATATGTTCATCAAACTAGTTCATTATTTAAGTTAAGTTTAACTATTTACCATTACTTCTATATTTATATCCAAAAAATTGTATTCGAATATAACCCTTATTATGTCACATCTTATTCATTATTATAATATTATTTATTATACATCGTATTTGAACCTTACAGCGCTTTTATATTAATAAATAAATAAATAATTATTTATCATTAATGTGTCAACTGTCAAGAATTTTTTGAATAACTGGGTGCCTAAATCTAGTATGGTGGTGAATATATTTATTTTTTTATCACTACCATTTTCATTTTATTTAACATATAACTTTCGGTAGTTTTCTTAATTTCAATTAAATTTTATCAAAAAACGTCTTGAACCAACAAAAGGGTCCGGTTAGGCTAGTCGTTAGTCCGAGGTAATCAACAAAATTAAATATATGGGCAAAACAACATATTACCGGTTTTTAAATATAACGATTTTCACAATAAATTATTTATTAATTTTTCTATAGGTACCTAGTAGCATAATTAATGCATAAATGAACATAACATGTTAACTTAAATAACAAATTATTTGTGGCTTGGCACGGCGCGTTGGCTCCTATCAGCCACACTTATGCAACGTGACTGAGAGTAAGTAACGGCCGCTGCCACTAGTTCCTGGATTGGTGACCACCCGGGTTCGTACACATGTTTACAACCGCAGTACCGTACCAACCGTGCCAACCTTACAGGCTAATAATTACCTCCAGACATTAGTCGACTCCATTATCTATTGAAAAAAATATGTATTTTATTGCATTAAAAATTGTACGATATACAAAGTTATTATGATTGAACTTACTTACAATGGCCGCGGTAAATTATACAATATCATATTATTATTATTATATAGAAAACAGTAAAACACAATCAAAAAGACAGACTAATGTGATTGATAATAATGTGTACCTAATATTATTAATATTCTTAATGTAACTATTGTAACGACCTAAAATTATTTCTGACAACGGTTCCAAGATGTATTCAGTAAAAATGTTGTAATTTTATTTAAAATAAACCTTTATTATAAAGCATGCATGACTGCTCGTCACGTATTTTAAACTATAATACATATTATTATAAACGTATTTCTAAAGTACGTGTTTAAAATGAACACTAAATTTGATTTATTAGTTCTATAATTATTTAAGTGTAACAATGTATTTGTATTTATATACGTTCCGACAGTGCTAGTCAATTGAAGTAAAGTATTCTGAAAAATTGCATTTATCCATTCTAATAAATTGATCATGTCACGCGAGTCGAAAGGAATGAGCTTAAACATATCTCGTTAGAAAAATGTTCGAGGGGGTACCTACCTATATGTTTAAATACAATTTACATCACAGAACACAGTCAATTTTTATTACAACGACTTGTATATGATATTATATTGTAGTACATTAACTTGCTTTGAATATAAATAATAATGATAGAAAAAGTCTAAAATGTTTTAACTTTTACTAAGTGATGGAATAAAAATTCCATAGTTTTACAATATGTATTTATTTTATTTAGTAAACACTTTCACGATGCTTTTATGCGCTAAACTTTTTAAAGTATCTTAAAAGGCCCAGGGTTTCTTTCTGTTGATACTTTGGATAAGTAGGTGTATCGGAACGAGGGAAAATAATAATATAAGTGCAAAAAGTATTTTAGCTTGGAGCGTTGGAGTTTTATTAAATTATTTTTTTAAACTCTTTTTGATTTTGAATAGTAAAACAGTTTAACAACAATTGCCTATTATACCTACTGATAAACAATAACGTACTAGACAGTACGTTCTATTGTAATAATACTTTTTCGGGTATTATATTTCAATTTCTTACTTATACATTTTAATATTATATTACTTTTGAAATTTTTTTAATAGAATTTACTTACGGAACATACCGCAGTAAGTTTTAAATTTGAGAATATTAAGTATAATGAGATTTTGAATAGTTCCTTAACTCTCTAGTACTTAGTATAATATGAAGTGCACGTTGAAAACTGTTCAATGCTCGATAAATTATTTGAGATTCGCTACTGTTAATAGTTAATAATTGTGATATTAAAAACACATTCCTAAGTACAATAATTTATAATAATAATATATAGTGGGTAATAATGCCTACGGTATAATTAATTTGTTGTTGATAGTAATAGTATTGTGTTTGTTGATTAAATTATAATATTATGATAGAAGTGCACAACCATAATCCATCGCGTAAAATAACTCATAATATACTGATTGCGAAACGTCGGGAGATCCTTTACAACAATTAGTATAATATATTATCTTGACTAGACACGCTTTAGGTCTAAATGGCAAGTTTAACACTTAACAGCGGCACAGCAAAAGGTAGAGCGTATATAGCAAACGGTCGCTCGCCATTTCGCTTTGCCATTCAAAATAGACTTTAACACAAATTACGCGTAGGTACCTCGTATAGTCGAACTACCACTCGAAAATATTAAACGTGTACAAGAACCCGAGTACGGCGTGGGGATAAAAAACAAAAATGATAATTTTCTATGAAAACAGAAGATTTGAAAGTCGTCCCCCTCCCCCAACCCCATTGTAGTTGTGCACGGTGTGATATATTATATTATGTATCATGATGTGATGTACGTACGTACATTATAGTTACTTGCACATGCGAAATTATAATCAAATTGTGTCCTTAGAAACTTTTACTTCGGTAATATGTATAGGTAGGTACGCCGAGTTATACGGTCGAATATTTTATTTTCCATACATTCAGCACACCGAATTTGTCGATTCAGTGAAATATGTCGTTTGTGTGTTTACAGTGGGCACCTACATGGTTGTTGTTCACAGCAATAACAAATTTTTAGCTATGCTCAAACTTTATAATGTTATAAATTTTCTCGTTGGAAGCAAGACACTGTTTTTTTTTTATAAATAAAGGGATGAACATGCGGGATTTGGTCGGCGAAATAGATACCTAGGTACGTTTTATTTGCAATATTCTTGTAAATAATACGTTTTGAATGCGAAATAATATAATACGCGTATTATGGTCAGCGTATACTGATATAGGTACCTATTCGACTATATTGGTTTGTCTTATCGAGGTTAAAGACGGCTAATATCGGCAGGTGCACGACTGTGCCAGCCACTATTTTCGTCGTCGTCCCGCATGCTAAGTAGATGGAAAACAAAGTCCATAATATTATTATGTTTGCTGGGATGGAAACCGTTCACATTTTGTATTTTTAGAACAGTGCGAAACCGCCCTGTACGTTTATGAAATACTAATACATTTACCGGACCATTTCAAAACACGGTAGACATTTATATTAGATTTACGACTTATAATGAATCCGACGAGACAATTATTTAAAATATTGTGCATTGCGGGTGCATAATATGTATACGCGGAAAGAAGTTTGGATGTATAATCATTTTAGTTATCTGATAAAATAATAATAATATATATCATAAATAAGACGTAATAACTAATAAGTGCATTTTTCACTCACTAAAAATAATTCATATTTATAATTTAAAATGTACATATTTAAGATATTATATAGTTTAAGACAGAATCATCATTTTTTTTTTTGTTACTTTAGTAATTTAATGTATTATTCATAACTTTACGATAGAACTATATAAGTCGATAAGGGTAAAATATTAATGTCAAATAAGCAAATCAGTTGATATTATACAATTATTGATTATACTTGAATGGGTATATTATATAATATAATATTAAGTATGCGCTTTCGATGCATTATGCTTTCATTGATTCTATTTTTGGTATTATTTCGTTTCATTTGGATACTTAGAAAATCAATTAATACAATTACTAATAGGATTTAATGCCGGAATGAGAGCGCAATAAGCCGACTATTGTTAAAGAATAAAATTATGTGTGCTAAAATTAATTTATCCAATTTGTAACATTAATACGCAAAAATATAACGCTATTTTAATTTACATATTTTAAGTACATTATTGAAATTAAGAACCAACTAGGTTGTTATGGGAACATCACACGTTGGTGCTTTGGTTGGTTAATAATAAAAAAACTCGTTTAAATTAACCTCTTATAGAGAGCCCTGCTGTGGTACGAATTTCTTTTCAATTGAGAACCACCCTTATTAGTATAAATTGTTAAGCCGATGATAGTTTCAAAAATATTACTAATGCGTCCATAACGAAATTCTAAAAAGTAGTGTCTACCTTTAGTTATTAAACTTTATATACGAAGTAATAATCATAATAGGTTTCAAAGATACGGGGATTGTAACAATTTAAAAATAATATTAATTAAAATTAATGTGGGAACTAACATTTTATATAATAGGTACCTAGTACTAAAAAAATGTTAAAATTATCCAAATAAATCTAATAAGTACTCGACTAAATATTATGTAGGCATGTTTCATATTTTATGTAAATTCATTAAATAGTTATTATCTTCAGTACCTACTTAATAAATTAAAAAACTCAGAATTTAAAAAAAGCACTATTAAAAAATATAATTGGGGGATGGTCATGTTTGGGAAATCACCCCATACGTATATGATAATCTAATATGTGTCAATTAAATTGGAAATCGCATTTAGATTTGTTTAACTATACCTACTATACTCGTATATGCAATTTTAGTTAATTTGCTGTCGTAATTGCGATCATATTTTTATGAATATGATATTGATAAATATCCTATATCGTTGAACTTTTTTAATTATTTAATCTAAAACATGAGAATAACTCTTTTACGACTGTTGGTGTATAGGATCGCATATGCTGTTTTAAGATTATTTCTTTTATTTCATAAATCCGTTGTCATCATACAACCATTACGTACAATATATTATAATTGTTGTATTATTAAATAGTAGCACATAAAATCGTTTGAACAAATTATTATTATTAAATACAATTCCCACGCACTACAGGCACGTAGCCAGAAAATATTCATTCGATGGTCCAATATTTTTTGGCCAGCCCATTCCATTTCTTGTTCATTGATTTGTAAGGGGCTAAAATTCTACGACCTACTACAAAATATATTTAGTTATTTATATTTTTTATAACCTATACGATTTTATGTGTTCGTAAAATATAAGTATCCTGAAGAAGCTTAGCTTCTGTTAATGCCATTTGTGACTTTGTATTTGGTGAAGCAAGGTTTTTAGCACTTAGGAGTAGCCATATTTACACGGAAATATAAAATATTGAAACTATATTATTGTCTATTGAAACAAATATTTTCCAAACTCAACGCGGGAAAAAATGCGTGTAGCAGTAATACAGATGCTTTTTAATTTTGAGACACAAGCACAAGCGCTAGAAAACACAAACACATTATTTGCCCCAATTATTTTGTTAAATAAATATGCAAATTAAAAAAATGTACTGTTTGATAAACAAGATTAAGTATTAAATATTAAATTATTTTAACTTATTTTATTTAATATCGTTCATGTGAGGTGTGATAACAGTTTTCTATTTTTATGGAGACTTGAATAAAAAGTTTGGGATAATATTTATTATTATCGTTATTTAAAAATGTGATCATAATAATATAGACAATTAGACAAATATATATATTATGTAGTAATATCACAGATAACTAATATGACTATTGACAAGATATACTTTATAATTACCTAACACGATGAAGTTGAAATTGTATTTATTAAATGTTCTTCCTCTTTCTGACCTTAAATATTCAGAGTGGTAATTTTTTTTTTTATAATCATCGTAATAAAAATAATAACCAAATTGTTTCATAATATTAAAGCTTGGGACTTAACATAAAACATAAAAACTGGGACAGATACATCCGGGCCCTATATAGTTATGTGCCTGGAGACCAGCTGCATAAGGAAAAACGGTAAAAAAATTATAAGACGGAAACGTCATCTAAAATAACATATTAATATAATTTGATGTTAATTTAATGACGACGACATCAACATCAAAATAAAACAATAAACCATTGCAAAAAAAAAAATAATAACAATGAAAATAATGTATATTAATAATTATATTACTGTCATCATCAGCTGTATCCCATAATACGGCAAAAAGTTTCAATAGTTATTGTGACGTTGGGTGGGGCGTGAAGGTGGAGGGGTATGGATTGTTTTTCCGTTTGACCGAATACATTGCTGGGTTCAACAAAAAAAAACAGACTGTGAACACAAACTTACAAAAGACAACAAACAGAAAACTGCACCGTCGTTTATATTGTTATCGTATTAAGTACAATATAATAATAATACATTTAAATGTATTGTGCAAAGTATCTATATCAATATTATACAGGTGTAATAGCATCGACCGGGCTTACACTATACCGTGTGGTCGTGTCTTGTAGAGCTTAATACAAAAATATTCCACTTGTATGTCATATGTAACTCGGTCGACGGGTTACCAGCTATACCGACGTTTTGTTACCTGCATGTCAAATATTATTATACGGAACAACGGTACGACACGGTGTAGTGGACATCCGTTGACATAAGTTTAGACAGTCACACGCCCTTAAATAATATTGTCTGTGAAAACCATTTCGCGTGAAAAAGAAACACTCGGCATTCAGGCTACAGTAATATTTATTATGATCGTACATACGCACAAGACACGAAATACAATATTTTTTGTGTCACAGTGTTTTTATTATATTCATATCATTCGAATATGAAATCAGTTATCGAAGTTTGAAAAACACTACAAATAATGGATGTAAAAAAAATGTATTATAGGTACCTCTAACTTTTTTTGAATCAATGATATTTATCCAGTTCTTTAAGAGATTTGATATAGGAGATTTTACATCAAAACTTAGACACGATTAGGTGATATGTTTTACTGATACATTGGAAAGTTACATTTTTTTAAAAATGATTTACACTAAAAGTGTTTTTATTGTAATGTATTTACTTATTTATTGATTTGACACGATACAGAATTTGATTTGGTGTGCAATTTAATATGCGTAAAAACACACCAATGTTGCATAAACGTATAGGACGTGGAAATTAAAAGCGAAAAAATAAAAACAGAATACAATAAATTATTTTTAAATAAAAGTAGTAGGTAAGGTATGGCCTGCAAACAAATTATGAATTGTTATGCTGGCAGAGCATCCCGTGCGTATGGGGTGATTGAGACCATACAAGATGGAGTGCGAAGAAACGTAAAAAAGTAAGTGGTTCGTTTTATCTGATACAAAAAAAAAAAAAACTACGACTTAGGAAAATGTGTCTTCCTTATGAATTAAGATTTGTCGGCTGTGACCGTATTCCGAGTCAATATTTTTCGCACCCTAAACGGTTTTCACAAAAAAAAAGGTGACGTTGCTGCTCTTGCGCAGTCGCAGTGGTCGCAGTGGTCGATGTCTGGTCGTCGTCGGCCGTCGGATGGTCGTCAGACGTACTCGCGATCGGCCATGTGTCGCAAGATGGACGCGAGCAGCCTGTCCGCCTCCTCTCCGCCGGACTCGTTGATGAGCTGGATGCGCTCGTCGGATGTGCACTTGGTCAGCCGTTCCACATCGGGTGGCACAGCGTTCACCATGGCCGGCAGGAAGAACGAACAGTGCGCGTAACCGTACAGCCGTGCGCGCGCATCTCCGCGTGCACGTCGGCGGCGGTTAGCGGCACGGCCCGGCCGGCGGGCGTCACGTCCGCGACGCCGTCCAGGTAGGCGGCCACAGCGTTCACCATGGCCGGCAGGAAGAACGAACAGTGCGCGTAACCGTACAGGACCGTGCGCGCGCATCTCGGCGTGCACGTCGGCGGCGGTTAGCGGCACGGCCCGGCCGGCAGGCGTCACGTCCGCGACGCCGTCCAGGTAGGCGGCCACGTACACGTCCCAGTTCGCGACCCGATCGGCGTCCGACGTGTTCATGTACAGGAAGAACGACAGATCGATGGCCGGGGACGCGTACCGCGCCTGCGCCGGGTCGATCACGGCCACGTCCACGGGCCGCCCGGTGGCCGCGTCGTACCGGTACAACAGGTTGTTGCGGCAAAAGTCGCCGTGGCACAGCACGGCCAGCGGCTCGGCTGGCCGCAGCAGCGCTTTCATCGTAGCGCTCTCGCCGCTCAGCGTGGCCTGCACCCGGGCCAGTGGTGCCGCATACTTGCCGTCCGTGTCCGAGTCGCGCAACGCGTTCACACCCCGGTTACCGGTTCCTGCAGTCACGCGCCAAACACAATAAATTATATTATTATATTATAATAGTCGTGTACAACTCACTGCTGTTTGTCACGTGATGACGGACTTTTTGGCTTTTTGCGGCGATTTACGCACGCTAAGGAAACGACGGACAGACGAACTACTTTTGGGATTGATAGGATTTAGGAAATTCAATTGGGGTATCGTCCGAATGCGGCTCAAAGTGACAATGGATTTCTCTTTCGAAAACTGATTGTGGACCATGACGTCGTGTTGTAGGTAGGAGACGCCGTTTTCAGTGGTTACTAAAACCATAGCTAAATATCGAATGCGTCTTAAGCATTTATTACGGAAGTATATAATAATAGTGCATTTACACGAGCCCAAACGGTGACTTCTATATTAGAGAAGATAAACCGCAAGATTGTAATTCTACGAGGCTGTACTGTATATATAGTGGGTTTCAATTTTTCAACATAATTTAAAACAGTCCCAATAATTGATAACAGGAAATACGTGTTCAATTGATGTTGGATACAAATATCGGCTAATCAGAACTCCACCCTCAAATAGACTAGCTGGTATACAAATCAAGCTCAATCTGCAGTAATTTTAAGGTAAGAAACCTGTGCTCAAATGGGTTTAAAAGGGAGCTTGAATGAGCTAAGGTAATTTTAGGGTGAAAAAAAGATAGGCACCCGTGCTCAGGGAATTACCCGTTTCCGTCAAAATTCGAATGACCCCGTGCTCAAACAGGTTACGCCCATTTTAACGTCCGATGACCTTTTAATAAATACGGACAGTTAAATTCAGATATAATACCTACAATAGCTAGCAGGAGACAAGTAAAAGGGAAAATGACACTTTAAACTGAATGCTTAATCTGTTATAATGTATAATGGTTCCCAATCTAATTTTCTAAACAGGCAATAGGCCGGAATAGCTTGGATAATATGTGTGTGTGGGTATATGTGTGTGTGTGTGTGTGTGTGTGTGTGTATGTTTATTTCAGTTGCGATGTATTTAATTTAACTTGTCACGAGCGGAACACTTCGATAACATGATTCCGGTGCAAATCATTATTTACGTACTATTTATTGTTGGTCCGATTGTATGAGCTATATGTGGGAAAAAATTTCGGGAAAAAAATCATACTACAAAAATGGTGGGGATCAATTTATATTTTAATATCGATCAATATACTGATTTATTACAAAATGTCAAAAAATAGTTTTTTAGATAATATATGATTAAATCGAGACCTTCTTTGTCTATAAACTGTAGTCGTATAAATTGTAACCATGTCTTTAAAGGGTGAATATTGACATAAATATTTCGTTTATTTCAAAGGATAAATTAATTTTGATATAAATGCTACCTAACGCGTACCTAGGTATAATATTTTTTTCATCAAAATTCTTATAAGTTATTACTTTTTTTTCAACCAATGGAATTGATATTACAGTTTAATTACCTGAGAATAATACATTTAATAAGACAGAATTTTCCTTTTTGTTCAGTAAACCGGAAACTTATCTCAAAAGAATTTTATTGTTGGCCCATTATTGCGATTCCACCTAGACAGGTTTCTCAGTAAAACGCAGTAATGTAATTAATAAATTAAAAATAATAGTCATGTTTAAGACTACAGCTACAGGGCAGCAATATTAAATTCGTTGAGTTTCCAAAAAAAATTACTGTTATCGACGTTTTTCGTCAATAATGTATCGCGATTTTGTCATTCAAGTAAACCTGTCTATTATAATATACAATATTCAGAGATATTTTAAGCTTTTTGGTAACTGTTGACAGCGTATGCTAATAAGTAATAATATTTTATTTTATCGTTTTATTATTTTATTATTTTTATCCTGATATCAAGCTGTTGGACTTCACTAATATCACGATCTATACAAATATATTGTTCAATGTTCAGATCATCCTAATATTTAGACTGGGTAAGAACTTTAGAATCTTAATTATTTAGACACTTAGGTACTCGAATATGGCTTCGATTGCATTTGCATATTTTGGTTTCAACGTAAGGGAGTTTCTGAAATACGTTAACTCTTTTAACTACGACTGAAGTTGTCATAAAAAATCTCTATTTATTTTGTGTTGCGAGTTGCGACTGTAGCGACGTACTGAGGGAGTAAAGGGAACGATTTCTCTAGACCGTTAAATTTATATTAGAGTTACAAAGTTTACGAGACATTCTAGACAGAATTAGTTTTCCAAGAAGCGCAAAATTTCATAAGCGCAACTTTAACTTTTGACGTATTAAAATAATGTGTACCTCATTTAGTTAGGGGTCCGTCAGAAGATACAAAAAAAAATACATACAAAATAATATATCTCTTGGACCATGATAATAATATTCAACCATGCGAATTAATAGTGGCAACCGTAGAATATAGATTACTCACATGTCATTGGAAATGGTACAGTTTACAGACAGCAAACATCAAAAATACTTTATATAAATCACCTAAGTGGATACCTAATATCATTGTAAGTCAGTTTTTTTTCTCACTATTTTGATCCTAATCTGAATCGAATAGAAGAATACTGTGTGATTTACATTATTACAGTTTGTCAAGTTCAGCTATGCATATTAATAGAAGGTCTTTAATATACATTATTCAACGATGTAATTCTATTCCTAGTAAATAAATAAATATTGGTATTATTAGTAAAATAATAATGTAGTTTTTAAAAAAAATTTTCTTTACCATGAACTTAAACATTTAGCTGACCATTTAAAAATCAAAATAAGTTTGTATGAGCTTAACAAAAAGCAACACAAGTGGAAAAAAAATTATCAATAAATATTTAATAATATAGACATATTATGCATTTTAGATTCTGAGCGGAGCAATAACATTTATTGGTTTTATAATGATGTGTGTTTTTTTTAAAAATTTTTTTTTTGCTGTTGGTGTAACGCAAAAAAAAAAGGATCGTAAATACATGAAATTTTCACTAAATGTTTATATTAGCATTTTCTATACATGAAATAATTTTGAAAATATTTTGACTTGTTTTGACTCAGTTTTCAACATTTTTGGGTTTTTTTTTTTCTATAAATGTCAATAAAACTTTATTTGTCGGGTAAAAAAGCTTGAAAATTTAATACTATATTTTTACAATGACATTTAAAAAATATTAAAAACCTTAAGTCACAGTTTTTTTTTATAAGCATTTAAAGTTCAAATATTGACGAAATACGGAAAAACACGAAATCAAGCAAACTATTTTGAGTTAGAAATTCATAAAAATTTTTCTTTTTAAATCTAAGATTTTGAAAACATAATACAAGATTTTTCATAAGTATATCTACCTTTAACAAAAAAAAAATTTCTACAAGAAAGTCAAATTAAATTTTTATGAGCGTTTGAAATTCATATTTTTACAACATTTGAAATTCATCCGATTACTCATGTAACGATTTTTTTTATTTTTGTTGTAATTAAAAAACGAATGACTGTAGGTACTTGAAAATTTATATTAGCATTACATATTTTATACGCGATAAAATTTTGAAAATAATTTGAGTCTTTTTGAGCTTTTTACGGACATTGTCAGCTTTTAATTTTTTTAGTTTTTTTTTCTATAAATATCATTAAAATTTTCTTTTTTGGATAAAAACGTGAAAATTTGATGCGAGGATCCTGATGTATTGTTACAGTAACAAAAAAAAATTAAAATACATTGGCACAAATTTTTTTATAAGCATTTATAGTTAAAATGTTGACAAAATTCAAATTTCAAATTTAATAATTATTTTGTTGTTAAAAATTTATAAAATGTTCAATTTTTATAGCTAAGAATTGAAAATTTAAGACAAGGTTCCACGTAAATAGGTTATATATGAATTACTTTATTTACAATAATATCAACAAATATACTTAGTAATATAAAAGGCTGATTGATCGTTTTTCTTATACAATGATATTATATCATTGAATTCAAATTTAACACCATTCATTACAGTGACCCACTTGTAACCTACTGTACAGCAGCGCGACATACACTTACCCGCTTTTTATATTTGAATGTTTCATGTTATATATCTACAAAATATAATATATTTTTGAACAAATTTTAACTGTCGAAAAAATAAATCGCATGATCATAACTTGATGCAGATGCCTAATTTACTATGTTTAAACTCTTCGTTACAATTTTGGAAAAATAAATTAGAAAAAAAATCGGTTCCTCTGCTGTATTGTAAGTGTCAACTCTACCTCAACATAATTGAATAGGTCATTGTAATGGGTATGTTAAATTTTGATTCAATGATGAATTATTGTATACGATACAATTCAATTCTGAGCGGAGACAATCCACTCATAATATTTCTATAAAATAATTAATTTACAATTTAAATTCAACCCCCCCCCCCAAAAAAAAAAAAAAAACTTTGAGAATTTTCATGATTTTGACAAATGTTGTCAATATTTAATTTTTAACACTCATAAAAAAAACTGTGTTTGATGTATTTTTAATATTTTTAATTTCTGTAAGAAATATTTGCAAGACATCTTGTATCATATACTTTTTCAAGTTTTTTTACTCGCTAAATAAAATGCATCATACATAAGTCAAATAAATACTAAAGTATTACTATTAAGTCTAAAAAAATATGCTTGTACAAATATAATATTTTAATATTTTAAATCTATGAATATTAGTTCGTGAAATTGATTTGTTGAATACCTGTTTTGCGTAAATATACATATTATTCTTTGTATTTTTTGTTTCTTATTCCCGAATATTTTATAATATAATATAGCGAAATTCATACTTTTACAGTTTTACTCCTCAAAGTACAAAGTACATCTAATTTTTGCCGAAAACCCGTCTAGAAGTTAAAGATCTGAGATATTTTTCTTAGATTGTAATCAAATATGAGTCCGCTCAGAATCTATTATTATTATTTCCTTTTTAATTAAATTTAATTAAAATAAATTAAATTATTGTTATAATGATGTTAACATTTGTTTTGTTTTTTTGTGAATCGTGGTAGCATATTATTATTTACAAATTATAATATGTAGATAGATACACAGAATTTAATAAAATATTAGATAATTAAAATGTCTTGAGTAATTAATTTAACAGTTTTTTGGTATATTCGGTTTAGAAAATTAGGAACCTTTTGCAGTGTTTACCACGAGTCGATTAGCTAAGTGGTTGTCCAGCATTGTGTTCTCTGTTTAATTTTTCTTAAATATAAGACAACTATAATACCATAGTAGTTACGTTTTCGGTGCAGTAGGTACTTATTTCCACTAGAAAATGCAAGATTCTACTTAATTTAAAGGTAACTTAACGTAAATGTAGACCACGGTATGAGAACATACTTGCCTAATGCCTCTGTAAAAACTTACCAGCCGTTTGTTAACTATACTCACATCCAGATAATTCATCACATTATTTTAATTTATTTTTCATTTTCCTTATAAATTAATATTATTTTTTCTCATTTTTGTTTATAAAATCCGTTTTGAAAACCGGTTAATTACATACATAGGTACCTATATCATATTTTTTTTTTAACAAATTACAAAACGTAATTAAACTATAATTATATTATTCGTCAAATGAAAATTTTAAAAATATAACATTAAGTACTATATCAGAACAAATCTATTTATATTATGCAAATATGATATTGAAACAATAAAAAGAATATTCAATTCTCATTAAGTTAAACTAATTAATCCTAGTACCTACATAATCATTTTAAAGAATGACGTAAAAAAAAATGTGATAATTTTGTTTTTAATTATGTTTTCCTTATTTTAAAATTTACCCAGTGCCTGATTGAATTAATTAAGATGACGAAAAAATAAAATGATTCATAACACACAATATTTTCTTTTAACAAAAATTTAAGGTAGGTACATATAATATTATAATACTTTATTTAAAATATATAAATAAAGTTTAATTAATATTTTCAAGTATTTTAGCCAAGTATTTTACAACAATATATGTTACCTTATTAAAACATGAAATGTATGCGCCGTTATAATTATCAATATTTACAAGTCTTTACAAAGATTCGGTGGACAAACAGTAAATACTAAATAATTTTAATCGGAATTATCTTGTTAATTTGAATCAATATCGTCTAGTCTGTGTAATGACAATTAAATATATAATATAACTTTAGGTCCAAGAAATTAATGTTTGTAAATGTTTCAAACATAATACTTGAATTAAAAAAACCCAATGACTGTGTAAACGTTAGAATAAAGTCTTACCGAAATTACCATTGTTAATAATTATTTTAATGAGATAAGATAAATAATATTATTTAAGCGGTACGGTGGTTATACGGTGTGCACGACAGTGGTTCGAGAAATCGGAGCGTACAAAATCAGGATAGGCTTATTTACGATGAATGTCTGCTGTATATATGTCTGTGTTTTGAATGGTTATGCTTACATAAACAATGGAAAAACAGTGCTCAGTTAATACTCAGATCATATTTCTCAGGCGGCTTTAATATTTATATTTATACATAATAATGAAAATAAAATAAAATTTTTTTTAAATTGTTGTTTCACAAACGGCCCTTTAATATACCCACTGGCCACTGTCTCATCAAAAGTAATTTTCTGAATCATTTTACCAGTTAAATTGTTTTCTCAATCACTTTCCCGTTTCGGTTCCATTGTATAGTTTAGAGGGGGCAAAATAGAAACGATTAAACTTTATTTTTATTTTTTTTTTTTTTGCCGAACCATATTATTATTTCGTTCCTATATACACGCCTCCTGCATATTGTGAAAAGGTCGTGTAGGTGCTAAAAATGAAAGGGAAACGTTGACGGTGTAAACGGCGATAATAACGCACAGTTAACCCTCATAAATTCCGAAACTCCAAACGTTAAGTTAAGATATAGCAAGAAGGACGCGAAAAAAAATAACATGTATCGACTATCGACGTGCAGCAAAAACTTTACTTTCTTCAGTCTACAAATCTTGACTTTGTATATTCATATTCATCATAACACGATATATTTCATTATTATTTTAATACTGCTACTACGGTTACAAAACATTTTCATAAGACACGTGCATTGAACGAACATTTGTTTGTTAGCAATTACTATTATCGGTTGATGCCACTTGATAAGTTCATTATTATTTTAATACTGCTACTACGGTTACAAAACATTTTCATAAGACACGTGCATTGAACGAACATTTGTTTGTTAGCAATTACTATTATCGGTTGATGCCACTTAATAAGTTTTCGAAGGGTGGAGTGGTATAGAAATTAATTCTTCATAATGACATCTGAAACGTTCTATATTTTTATTGTGGTTATTATTTTGTTTTATATTTAAAGTATTTAATCAGCTTGCGCAATTCTTATATTATACAAGTTGAAAATAGAAATTAAAAAGTCTAGGTACCATGCAATCGATTTGACAATTAATTTTCGATATTTATGAGTAATTGGTCATTTTTCAGACGACTATTTTAACAATTCAATTTTAGTAACCCTATGGATAAAAAAAAACTGTCAAGCTTTAAAAAGCTATGATTTAGTGATATGGTTTTGACAACGAATATTATTTATTAAATTTTTCTTTCATGCAATTTGTTCACTAACAGAAAATACATGAAATTACAACTCAATCAATATTCATTTAACAAAGGTAAATATTATGATATTATAATTTTTGAGATATACCGTATCATAAATTTAAAGGCAATAATAAATTATCGTTTATCAAATGTTGTAATATGTATAACTTACGAGTTACGAGACATGAAATAATGGTATATCCAAATGTGGGTAAAACTACGGGTAATATTATTACTACCTAGGTACTAAATAGGTAGGTATACATATTGCTAGGAAATAGAAGACAGCTGTATTACTAGTAAGAAAAGTAATTTTTTTTTTAGTTCAAATATTGTCAGCAAAACTTACTGATGGTAATGTACCAATAAAGGGAACAGGTAAACAAATTTTTTTAACATTTTTTTTTTTTTAGTGCGTACTTATTTATAGCCTATAGGCTGTATTTTAATTCTTATAGTAAACCTTGTTAATTTTCATCAATCAATATAGACTATTACGGTGACAACACGATTGACACATTCGATTGGGGTTTCAGTAATCAATCTTCAACCTTTTTTTCTCATAAAAACGCGTTTTTAATTTGAACCACCAAGGGATTTCAACCGATATAATCTTGAAATTTGTTCATTATCGTTTGACTTCCAAAACTTTTTTTTTATTTATCTTTATGGTATAATACGAATGGCTTTGAACCGTAAAAATGATTATCATTATTCACGGTAAAAACAATTTACTTTATGTTGTTGAAATATAAAATTGAAAAATTATCCAATGCTACATAAAATATCGTGATATTTTCACCTCTTATTTAGCATCGACTAAATTCAGATTTTGTTTTATATAATAGAATAATACAAATTATGAATTACATGATTATAGCCTTCCACGATGGATCCCGAATCCCGATATATATTAGTTCACCTCTTATTTAGCATCGACTAAATTCAGATTTTGTTTTATATAATAGAATAATACAAATTATGAATTACATGATTATAGCCTTCCACGATGGATCCCGAATCCCGATATATATTAGTTCTTATTAACATATAATAAATATTTATTATTAAACCAAAAATATATTATTATTTTTTTACTTATTAACTCGTAGCATCACATTTTTATACTCTTCCATTTAGGTATATAGTAGTTTTTGGGGTAATGCATTGCACATGTGTTTTGAACGTTTATTTGAAATTTGATTTTTTATAGAAGTTATAAATAATATAATAGAAGTCAAACATAATCGGTTACATGATACCCAAAGTCCTGAAACACAACACAGTCTCTTAACGATCTGAATCCTATGGATCAAAAATGTAGAATGTCATTAACGTAATGTTTGATTTAGAGACCCTACTTTAAATTTAATTAGCAAAAGCTGCTCAGGTGCATATTAGAAGCCCTTGTGTTCCTCTTTATTGTGTTGTACAGAATTTCTATAGGTTATCATCATGTTATTTCATTGTCTACACTAATTAATAGTAATTATTAAGTATAGCGTGTAGGACAATCTACGACAGTGACTGAATAGTAATATTCAACGTTGCATACAGTTATTACTTATAAATAATAAATGTTTATAATTTTGGAATTTATATAATATGAAAATTACGATAGTGTGAATTATTAAACTTCTGAAGCATATATAATATATTTATAGAATAAGAACAAACGTTTAATTTATATTTCATGTGTGATGTACGTTACTTCGTTTTTACACATGTTTCAAATTGTTTTAATGAATTTGTCACGTGATATGTATACTGTAGTTTTGTATTAAAAAAAAAATACGTAGATTTTTTATGTGGCGATATCTTTTACTTTACCTTCTTCTTATTATCAGTAGCAGGTCATTTAGTTTATTTAGGAGGTTTTTTTATAGTTTAATTTACTTTTTTAAAACTCCTTTTAGAGCTACAATTTAAAGTTTGAAAAAGAAAGATAAAACTATATTTTATCACCATTGTTTATATTTATCTTTAGGTATGTATAAAATAATTGTTAATATATATCAATATCACATAATATATTAATTAAATAAATATATTATGTATAATTCACCTACAACATTTTTTAATTTTGTTTAATATAATATTTGATATTATTGTTAGCTTATAAAACGGAACACTATACCTAACCATCGATATTCCATACAATTGGATTGGAATAATTAAAGTGACAATATATATTGTATTATTACTACTATACGCCGCACACAACAACGTCCAGTAAACGATGCGATTTTCAAAGATCGATAACCGTTAACTCACCAACTAGCAACGATTATTTGACACGGTAATGCCCTTGTATTTGGGTGAATTTTACCCGAAAGCGAATTTTCACTCTATCAACACTCGAATAGTTAAGATAGGTGGTCTTGAAGATAATATTGAGTATAATCGAGCTCGTTGAACAAACTGATCGCTACACCTACGGGCTACGACGTCCACCATATTTCCCTAAGACAGTCGTTTTCACGGGTATATAAGTACTTAAAACATTGACCCGAAACGTTGACGACAAACTAACGTCGAGGATTAACTGCAGCAGCCATCACGAGGGATTTTGTTTGAGCGAACCATCGACGTTTAACGATTTTCCATAAAAACAGCCGTTTTCACGACTAAGGACTTATAATACCTCCTACCCCGTATCATCGACGTCGGCAACGCCAGCCACGAGGCGATACTAGGACTAACCTAAACCACTAACCACGTGAATTTACGACGAGCCATCGGCATTCAAGCTCCAATGGAGAAACACAAAGATTCACCATCCCTCGCAGTGTGACCTCTAACATTCGTCCACCACATAATCGCGCGGTGTCCCGTCCAAACATAATATTGACTCTGCCGCATAGTTGTGCGACGGTTCGCTAGAAAACATGGGAAATATCTGGGGAAAACTTATATTATTATGTACCTTGATCCACCGACCACTGTGTTATTTACGTCAGATTGTTTGTAAATAATAAACAGTAATAACTATTAGTATAATAAATATATTGTACCCGTTTTGTCCTTGAAATAATAAAAGAAACAACGTAATGACTGATAAGTGGTTATTAAGTAAGTGCCTACCAATACAGATGATTTGATTATTTCAGGTGTCCCGTTTAACTTTGTTTAAAAATGTATTATTAAAATGTCAATGTTCTTAAAAAGGTTTGTCAAATTTAAAACACCTCGTTATAAAAGTGTATCACATATTAATATATACAACATAAACACAATGCATTTTTAACTAGTATTAATACATGTCTACAACTTTTAAACATATTTTATAAAAAATTAAAAATATATAGGCGTTGCAATAAATACTTACTAAAAGACATGACCATTTTTATAAGAAATGAAGCTTGCTAAACTAAAAAATATTATTTAGTTGTACAATTAAAATCGAAATTAAAATTTATTTTGCAAATAGAATTCTAACATTTTTAAGCTATTTTGCTTTTAATTTAAATGTGTAGCTTATTTTTTAATTATTTTTTTTTACCAATATTTATAAATCATGATTAAAATTTTAAGAGAAAAAAACGTATAGTTTTATCTGTTATTACTGCTCACGTCTATTATCTAACATCTACTTGGTACAAAAATACCATTTAATAATTATTGAATTTTACAAACTGAATAATAAATTATTATAATCCGTTTTTATCTAATTACGTATAATTAATTATTTATGTGCATAAACTTGCACGTTCATTTGCAGATGTCGAATTTACTATGAATTTACATTTAGTCGTGAACTACCTATGTATACACTGTATAATGGTATAATATAGGTATATCGAGTGTACCTGCCATATATCCAATATGCAGATGATCAAATCTACTAGAACTATACTAGGTAATGCATGTATCATAATATTATACAATATTTATGAATTTAAACAAATTTTAAGCTATTATTTTAATATTATATGTGTTTCCCTACAAATGTCTATCTCGATGGATGGATATAATAGGAAATTTTATTGTATGGTTTAAATAACAAATAATTTATAATTTAATAGTTCTAAAACTATACGCCATACGGTTAACACAATATTTAGAGTTTAATGTAATTGTTACCAAGGAAAACATTTTAGCAGTTAAATTTTAAAATTATTGATGCATATAAGTAAATGACTTAGGTTTTCTCTTTCAATGACATGTGCAACAACGGCATTAATAAGACATTGACATGATTGTTTAGACACTATATACGAGAGGAAAATTGTTCAAATTATGAAACATTGAGACAATGTCGACACGATAAGTCAGAGGATTGTGAGAAATAGTAATACTATAAAATTCAACTATTCGCAGAAGACAATTTTATTTTTTACCCTATTTACATTACATACAGTACACACAGTTAAGTGCGTAGATACCTACTCAAAAAGTGTAAATATTTAGGTTTATACCGAGATAACACTGGCCGAGATTGGATGTGTTTATTTCCGTTGAAAAATAAACATAAGTCTTCCTTTCAGAAAAGTCCAAAACTACAAAGCATTTTGTATACCAATATACACAATAATGTAACAGGCTATGAGGTAAACGTTAGATATGATAAGTGTATGTGTGCGTGTGCGTGTGCGTGTGTGTGTGTGTGTGTGTGTGTGTGTAGGACTAAGTGGTAATGGTCATAAAATAATACAAAAAGAAAAAATTTAAATATCAAAGTACAACATAGGTAGATGTAAAAGATAAACGTAGGAACAAATTTGAAAAAAATAGTGGATGTAGAGATTGCATCGGGTGGCGACTGGTTTAGACGTGGTCTATGCAATTATGCGGAGATGTAACCTGCTATAGTTTAATATTATAATCCACCGCAGTCACGTAAATAGTCGTAGAGTAGTCCGTCGTCATATAAAAATTTAAATATTTAAAATACAGTCTTGTAAAGGATTCAAATTTAAGCATCTTGATTTTTTTAACACAATTTTGAATGCATTTAGGATAAAGTGCAGTCTGTGACTATAAAAACACTGTTTTCAGGAGCTATACATAAATTAATTATAATCATTGGTAAATAATATTATGTTTTACTGAATAAGTGTTTTTTTTATGAAATATTATCCGTATAATATAAGTAGATTATAATCATAAATTCTGTTTTTATTAAATAAAATATGAAACAAACAAATTGGAAGTCACGTAAAATCGCGAATAGTGAGAATATACTGTTGATTAGAAAATCGTAATCGATATTGGACGTAAAAATAATATGTAAACAAGCAATATCCTGCATACCAACAAGTCGTGCTTTTTACACGTGTTTGTATTGCGTTCTGATTACGAAAGAAAAAGTATTCATTACAAGACTGCCGAGTTTTAAATTATTTTAAATATAACCACTGACGTGGGGGGGGGGGGTCTGTGGCTATACACTGCACGTGAACAACAAATTATTTAAAATGATAATACCGGAAGACCAGTGTTAATATTTTCCCGGTGTAAAAATCAGTCCCCTCAAAACCTCTGTTTATAAAAAGTTTTACGGACTATGATATAGCACAATATTGTTATTGACGCGCCTTAAAATTAGAGTCAGTAATTAATGTTTAATTAATTTATGAAAATAAAAAAAAAAACTTGTAAGAATTTAAAATTATTATATTTTTAAGTAATACCATTGCCTTAACAATAATTATAACAATAATCAAAAATCATAAAATCGTGTGTTGTAGAGGAACTTTTTAGAATTTCCGATATAGCCCTACAGATATCGAGAAAAAATATAAAATAATTGTCTACCAAAATATGTGCCGTCTTCCGGTATGGTCATTTTAAGGTAATATTTGTGTGTACGCCTACTACAAGATACCAACCTGACAAGAAACGCGGGCTCATGTACCAGTGTCCGTTGAACCACTGAGTCTCGACCAGAGACGCGGTGCAGAGGTCAGCGAACGGCTGCCCCACGCGGCTGCCGTCCGCGGCCTTGGCGTTGTACGACAGCCCGTGCAGGGCGCCCAACTTGCGGAGCGCCAGAAGAACGTGTCCGACGTCCAGGAACACCTTCTGGTTGTTAGCACGGTAGCCGGCGGGCGCCAGGTTGGCCAGGACGATCACCTGCTGCTGTTCAGCATCAGTGCCGCCGTCCAGCGTCACGTTCGAGTACAGAAACCGCGGGAACAGCGCGAACACGGCGGCCGGGTCGGCGGCGCTCGCGGCCAGCGCGGGCAGCAGACGGTGTAGAACACGTGCTCGTTGTAGAACTTTTCGTGCATGTTCATCATGGCCGCCATGCGGGCGTCCGCGTTCTTCATCTTGACCACCACGGGCACGCCACCCGCCGGCCACTCGGACCCGGTCAACGCGACCGTGCCGAAAACGATGTCGGACGCGAACTGGTAGTCGTCCAAAATCGCGCCGCCGCAGTCGACCGCGCGGAACGACACGTATTCGGTGCCCGGCCCGAATGCCCCGTCGGCCACGGCCCGCGGGAACACGACCGTGCTCAGGTAATCCATGCGGGACTTACACATCGTGTCGTCGTCGTAGCGGCAGCGATGATCCCCCGCCGTCACCGGGGAAATCGACGGAACAGGCGGATTCTGCGGGTCTGGTGTATTGAATACAAGTCGCCGCCGTGCCGCGTACCGATGTGCCGATGATGTGAAACGGTATTATCGTACTGAATAATATTATTACGCTGCGCCGACGACTATACCACGCGCTGACGTGCGTCCGTCACTAATCTCAATGTAGTATTACGGTGGCCACGCAATAACGCATCTCCGGTGGATCGATATAAATGTAGGTAGGGATCATGTAACAGGTTTTTTTTTAAGTTAAACTTCTTCACTGAGAGTTTTTACAAAAATATTTAGTCACGTGACCGACTGATCGGCGCTACCGGCCGAATGAGACGCCTGAACGACCGACCCAACATTTGTATTAATTAAATAATACATAATATGTGATAAATATTTTAATAAAATACATTTCGATATCTTTATTATCATTATAAACAACCGTTACTTTACCAGTTTCTTTTTCATCATTCATAAGAAGGTACTGTATTGCATAATTTTTTCTGTTTTCCTTTGTTAAAATTAATTTCTTCGTTGATAATGTTTTAGTTATTTTGATAAATGTACAATTAAAACTGCTGTCTGTTAGATATTCCAATATTCCGATGGTAACCTACTGCATAGATATAACCACAGCATATTATATGGGCAACTTTTATTAAAAACTATAACCGATTCGTGTTGATATAACCAAGAAATAACAATAACAAATTAAAATCGATGTTTCTAAAAAAAAAAAAAAGCGATAACTCGGTAACTTATTTTTTCTTCTAAGTAACAACTTGGTACTGCTACTCGTCTGGTAACTGTCACTAATCACTTTTAAGGCGGGTTGTATATGTATGTGTGTACGTGCATACAAATGCTTTGCTGTGATTGGTTGGTTAGGTTAAGTTACTACACGATTAACCACGATACCGGGGTGTTGGCAAACGTGTTTAGTGGAAAACCGCTTTTAAGGTGGATTCATATTGCTCCGTGATCCCGCGAACAGTGATTTCCAGAAAAAATTATCTGTGATTTCTCATAATTGTATATTATTCATGTTTATGGAGAATAGATGTAAACATAATGGTAAGTGGTAATTGATTTTCTTGTTATCACAATGAAACAATCGCCTTTATCAATTAAAATTTATATTCGATAGTTATTTTCGTAACCAATAACCACACTTTTGACTTGAATGGTATTTGATTCTATTGTCTGGTATCTGAAATATTACTTGGTATTCACTTATATCATCTTATACACACCGCTAGGTAACCACAAGATCAGCCAATCACAGCGCTGAATTATTTTTCTGGAAATCAGTATTTCAGTTTTCCGTGTATTAATATGTTAAATTATTACGCATAAGAGCATTAATACACAAAACAGAACAATTATCTACTTAAAGAAGCTTCAGGTAAAATAAATAAGATTTCAATAAATAGAGACAAATTGATTGTCAGTTAAATCATATAACGTAGGGAATAAAAATGTTAGGTTAAAAACATTTGAAACTGTACTTGCGATTTTACAAGATGTAGAAACGGGTTCGGATTTGTTCGATTTTCGGTAAATTCGGGTGTTTTAAAAACAGAATCATGCGAGTCACATATGGATTTAGGGGGTTTGATTTTTTAAGAGTTTTTAGGGGTATTCGGGGTTCTGGTTAATTCGGGAGCAAGAACCTGACTATAATATTATTATTATTGTATTTATTTACCTAGCTAAATCAAACGTGTCAAAATCAAAAGAAAATATATATAATATGGTGTTAAGATCAGGTTATTCGTTTGATTTAGCTAGGTTAATAGATATAATAATAATAAATATTTTTTAATAATATAATAGGTTTGTGTTTTTCTTTTTTTTATTTATTCCAACACAAACCTAATAATAATATTCTATCAGTTGAATTACTCCGAAAGAAGATTCACTTCATCCGCGCGTACTCTTTACACAGTTTTTTTTTCATCTACGAATGTTGTACCTCGCGTGTGACCTTCACCTGTGCTTATCCAAAAATGTTGTAATTTAACTTCGTCTTTTCTCTGAGTATACGTCTTATATAGGTATGTTGTATATCGTCCGTGCCGCCCAATGGTTTCAAAACCTATTCGAAATTGCCATCGAGTCGAATCCAAATTATATTTTAATAGGTAGGTAGTTACAATCACTGTAATAGTGTTATCGTGACGTCTTCCGTGGTTATATTTTAAATGAAATAAAATAATAAATTATCATTATTAATCCATATTATATTGACGTATACAATATTATTATTTGTACCTACGTAGTCTGACCGTGTTTTAGATACCTACGTCCTATACCTAACTGATTATTTAAAAATTGTATTTCCATTGGGCCTCATCAAAATAATATATATATATATAAATATATAATATTCACTCCACCGTTAAAATATACATATGCGGTCGCTTTAGAGCACCCCCCCCTCCCCCACAATAGGTTCGATGACCGAAAACTGTCCAAAACAATAATAATATACTCATAGTCGAGTGTCTCGATAACTGTAATATTAATTTCTTGCCCCTCTTGAAGTGTTTTTAAGCTGTGTTTGAGGTAGGTATATAACTCAGGTACATAAATCAAATTTATTTTTATTACCCTCTAAATTTGAGTTATCGAGATTCGATTGTAAATTACGTTTTGCGCATATTTTTATTCTTGTACAGAGGCAGGTACTCATCGAATTGCGCGTAATTCACAGTAAAAATAAATCGCAATCGTATATTTTTATATAATATAAATAGTTTTATATTATTATATCACAAGTTTGCACGATCGAGTAGGTTTTTCTTTTATTCATTAAGTGAGCGTTTTTATATATATATATATTTTAATCGCATTAGCAGTGCACAACAAATTGCGTGGACTATAGTGGCGGTTTTTCGTTTCAGTTGTTCCCGGTGTGGCGGTGGTCACATACTCGTACATGTTAGTTGGATTCATAAAATAATCATAATATAATAATGGTTTACATGGTTGGATTTGCGGTAGTTATGGATTTTATACGTCACACGAGTCGCCGTAGTGAAATATTATCACGGAGAAAAATTATTTCCGCTCGTAAGTACATAATGGAGGGGGGGCACAAACAAACAATTTTTTTACTTTTTGAGAACAATTTTTTTCTCGGTTTTCATAAAACGTACTGAGTATTTACATTAATTACTGACTTTTTGTCAGGCGACAAAGCCGTGGTCAACCGAACTTTGTCTAAATATCGTAACATTTAAATTCCGTTGTGACAAAAAGAAAATATCTAACATTCAACTCAAACTTGTCTCGCCTATGTTGTCCAGTCGAGCGAGAATATAAAATATATTATTATTAAAACACATAGGTCAACATGTCAAAATGGTTGAACCTTATATATTATTGTACTGCGCAATGGTACCTATACCTTTATATTATGATATCATAAAAAACCCGTTTCTGTTATCAGTGTTATTATACAATTATTATACTATGTATAAGGAGGTACATATTATACTTATGTCACGTTTGTTATAATTATATAATAACTATTATAAGTGTCACCGACTACTGTTGGATATGAATTAATTGACGTAGTGTTTATCGGTACTATGTATAGTTGGATAGCTTGATGGAAATCTAAAAAAAGTTTTCAACAGTGTAAATTTTTTGTCTTCCCATTAAATTATATTGTCATCAACTCGATAGAATTTGTGTACAATATTATAATGTGAGTTAAAGCCTAAGATGCGGTCGATTAGGTTAAGATAATATTGTAGCGATATGACGAAAATAAATAAGTGGGTACCTACATAATTACAAAATTGTCTTTATTCGATAAATCGTGTGCTGCTTTTGAATTGTTCGCTGTAAATTCGTATAGATAAAATGTAGTATGCAGCAATTGCATTTATTTTGTAATTACGCTTTTTTATTTTTAAAATATTATTTTACGCACCTACTTTGGTTATGGTATTATGTTTACCAGCCATATTTTGATAAAACATAAATTAATATGTAGACCAAAAAATACCAGAGTTCTCAAGATATTCTAAGTGGTACCTATACGAGTTGATTATCATATACTTATTTGTATTTTATCTAAATCCTCATTTTATATTCCTAGTTGTTCACATCATGCTTAATATGTTGTATAACATTTTATAACATTTTAGGTACTAATTGTTAATACTGTTCAAACGTTTCAATATATCACAATTTTTAAATATACCTACCATATGGTGTGTACCAGATATTGTAACTTAGACTTACGTGCAATCAACCAGACCAAATTTTTTCCCTAGTCTTTTAAAAAGCGCATCACAAGTATTTAATATTTTAATTCACAGAAATCTGGCCGTTTCGTTAAAGAAACAAAATATGTAAGACATGCAAATATATGACACAAAACAATATTAAATGTATGCGTTTGAATTATAACATGTCTATATCGGGTTCATTGAACTGTGGATTAATATTATAAAATTTTAGTGTTCAAATTTTGTAAAATTGAAGTCAATATAAAAATTAACGAACTATGTTAGGTATTTTAACAAATCATATTTTTTGATAATAATTAACAAATGTATAGTTTATTAGGTAGATACCTATTATAAGGTTATTACAATAATATTCCATTATACTTAGATTTAAAAATGTTAAGATTGGCAACATAATAATATACCTAGTCAGAAGTGAATCTAAGAGGGTGGGGGGGGGGGAGTTCAGGAGGTCAGCTGACCCACAGTTAATATTTGCTGATCAAATTGACCTCTTTTCAGATCTTGGGTAGTTAGACACTTGGACTCTCGAATAAAGATACACATACAGTATAAGTGATTTTTTTTTGTTTTATATACCTATAGTATATAAGTATAGATTTCTAATCTGGTTATAATAAGTGGCCCCTTGAAATGTCCTGACCCACAGTTTTTTTAATTCTGGATCCGCCTCTGTACCTATAGTAATGACAAGATTTGAATTTGAATTTTAATATCATATTAAAAAAGTTATTTTTATAAAATATCCTCACAGATTAATTAGTTATTTACGTAAAATGATAAACTTATATTTTTCATATAACTATAATTTAATCAACCATTAAAGAACGAGGATCCGCCAATAATAAAGTTAATTAATTGGCAATAAGCTATATTATACTGTAGTCTGTAATATATATTAAAGCAAATAATATAATTATTAATAATTTGTAAAAGTGAAAAATGTCTAAAACTGTTGATTGGATGTTGATGAACTGCTCAAAGTTAGTTGAGTTTACTTTGTGGAAACTGAAGATTTATAAAAAACTATTTAATTTTTTTGACAAATATAATATCATTAGTTTAAACTGAATTATATAAAACAATATAATCATTTGAAAACGTGAATGATTAATTTAGAATAATCGTTGTAATATAAAATACATTCTTAATATATTACATTATAATTATTAATTACTCTATAATATAATATATAATATTTTTATTACATTTGGTGACATCTGATCTATAATATGAATGGTTTAATAAATACCTACTATCAGTAATTTAATTTACCACCGCAGTTAATATTTTAGTTTTATTGACGTATAAATATTTGTACTGCACAAGTTGATTAACCGCATTCTCACGCCCATTTTTACATTAATAATAATTTATACTTTATTTAAATACTAATTTTCAGAATTTTTAAGTACAGCCTTATATGTACTATATTTGCAAGTATTTAGAATAATAATTGTTAAGCCAAATAATTATGTGTAGATTTTGAGTGGAGCGATAAATGTTTTGTTTTATAATAATACGTGTGTATACTTCTTTATATTTTTTTATGTCTGAGACAATTTTATTTGTAGAAAAAGTTCTCAAATCTCCAACTTCAAGGGTAATAGTTTCTTTGAAATAATCACAATTTTGAATACATTTAACATGGTAAGATAAAAATAATGTATTCAAATTCTTTTTCTTTTTCTTTTTCTGCACATGTGTTTACTTTCATGTGAAAAAACTTTATACATTAGCAAAAATAATAATTATTATTAATTGGATCAAATTGGATGTAGTTTGTGCTTTAGAAAGGTAAAATATGAAAAAACCCATATTTTCTTTATAATAATTTAGAATCATTAATCGAAAACAGGAAAATATTTACACAATATCGTGTTTATGGTGTGGTTCAAAAACCATTACCTACTCGATGGAAATTTCGTTAAGTTTTCTTAATTGCATTATTTCATTATTTACTACCTATACTTAATAATACAATTTTCAAAAGATTTATAATAATTTTTAGCTACTTATACCATGAATTTAACCACATCATCAAATGGTACGCCGATATTAACTTATAGGTTATAACAGCAATAGTACGTACTATTAAAATAAATAATTTTTAAATTTTATTATTATACGTAATATTATATTATACAATTTTTTCTTAACAACAATTTATTCAAACTTCCTTATTACCATTAAAAAATTTCGTTCGTATATATTATAAGTAACATGCTACCACATATTTTTCCTTTCTAACGAAAATTATTGAGGAATCGACGATAATTTGATTTTGTGTATAGTGCAGCAAAAAAATATCTATCAGTGTGCCACATTTTTTTGGAAATTAAATTAAATTAAATATGTTGTGTTTTTATTGTTGATTTGTGTTTTCCTGGAAATAAACAGTGTTACAAAAATCAGTTTGAAATAAAAAAAGTTGTACCCAAAAACATATCCTATGTTAAAATAAATTAACAATATAAAATATTCCTGCCTAGAAATATAAGCCGACAACTATCTCTGCTCAAAATCATTTTTCATCGTACACGATGATGTATCATTGGATTCAAATTTAACACATTGATTATACATGACCTTCTGAACGACGAGTTTACGTCATACAGTAGAGAGAGTTTTACAAAATATGAGAACCACCTATTTTATTGTAAGTTATTAAGATATTAAGCTATTTAGTAGATTATTTTTTCAAAAATGTTGATTTATGTAAATTTTAATTGAAATGAGTAGTTTTTGCGTTTTTAAAATGTATGCTCCAAAGATAAAAATCCTGAATAATGAAATCACATAAAATATGTAATAGATGTGGTACTTGGTCAACTATACTTATTATACTTATAATACTATACTGATTTAAAAATTGAAAATAATATTTTATATAATATTATTATATTTGATTAATAGCTAGGTATCAATAACTATTAGGTTTCAAAACAACATAGCCTTAATATTTTCCAATACCTATATAAAAGGCAATAATATTCAGATATTAGTTATTTGTATTAACTATTCGTCCGATTTTCGAATTTAGATTTAGGTGCATTCAATATTTTTATAAAAATAATCTGCTAAAAACTAATAATTTACAGTAAAAATGTGTGATTCTCATATTTTGTAAAAAAAGAAGTTTGTAATGACAGGATAACCTAGCTATAAATTACATAAAAAATCTAATTATTTAAAAATATGACCTTTAAGTTTAGTTACTTAAAACTCTAAAAATCAGAATTTGAATAATTTCATTATTTATTTTAAAATAGAGAGCTTGCTTGGTGAATCATCCTATTATACATAATTTATTATATATATTAATATTTAAATTTTTAAATGGTTTAAACGTCCGTAATATAGACATACAGTACGCCCTACCAGTGTCGGAAAGACTGTAAGGCAACACTCATTCCTTAACAACTTTACAATATTATTATTATACATCATACTTTTCGGATTTTTACTGTGTCAATATTAAACAAGTTTATTATACTTAGAATATAAAACCGCAGACCAATCTCCGGCTGATAACAGCAGATGTAATTAAAAATATTTTGAAAGTGTGATATTTTAATTTTTGTAAACATTTTAAAACTGTTACAGAGGTGTTTAACATATTTTATGTTACTTAGACAATGCTAATCATATTTTAATACATACATTCTTTATAGGTAGTGTATATTCTTAACTTTTATATAAATCATAAACTATAACTATTTAATATAAAATTGTAACTCATGATTTACGACCCTGCAATAATAATGCAAGTAATAATATATTATTATAATATATACCTATACCTGTGACTTTCATAACTATTAATATTTTATGTTTTATAAGAAAAATCAAATAATAATAATTCGTGTTATTTTTTATAAAATCACGGTTGGTAATAACAGTATACGGAAAAAAATGAGTTTGGAAATTTTTCATATCTCACATTTCATTGCCGTTTTAACGTTTCCAACCATAAACACTATAAAGACGATATAAGACCAGAATTATCTCGTGTGTCATCTTCGCCGCCTAGCGTACCGTAACATCAAGTCTAAATGTTAATAAACACGGATATGTGACACTATGTTTATATTATAATATATAAATAATAATAAACATAATATATATATATATATATGTACACATCGAAAGGCAGTGTAATGTCTCCGAAAAATTAAATTCAAATAATAACTAAAATCGAATAACGGTGGGCGGACGTCAACCTCACACCAATTAAAATAATATGACCGTCCAAAATGTGGATTTTTGACAATATTCCCAGTCTTAGTAATATAATTTCAACGGGTGGTGAAAGGACGAAGCCGCTGTCCAGCGTGACGTGACCCAATAATTCGCAGGACGATGACACCGCTGCAGGACCACTCGTAATCGTGAAAAAAAAAAACTTTTCTGCCACACCAACTCTCCCCGGACATCACTCGGGTCACTATGATCAGACGTGTTAACGCAACCCGGGAGGCAAGACGTATTTGTTTGTGATTGTTCCGCAAAAAACAAAATGGTTTCGCAATTTTCAGAATAGGTATTGTAAAACATAATAATTATTTAACATCATGATAAACCGTTTTGCTACTGAAATAATACGTATTGCGATATAATAATATTATTATACAAAAAATACACAGAGTTATAAAACGTTACAATATGTAATACGTCATTATTGTTATTGATTATAGGTTTATTAAATCGATTATCCAGTTTTAATAATCACTCATCGTACAACCAACGTCGTCGTTACAAGGAGGGTAATAATATTTACTAATGAAAAACAAATATTTAGTGTTAATACGGTCCTTTTTTTTTGTATTTTTTTAACGACTGGCCCTCTCTTGAACTTTTACGGTAATTTGAGTCCCCGCTCAAAACTCTTTTTTTCCTTCACTCTATATATAATGAATACGGCACAACGTTTTAAGTGTTAGTATTTTCCATTTTTAAATAACTGCGTCAATAGCTTTAAAAGCTTGTTTAACTTTAAGTTCATATTTATGTATTTTAACGATTTTTTTTCACTGCAAAGTATTATAAATTATTTGCACTAAAACAAAAATAATGTACTTACAATTCAATAAATATTTTAACATAACATTGTCTTACCTGATCTTATTTCAATAATATTTTTTAATATACTTATCATAGAAATATTAAAACCAAACTAAGAATACAAATTTAAATTTAAATTTGCTCTTAACCATTTCTAACAAATTTAATAACTATCAGGATTAGTACTAAACAGTGCATAAATAATTTAAAGCTACAAACTTACTCAGCATTTGAATCCATTAAAAAACAAAAATATTTATTTACTCGAAAATATATCGGGATCTGTAATAAATAATTGAAAAATTATAATTAGTTTCTACTTTTAAAATTTGTATTTTCATAATAATATATGTACCTATTAAACTTAAAGAATTTTTCATTCGTTCTTATATTAGTGAATAATAGATAAAATTCAATTCATATTTTCTATATCATTTTAACATAAAAATAGATTTTTTTTTAAATTAGATAATAATCAATAAATAGTAAATTTCACCCCATACATTCTATTAAACAAATTTGCATTCATTAGAATCAATTTTATGTTGTTACTTTTTATATTAGAGTAGGTATTAGACCTGGTACTTATAAACTTTAAGGTAAAAAGTAAAAAGATTATTTACCTATATAATTTGAACATTGCTTTTATAGAATAACTAGCTGATCCCACGCACTTCGTTGCCGTAAATAATTACAACTTTTCAAAAAATTGTGGTTGTTCAACTCCTTTTGAGTGAAACTTGTCAATTCAATTTGATGCATGATTGATTAACCAACGGCAACCAATAATAAATAAATACTAATTTCTACTAATTATTTCTCCTATAACTATTAGCAATCAATTATAAACAAAAACTTCCATCGTAAATCTAAAAACCCCTGATTGAGCACCTCCCCGGCCCCCAGGTTGGGCCTACTGGGGCCACTTGTGAATCTAAATAATCCCGGGAACCACTCAAACACACACATACAATTTCATCAAAATCAGTCCAGCCGTATAGGAATGCATAAAAAACACACAGACAAACATTCATTTTTATTTAATATATAGATTACATTTTTAAGCAATTTATGAGCATATAAATATTTTTAATTTATAAATGCTTATAATTCGCTTAACAATTTAGATATCTTAAAAAACGAACGTACACAGATGATTTTCTTAAGGTATAACTTTGATAATACGTCAATTCTTTTTGATATCAAAGATAACAACACAAAATGGGTTTTTAAACCTTATTTATGGAAAATATTTTAGATAAGTAATACTGTTGTGCAATAGGTAGGTTATTCCTATTCCTATAGGCTTTAATTATTCTTGTCTAATATAAACAATTCTTTTTGAAATGGCTTTTAATAATATTGTTCAATTGTTTCAAAATATTTTATGTTATTGATATTTGAATATTATTTGTAAAATATAAGTTATCGCATTAAAGTGGATCAATTACATGTCAATATATTTCACTAGAATAATACAATATGATTTTTTTTTTCATTTAAAAATATTATTCCCGCAACGTTTAATTAACTAATTGTATTTTTATTCATCAAAACATATGAGTATATCCAGTATTTGTAAGTTTTTATTTAAACAATGGCTGGATAAAACGCACATACAATTAAATTGCACTCACACACATATATATTTAGATACAAAATAAAATGAATTTTTGGTATTTGGAAAGACTCCAGAGTATACTACTGATTCTAATGAATGGGACATAATGTTGATCATAAAATTAAATAGGTAGGCATGTTGGCATTATATTAACATGCATCAATGCATCGCGTTTTATCATATTATTGTTAACATATTTTATATAATTTATTTTATTTACATTTTAGTGGATTAAAATTTAACGACGCGCAAAAATGAAACGAGAATTATTGGAGTTACGAAAATTGTAAATTCTAGAAAGTTTCAACCAAATAATATAAAACTATTCAATGTTTAGTACTTGTACATACTACCCCAACCCATATAATATGTAATATTATTATTTCACATTGACGGCACGTTATGTAAGAACTAAGAAGTATGAGTGCGAGAAAAAAAGTGAAGTAGATCAGAGATCAATGAAAATATTGCAATTTTAAGTCTCAGCAGACTTATTCGTACACCCGCGCGTAACGAAGGAACACATTTAGAATGACTTTTTTCCATTACCTCGTTTTCGAGCCGGAACCGTTATATATAGGACGGTAGGCACTGGTCTACTCGCAATGTGATTAAATTGCACGGAGCGTAGGCACCTTTTGTTGACCCGATTTAGTGTTGTGGTTACTAAGTTTTAAGAACAGAAGGCCGTTAAAGAAAACCTTGGTTTAGTAACAAAAAAAAAAATGACGGAGTAAAATAATGGATCATTGTTAAATATTTTTATTTAAAATAAATGTATTACAAGCAAAAACTTTGCACGTGATAAAATGGCCCACCACAATATTGTGTACTGCATTAGTCTACTAATTTTAAGACGACGAATATAGTTTCATTTTGATGCAGTATTTAATAAATTGCATGATTACAAAAGATAAAATAAAACTCTTTGAAATAATTCGATCCCCTATCACGAGGTAGGTATAAAATGATTTTTAAAACTCGCATTGTTCCAAATCCTTTTCTAATAAAGTATCGACATGATAAGTACATAGCATAAATTCCATATAGGTTATAGCGGATGTACGACGTCTTGAATCATAACCGACAAAGTTATTATATATGGTCTCTATTTAATGATAAATTGACACGAGAAAAGTCATATTATCTCATACAGAAAATATATGATGTCGTTAATGACCCATCTTAACTACCTACCGTATGCTCAAAATCCACACAATTTTACGATGGTTCAAAATGAAGAACTTCTGCTTGCTGCAAGACATTTTATTTTCATCAACTTCGAAACTATTTTTACTCGAGAAAATCAAAGAAATTCATTAAAAAAAAAAAATTAAAAACCAATATGTATATTACTCTGATATTATTCACTTAGCTTGTTTGAAATTTATTGTTAATTACCTTGCGTTGAAACATTTAGTAATAATTGAACATTTAATTTGATACTGGATCTTATTACTTATTTAATGTTCACAAAATATTCATCATTGATCATACTCGGCGTTAATTAGAATTTCTAATTGGGAGCAAGATGAGTAGGTACAGTAGGAATACTAATAAAAAAATAATACCGTTTATTTGTTGTGTTGTAAAAATAGTATACACTTTGTAGGTATATTTTTTTGAAATATTTTTATTTTAATTAAAAAACTTATACTTGAATATTTAAAAGCTGTTTACATTATCAATGTCCACACAAAAATGTATTATTGCATTTGTAAAATATGGTTCTGGGTGAAACTCGGATTTGTAAAATATTTTCATTATTTTATTTAAAATAAAGCACATCATATTTATTCACTATATTTCTGTATTCACGATTTACTTTAAAATAAATCGATTCCATTGAACACTTCTCTAAGATGTGATATATTATGTTTAGTTATAAATACACATAAAAGTGGTGCATATGCGTTTTAAACGTCTCAAAAATGTTTTTAAGATAAAATTACTGAAGTAATTATTATTGTTATTATTATTATTATTAACATTATTCATGTTGGTAAATATAGCATACATTCAAACATTTTATATTTTTATTTTTTCAGTATTGTATTCCAGTTTTGTTCTTCATTATAGGTAAATATTTAAATTTTAAATGTCGTGTTAGCTGATGGCCCCTTTTGTAGTCAGTCAGCTTTCTGTGGTTAGCAGTCATCAACAGCTTCTCATCGGCGCCGACCGATGGAGATTATCAGTTACGTCAGATATTAGAATTATGGCCTATATATTTGTTGTGTACGACGACTTTGGGAACACAATTCCAAGTGAACCTTGAGCGTATCATAATAATATACAGGTCGATTGGTCGTTCGTATTACATTCTTTAATATCGTATTGTTAAAATAAATAATAATAATAATAATTTAATTTACTAAAATATATGATAGTATTTTTACTGATACAAATTCGTGAATACTACATTTGTTTTAGTGTAATTCGATGTTTTTAGAACGAAAATTGGTTGAACATCGAGCTTAGACCTGAGAAAAAAATAATATTTTCTTTACCTTATCACTGTACGTCTGTACATTCCGCAACCCGATACATCATCATATATACTAATATACGCATATTATGAACGTGGTTCTACAGCATGTTTTGAAGAGTTTGCCATTATTATTGTTCAACAAATATTTAAACATTTAAAGTGTGTATTTCCAGTGCCGACGTTAAGTCAAGTTAGGCGATTAATATGTTTAAGTCGCAGAGGTACTTGGGTCACGTTTCTCTACAGTCTACAGCGTCATGCTTTTGTTTTTTCGGCCGGCTGTTATGTGTTCTATTCGTATTCCGTAATTCGATTTTACAACCCTTTTTGTGAATGTCCAGTTGTAGGTAGTGAGTTTGCTACAACTTAGGTTTTTTGTTATTCTTGTTTTCAAACCACGTTGTCATTTGTGAATTTTGTATTTGATTTGTACAAATTGTACGCAAACTGTTTGGAATTCGACTGTTGCCTACAACTAGTAAATACACTTCAGGCTTTTAAACTTTTTTTTAAATTTGTATTTCCTTGTTCAAAGTGTATGGTGTGATTCGCTGTCGTTAGCATTACATGCTAAATATATCTATAATACTTATAAGTTGTAACATGGAATAAAATAATATTACGATTGCAAGAGACTATATTATACAGTATAATATGACCAATAGTTTATTTCTTATATTTTTCTTTTATCTTTTGATAAAACGTTTAGTATAATTTAGTTTAATATTTTCAATTTTGTCATCAGTTTTTTTTTTTTAATTTTACGAGACTAACATAATATTTTTTCCATTTAATGTATTTTGAACGAGTATTGTGAAATATAATATTGTGCATATAGGTACCTACTATTAAAAATTCCATAGATATTTTATTACTCCTATGGTGGAAATACTTCTAAATACATCTTGGGGATTCAAACTTTTCAAAAAAAATGTACGTGCCTATATCAGTTAATAATATGTATATTGTATACTAGGCAAGTGCATAATTAAACGAGACAAATTTTTTTTAATTTTTTTAATTAATGCATTGACATAATATATTTTCCACTTTAGTTATTACTGCAATAGGTTAACGTAAAATGTTCATATAGTAGGAATTATACCTACTTTTAACTATATTAAAATGAGACGGTGGAAAAAAAATTAGAGACTGCTTCCTCCTACCTTAAATGGGCGGTAGGCACGTCGAAATGTTTTAGATTCTCTGCGTATGTAAAACAATTATGTTCACCGATATGCGTTACGTGTGTGTATATAATAATATCGATACGTCTGTAACACACTCGCACGCACACTCGCACATACACTACACACACACACACACACACACACACACACACACACACACACACACACACACACACACACACACACACACACACACACACACACACACACACACACACACACACACACACACACACACACACAAGCGGCGCCCGATGGCTGAGCGATATTTGTTTCCAGAACTAATGGCTGCGTGTTTTCAGGTCAGGTTTGGCAAATCCCCAGGAAAAACAACAAATAAAATCCTCAACCGTCCGAACACCGCCGTTTTGTTCATGTCAATTATCGATGATCCCTGTAGCAAGGAGTGTTCTCCCACACACGCGTGTATTATACTCATATATGATAGGTAAACGCAGCATGTGTATACGCACATCCGTTACAAAACAAGTTACAGACGTATCGGACATATTACTACGGATGATAGGGTTTTCACGTATCGTGTATGTGTGTCAGTTATCCGTGTTTAAGACAAAAGTTTTAGACTATAACCTGCAGCACGTACCGATCGTCAGGCGTTCGTACGATAATTTATATATATATATATATATATAATTATATATTTTTTACAATATTAAAACTACTATTATTATTAATGTTATTGTTGTGTTCGTTCATATTTGTTTTGGATAAATCGTCTGGCCAACATTAGTTATGATTTAGATATTCAACAGTGTTCACTGTATAAAGTCGTTGAATAAACATTGGGAATACCTATGGCTAGAAATCTATGGTTTGACACAAGATTATGTTTTATGTACTTTTACGTATAAATATAAAAGAAAATGAAATTGTTGTTAACGACACGGACTCTCGTAAGTTATTACAATACAGAACACAGTATTTGTATTCAGTAAAAAAAGATTTAAAATTTAAAATAAATTTAACAGTATATAACATGTTTTCAAATCGGAAAAGTATTACGATTGATGGTTGTTTCCGATATATAATTGTTTTTAGTTACACTCGTTTTTAAAAGTATTGTGCATCCTATGATACGACTAATAAAACGCACGCTAATAACAAATAAATACATTAGTTAATTAGCAGCTATTGTAATTTGTAGCTTTTTAAAATAAATAATCTTTTTATTATCATCGTTTGGACTTGCTTGTAAATAACAATTACAAGTCATTTTTTAAATGAAAAATATTCCATGTAAAAAAAAAACCAGTACTTAATGTAATTTTTGACTATAATGTTGACGAAAGGAATATAATTATACAAATAATAAAAATACAAAATTCCGTCACATATACGCTTGGATTATGTTAGTTATAACTTGTGTTACTAAAACTATGTTATCGAAAGAAAAACATATTTTTACAGTGAATTATGTGAATATTTACATAACAGCGTCGTAAAAAAAATATCTAATTTAAATAAAAAAAAATGTAATATTTTCATTCACGTATTTTAAAATTGTAAATATATATCGATATTTCATTACTTATCGTTGTACTATTTATTTATGATTTGAAACGATAATTATCCAGGTGTTTTGATCTAAGCTCAGGCATATTTTGATATGATTTCTATATTAATAGTTGTATAGAAATATATTTTTTTAATCACATATGATTTTAACATCTCCGTCAGACAATCGGTTGAGATAATATCACAATATTTTCGTTCAGCAGAATCCATTTTGTATTTTTAGTTTTTATTTTACAGTAATCTCACTTATAATTAATTATTAGTAAAAACATAATTTGTTTTCTTTCCTAATTTTTTTTTTTTAATTTTAATTAATTGAAAGCGAGTTAAGAGTACGTAAAATATTAAAATTTAAAAATCTAATGGCTTGCTTAAAAATTAAAATAGAAAAAAAAATTTTCTAGAGAACACAGATAATACGCATAATATACCTCTAAATTTGATAGAAAATTAATGGATTTTGTTGATTGAAAATTAATTTCTACGATGAACGAATATGTCAAACACAACATACACTCTAAAGAGCTGATCTAGAGTGTATTGTTTAAATATATTATAAACCATAATTTTATTATACCATTACAGGTGAATTTAATAACAATTTGCATTTGTAATCATAATAATATAATGTTGTGTTATTATTAAAAATGATAAGGACTTACCGGTCTGCAATTAGGAATTGACCTCCTTTTTGATTACAAAATGTCCGGATATTCAGTCTACAAACATATAAATAAATACATATAGAAATAATGAAAAAACAGTAATATCCTATACATCTAAATGTGAAAATATTTTGTTTTTAATTAATAAATCATCAAAGTTAATTTTATTTTAATAATCATTGTATAGATACATAAATCATGCTTTAAAATTAAATTTATGTTACACACTTTACTATGTATAATATTATTAACTCAAAGCAATGTGATAATTTAATTACAAAAGCCTTTACAAACATTGACTAGTTAAAGCGGACTTTAATTATTTTTAGATTTACAAAAACGTAAATCAACGCGATTTACAAGGAAACTATGAAAAGGATGGCGGACGTCGATAAACTTTCTTTACTTAAACTTATTTGACCGTATTGTATAATAACCATTATTGTTATTTATTATAACATGCTGATGACATTTTTTCAACAACATTTTAAACATTTTAAATTAATCATATTTGTAATAACTATGTATTTTAATTTATCCTAAATAATGGTATTTATACGAAATTATATTAATTTTTAGTGTATAACTACTTTTGAGTTATGAATACAATATAAACGTAGTGGACAAATTTAACAGATAAAAATATATCAAAACCATATAATTTTCAGTGGGCTCTGTTTAAAAACATCGAACAGAATATTCAAGAACTGATAAAAAAAAATGCAGGCATAAAATGTGTAAAGTGAAGTTATTGGTTAATTATTTAGTTTTAATAAACAATTTTTGAAGTGTTGAAAGTTAGAAATCAAATAACAATTGAATTTTAAAATATAAAAATTATTTAGTTTTAATCAATAATAAATGATCGGAGAAATGAGGAACGAATTTCATATTAATAATTTATTTATCTTAGGTAGGTACTTGGTAATAATATCGATAAAGTGAATATAGCTGAGTATGTCTTATAATTTTTTGAATGGAGTTTTAAATTAAAACTTATACTGTCATACTAAATATAAAAAAGGTGGGTAAGTGGAAGTCGCTCTGCTGTACAGTGGGTTACAAGTGGGTCACTGTAATGGATGGTATTAAATTTGAATTCAATGATATAATATCACTGTATAAGAAAAACGAATCTGAGCGAAAACGGTCAGTCAGCCTATGATATTACTAAAAGTATATTTGATGATATTATTGTGAATAAAGTAATTTATATATAACCTATTAAGCGGAGCCTTGTTTTCAATTTTCAATCTTTAGCTATAAAAGTTGAACATTTTATACATTTTTAATTACAAAATAATTATTAAATTTTATATTTGTGCTTATGTATTTTTAATATTTTTCAGCTGCTATTAGAACAATATATCAGGAGCCTTCTATTAAATTTGCACGCTTTTTTATCCAACAAATAAAATTTTATTGATATTTACAGAAAAAAAAACTAAAAAAATTGAAAACTGACGATGTTCGTAAACAGCTCAAAAAGAGTCAAATTATTTTCAAAATTTTATCGTGTATAGGAAATGCTAATACAAAAATTCAGTAAAATTTTCAAGTATCTACAGTCATACGTTTTTAATGACAACAAAATAAGAAAATCGTTACATGATATATCGAGTAAATATCGAGTGTTGTAAAAATATGAATTTCAAACGCTCATAAAAATTTAATTTGACTTTCTTGTAGAAATTTTTTTATTTTCAAAGGTAGAAAAACTTATAAATAATCTTGTATTATTTTTTGAAATCTTAGATTTAAAAAGAAAAATTTTTATGAATTGTCAACTCAAAATAATTTGCTAATTTTCGTGATTTTTCCGTATTTTGTCAATATTTGAACTTTTAATGCTTATAAATAAAAACTGTGACTAAGGATTTTTAATATTTTTCAAATGTCATTGTAACAATATAGGTAGTAGGAACCTTGTATTAAATTTTCAAGCTTTTTTACGCAACAAATAAAATTTTATTGATATTATTTTGTAGAAAAAAAAACTAAAAAAAATGGAAACTGAAAATTCCGTAAACAGCTTAAAATAAGTCAAAATATTTGAAAAATGTTATAGTGTATAGAAAATGCTAATATAAATAGTCAGTCAAAATTTCATGTATCTATGATCATATTATACATATTTTGCGTAAAAATGCTCGTTTTTCCTTAATTTTTCTTTTGTTTTTCACGTCACGTTTTAAAACTACTGATTTTTACTTTCGACCCCCCAAAGTACCAACTAGATTCACTTTCTTATCAGAAAAGTTTCTATTGAAGAAAACCAAGCACTTTTACTGTCTTAAAAGGTGATGACAGACAAAAAAAAAAAAAAATTAAAAAAAAACACACATCATTGTAAAATCAATACATTCATCGCTTCGCTCAGAATTTGAAAAATGTACAACTGATAAATGTATACTAATAATATTATACGCGGATGTGTATTGTGTATAATACTATAATATGTTATTATTTTGTATCCAATTATCTTAACCATACTGAATGGCACATTGTACAGCAAAAAAAAAATCAATATATCTAATTGTACAAAGATCAAATAATATAATAACAAATGGGTAAATGAACATTTTATTGTTCATTGGACCACAAAGCATTTTTCTATTGAACTTGTAAGGCACCAAAGGCGGTCAGTATTTTAGTATGATTTTGGTTATTATGTTACTTTGTGACCCTCCACCCTTGCATATTATTACTATAGAGTTATTACTTATTATTGACTATTGTCGACATTTTGTCTTATTTTTATCATATTTTAAATTCTTGAGGTTTATAAACAAATATTTTGAAACTTGTACAATTATTTATAAACTATTTAAAACATTTGTTTTATTTTACAATATACATATTTAAATAGTGTAATGTACCTATACACTAAAGTCAAGTCTTATATTCAAAACTAAATGAAGATAATAATTTCCGTTAATTATTATAATTTACATTTAAACAGTTAAGACCGAATTCATTAGCGGGTGATAAACAACAATTGAACCCTCTTTGCCACCAGAACACAGGTCCCAAAAACCGGCGCGTTTTATTTGTTAATGCCAACGGAGCAACCACGGGTTGTAAATCACACGAGTACCTTGGGGGTGGTGGTGTACAGGGTGTTCTCTGCTCTTTTTCTTCTCTTCTACTATTTCTTCTTCTTCTTCTTCTTCTTCTACTTCTACGACAGCTACCACCGCTTCTCTCGATTGGATAATAATATACCTTTGCAATATCTACTCGCCCTCCTTCTCTTACTCTCTTTCTCACACACACGCACACGCACACACAACGAACAATTCTAAAGTTTCACACCGAAGAAATGTTGTTTATGGCTTTGCTTTCACCTTTGCGTCCCTATACACTCACACACACACACACACCTGTGTGTATACATAATTTTCATCGCCATTCCCACCGGACCATCCACCTAAGATGGCGACAACGATTTTATAACTTGGTGGGTATGGTACCTTTACCTCTACTCCCACCTGCTGCCGCTTAAAACCACACAATTCCATGCCTGCGCTCTGCCCGAAGCAATACGATTTGTTGCACATCCCTCCGGGGGGGGAGGGAGGGGGGTAAGCAGTCCACAAAGTTCATGTTCTTTTGGATTTGAAAAACAGAAAACGTTTAGTGGTTGTTTTCTTGAAACTTATACGAATTACGTTCAAAATTAATTTGTTTTTGACCATTTCATAATATCATATTATTTCATTCATAGTGTGATTTTCTATTTACTTATTAAAAAGAAAAATAATAAAATGTTTCATTCGTGTTATCCTTACGTAAGTTTTAAATTTTAAAAACAATTTATTTATTTCAAATCATATTAAAGCGTTTTATTATTATTAAATAACAAATATTAGATACATCAATAGGTATTATGTATATTTATTCCATGAAGTATTGAAGTATAATAGGTATTGACTTTGACCCCGGACTTGGTCCAATTAGTTCTCAACTCATGCCAATATTTTGAACTTATTCACAAACATTTTGTTGGCTATTTTTAGAGGTGGAGCACTTGACAATTTATTTTGATTCTATTTTCACTAGTAAAGCTTTTTAAAGTTTTTCACTACCACTTTTACTTCATGTGCACTATTATTTTTGGAACGTTGGTGCAGACTTAAAGAAAATCATAGAACACGGGAGGCCTACGTGATGTTTTCCCACTTAACTAAAAATTGCTATTAAAGTTAAAATGAGTGTTTACAAATTCGGAAAATGATGGGGCAACTTATATATTATCAAATCTTAAATAAAATAAATTTAAAAAATGTCTATACATATTATTAGTTTTTAAACTCGTTTCGGCCAATAAATTGAATCAATGTAACCATCATAAGACGCAATTAGTATTAAAAAAAAATTATCATAAAATCAAATGTTATTTGTCATGTCTTTTTGACTTTTTGATAATATTATCACTTGTGTTTAAATATTATATTGATATGACATCGATTATCGATATGATTATATGTGTATTGTATGCGAGAATTAAACATTTTAAAGTTCATCAGAACCATGGATTAATATATTAATCCGTGATCAGAACCTACAGAAATGAATTGTATAATTTATTATTTTCAGTCAGTAAACGAAATATAAAGACAATTATTGATATTACCTATATATATATAATAATATAATATGGTATAGGTACCTATAATAGTTGATTTATAGTTATATTATATTCGTCATTCGTATTATTATATATATATTTCAGTAGTTAAGTAAATTATAATTCAAATACAATTTACATTGTAACACTAATTTTCAATTACTCGCCTAACGAAAAATATTGATCAATTATATAGAAAAAATAAAATTTTTTTCAGAAAAATGAATACTACTGTATCTACAATCTATTATAATAATTATTATACTTCCATATTTTAGCGAATATTGATTGTATACTTTAGTATACGCAATAATCGATACATCGTTACCCACCCAGCTGAAGTAAGCATTAATATATTAAATCAAAATAATTCATTAGGACCAGCAGGTGAACATAAACAATATCGGTTTCAATGGCGCATAATAGTTATTTTTATTGTAATCGATTTGGGGCCGAATGAAAAACGCCTCTTTTAACAATGTCGAATTATTTTCATTAAGGACCATTAATTTTGAACGTTCTGGAAATAGGAAAGACGCCTGAACGAAACCAAGGCAATAAACTAATGAATATAAGGGTAGTTAATAATAATAAAGAAAAGCATATAATTACTAATAAACTTGATAGAATATTGGCGCCATTGCTTTCAAAATTAAAATCAAGTTTTTTTTCATGAAACGTGTGTTAATAAAAGGAAATGCCATTATAATGGGGCTTTTATGTTCGTGGTAACGTTAATACCATATGTTCTTTGCATATTCGTAAATCACTATTTACTGCAATTATATATTGCAAAAAAAAAAAAAAACAATAGGTACCTATTCTATAATATGAAATAATTATAATGTAAAACATTGAATAAAACATTGAAATAGTGTTCGTAAAATGACAGTAATTGTCACGTACGTGCTTATCCTTTTTATACTTGAATATACTATTTCAATACTAATTCAGCACGATAATAAACGTGAATATTTTATTTCTTTAATACATTTTTAACTTACTCATGAACCATAACTATTAGTACAAATTATTATTAATTTGTAAATTACATCCATTGAACGCATACGTTATATTTATTATTCAATATTTGGTACTTTGTGAACTGTTACTAATATATAAGCAATACATTTATAAACAAAATGTTATTTCCTAGAAATGATCAAACTAGAATATGTATATCGATAAGACATTTATGACGGTTAAATTTGATTTCGAATTGTATTTACAATTCAAATTTCAGAAACTAGGTCATCGATTTCAAATCAAAATTACTACAAAAGTGATTTATCGTTGTGAATCCTACAAAAAGAGAAAAAAAAAAAGAAAAAGAGCCGGCCAGCTATAACAATATTTTGGGATCGGGTACCTACTTCAACTCGTCTCAACATTTCAGATGATTCCATACAAAAACTACATCTTCACGTCCTCTGATTTCGAATAGACTCAATCTTTATCTAATAAATACCACCCACTGTCTAAAATGAAAATTGTCCATAGACCATTTAACTTAATTAGTATAGATTATAATAAAATAATAATTTTAAAATTAAAACTAATGTGTATAACACTAGGGGCAGACCCCGTGCTCGCTGCACTTATCCACAGGTATGGTTTTGGACAACCCCAAAATTTTGATTACATAATATGTACAGATAGTCATTTGGAGATGTTTGTTTATACCTATTAGTTTAGTGCAAATTTGCAAGTTCAATTTTATAACTGTTAGTAGGTAGTAATTAATGTAATATTATGCTATTTATAATTTTTCCATACATCCACAGTAGTCAGTTACAGCATATTTTACTATTATTATAACTAGTAAATATAATTAATATTTTAATTTACATAAATTTGTATTATATAAATAAGTGTTAAATATATACTTTAATTTGTATTTACAAAATTTTAAGGTAAACATACACGTGCACATTTGGTATTAACCTATCTACATTTATGAACGGTGAGCATTTATGAAAATGCATGATGTCGACTATTTAAACACGTTGAATATAATGTTTAACACACACGCGCTGACCAATCTGCATACTTGCATTTATCGTCAAGATAGCTTTGATTAATTTCCAAGGTAAAATGTTAATAAGAAAATACAAAAGGCGAGAAATGAATTAACTTTACTTACTCCGTTGAAATATCACACGAGCACAGGATGAATCATGTTTAATGGGGTGCAATGTGGTGGGTATGAAAAGATAAAAAAATGTATATTCCGTGACTCAAATTCTTGTAAGGTGAAACTTAATCGTAAAACATTAACGAAGAGGACATACATAAATTTGTATTTTATAAAATATAATTAATGTTTTAATTAATATAAAATATTTAAACAAGTTAAGTATTATGTACCTACCTATTTGTGGTTACAAATTTAAGATAAACTTGCGTGTATTATTAACCTAGGCACGTAATTTGTTTTAGTTGGAAATATCTTATCTTTGATTGGCTATCCAATTGAAAGTTTTTGAAACAATTAAACGTCCAAATGTTTCACTAAACATAGTACTATTTACATGCATATTATATAGTATCATATATTCATATAATATGTACAGACGTATAGTACATTATATAAGTATCAACAAACGTCCTTGAAGAATATTTTTAAAAAATATATATTTTTATTATATTTTTTTATTGGAGTCTGAGGTTAGATAAAAATGATAACTATAATTATACACATTTTAAATACTTGCATATTATAATATCTATGTTCACAATTTTTATTTTTTCTGTAACTAGATTATCTACATTTCTTTTCTTTTTTTTTTCTATTATTATTTGTTATAATGTTTAAGATATTCTATTTTAACTATAGCTAAATTTATATATTATATATTTAGTAAATTAGAATTTCTTTTGCGTTAAAGGTAATTATTAATTGGTAGGTACCTACAATTCTTTATAAAAAACGTATAATTTTGTTGAGATTCTCCAGAGTAGTTTCTATGCTGGGTCCTATAGTATGTCATGAAGTAGATCTGCCAATTCAATTATTGTATTGGTAATGAATATAATCAGAAAATAAGAACAATTTTTACTTGATTTGTACAAATTGTACGAAATATTCTCTTCTTTGAATTCATGTAAATTTGAATTTACTATTCAGATATAAAAACAATTGAATCCGCTATTCGTTTTTATTTCTACTTGAAAGTTTTATTTTAACGTGAATTACATTTTATGCAAAAAAAAAAAACAATTTAAAAATGTATAAAAGTTATATTCAAACTCAAGTACACGGCATATATTTTCTTGTATTTCATGTGACTTGAAAATTTGAGGATATTTTTTGGTATCCAGATTTTATTAGAAAACTTAAATATTGTACTATGCATTTTCATTAAGTATTCTTGGAGTTTTGAATTAGTCTACACAAGTAGGTACTCGGTAACTATAATTAAAAATAGAAAACACAAAGTGCTATTACTACAATAGGTATCTCGTGGAGTATTGGGCTCCTTATTTGACGTGTTATAAATGCTTTCATGTGATTTGCGTGAAATTAAAGTTAAATTTATAAGACTCGTTGTTTAAAATTGTCGGTGAATTTACAATGTTATTCACGTGTATCTTGTCTATAAATCGTGTGAATTATTATTGTATTCATTATTCAGGTACACCTGTCATTTTGTATATTCACGTTTCACTTATTTAGTTTTCTATTTTTATTCGCAAGTTAAAGATAATATGGTTTTGCTTATATCAAAAATATAAAATACGACAGAATAAAAATACTGTACTTTAAATTAGTATATTTGATGCAGTAACTGACCATCTTTTACATAGAGATTGTTGATTAAAAATTATTTCTTTTTGTAATATTAATAACTTTTTATAGTCTTGATAGTCTTAGACTATCTTAAATCGTTTTATTTTTTATAAATATATACATTTTCAGTTGATACCCATTAAAATTATTATTCACGTGAAAATTATTCCGATACGTGTTCACGTATTTTAGCAATTATTAATTCACGTGTTCACGATATACGTGTTTTATTTTGTTACATTCACATGTTCACGATATCCATGTTCACGAATGGCTTTTATTTACTTAAAAAAGTACCCTAGTGGAGAAAAAAATAAGATTCTTAGTTTTTATTAAAAAACCAAGTCTATAGAATAATTAGCTATCTTGATATATGTTTCACTGTGTAAGAAATAAATATATTTTTCGTATTAAAAATAAATACGTTTTAATTGTCTATTGAATAATTATCATTATCTAGAATTACTGTAAAAACGGTCCAAACCCAATTATCAAAAAATAATCTAAGAAAAAAATTATATTATATATTATACATTATATATTGGACATCAGCCAATATTTTATTTTAATATATTTAACCAGCAATTCCAATTCCAATAATTATATTGCATGACCAATAATAACAGTAAAATTGTTAATTAAAATACAAACTTAACATAATAGGGACTAAAGAGCTGATTAAAGTATACTAAGCTTAAAAATAATAATAAACAATTGCATAAATGATAAAATATTACATAGGCAATAACTAAAGTGGTAGGTTTGATTGATATTAAAGTAGCATAGATTATAAATATTATTAGTACTACTAGTATTTATGATCAATGGTTGTAGTAATAATAATAATAATATTTATTAAATAAATTATTTAATCAGTTAACATAAATTAAATTAAAGAGGTATCAGAAGACAAATCTATGATACAATTATTTACTAGCTGTATCAGTCTATTTATAGGAGCATTCCGACCATAATTCGAACGCCGGAAAGTACACGTGAATAGTAATTCATTTTCTGGCCGTACAGGTGTCTAACTAAAAAAAGAAAGTTTAATGTGGCAAAAAATTCTGGACAGTGAATATATACATTTATTTATTTAAAAATCAAGCATAGATTTAAAATTGTCCATATATTTTTATCTATTATCTAACGTAAAGGTATGTAAACGTAATTTTATTGTGTAAGCTATCTCTTAAACAATAGTTATTCCACATTCCAAACGCAGAACAACATATCATTATTAAATCATTTTGAATTGATTTATACGTCTGATAATCTGGTTATCGTGGAATAACAGATATTCGAAGCGCTAAGCTCGTGAATTATTATGACGTACTTTAGCATTGTCGTGATGTATATTTAATTATGTACATATAATTAAACAGCGATGGAAACTTCGCAATAATAACAGAAAAATAGTATCCATCTGTATACCTTAGAGTTCTAAAATATTTAATCGCGTATTTGTACCATATACCTGGGTATTGTTTGAAAATAGATTCAAATAACAACTCGTTAAAACCGTGGTTTGAAATGCTCGTCCTATATTACACTATCATATTAAAAATCTTTTATATATAATGCATTTAAAAATGTAAAATATACAAGCTGTCGTATAAAAATGTACATAATATATTTATATTTTAAACTTCTGAAAGAAGGAAATTATACAAATATTTCCAAAGTCCTTACTTTTTACATTCAGGACACTTCCTTTTGGTAAAACAGTACTTTAAAATCTGCATTTTTATGTATTATTACATTTATTATAGTTGACAAGATGAATTATTCTTGTCCGATACAAGAATGTGGAAACTAGGTTATAATTTAATTACAGTTATACATTAAAACAAATTCGATGTAGTTGTATTGTTTGTAATGATTTGCAACAGTAAATGAAACCATTTTTGACCAGTATTTTACCAACCATAGATTATTTTGCTTTAAAACAGATAAATTAATTTTCCACTTCAATAGTAAACAATATTTGCGTATTGGAAACGTTTTGTTTCAATATTTAATTCATAATTAATTTTGTAAACACAACTGAACAAATTATAAACATGATCGAAATTGAATATCTATCAAATGTTAACCTAACCAAATAAAAAAACATTTCACACCGTGCTGAGGTAACCAAATAAGATACACTGATACAGTGCAGATAATAAATTGTTTACTATCATGAATGAACAATATTTTTAATTAAATTGTACTATGTTCTATACGGAACACCGATATATTTTACATAATTTAGGCCTTGAAATCGATTTTAAATATCCATAAAAATCATGAAAATTAATCTATAAGAAATTAAAAGTTATATCAAAAATGATAGTCAAAATTTAAATTGTAGACTCCGAAATCAATCATTTATACCAAAATAATAATTGTTTTATAATTTTTAAATTTTGTATACAAGTGTATTTAAAATTTAAAAAAAAAATAATTAAAATTTTAAATTAAACAATAGCTAATAGGTCTATATAATATTTTTCATCTGTAAGTAATAAGTAATTATTATAAATATTTAATTTTATGTAGCCCATTTAACAACCACACGTAATGATAAATATGGAAGGACAACAGGTTTCTCAAATGGTAATTAGAAATCAAAATTAAAATCGTAAAAATGTAAAATTTATATTTTAAATCGAAAAATATTAAAATTATGTTCAAAATGTAACTAAAAAGCATAAAATAAATAAATCGATATTCTGCATATAAATCATAAAATTATAAAATCAATATAATATTATTTTAAATTTCAATCAGAAAAAAACAAGTTTATCGACAAGTAAAATTTAAATTAAAATCAAACATTTTCGTCTTGATTTCAAGCAATAATGTACATAATTCAGTTAAACCGTTATATCTCATCGTAGTATGTCAAAACAATGTACCTGCCTATAAAACTTAAAAACTGAACTTGACATTAGGAGCTTAACGCTCATGGTACTGACCCAATCAATTATGGTTCTTATTGTTGCTCAGGAAAGGCGTTTAACACCCCCTTTAAACTGCGGTTGCATTTCGTTTTAAACATAATACTTATATGGCTATATTAAATTCCAAGGAAAAATCAATAATTGACGAATAGATATAATAAGAAAAATATAAATTATAAACAAATACAACTATAAACTTAAACGCTGTATTTGCAATAAGTATAGTAGGTACTTAGAGTTTCTAGAAATATGTAATTCATGTTTCAATAATCGTAAATAAAATAATATATTTACTACCATATACCTAAATTAAACAATGGTATGACCTTTGTATTCATAAACACGTAAATTAAATTATTCAAGACACCGAGAACATAAAACATTTACAGTTCGTAGGCTTATATTATTATTATTATACTATTCACTATAGAAGCAAATGAATTCTTTACAATAAATATTATTATTATTACTCAGTGCATTTGCAGATCTTAAAAATCCCAACACCAACAATGAAATAATACAAACTGCCGGAACAATGCTAATGGATGCGAAATAACAAATGAAATATATTACAAAGATCCAATCGTATGAGAAACAAAAGTAACGAAGCAACTGATAATATTCAACAATTATAATAAGACAAACAATAATATGTGACGAATACGATGAAGTATATTATACTATAGGAAGGTATTCTGCAAAACTTCGAACCGTATCTAAAACATCGATCGTCATCAGGAAACTTGAAAACATTTTTTTTTTTTTTTTTTTTTTTTAATGATACGCCTAATTAACTGTAGTCAGTTTTATTAAAATCAATCGATATAATGGTATACCGGTAGGCTAGGTTCGCTTTTGTAAACTTTTTTCATATTTATAATTTCAAAGTTAAATTTAATTTGGTTTTGACTTTTTTTATATTTGTAACTTTTCGAGAGTGTTAGAAAATAATAACGAAAGTTTTGTCATTATTGTCTGCAAAACATTTCCAAGAATAAAGTAGTCCTATTCAAATTTAACCAGTTAACAAAGCTAATTTGTAGAACATTGAACGCATATAGTTTGTATAAGCTATTTAAAAAGTCGAGCAATTGGTTTGTACAAAAATCGTTTTATTCTATACATTATTTCCATTATTTCATTTTTAATGTCGTAAGTTCATTTATATAATAATTTTCAATGTCTCGAAATTCGGTAGATTCACACTTGAAGTGTGTACAAAAATTAATAAAGATATAAGAAACGAAAATATATCCATTGTATAATTATTTATGGCCGGAGGGCGTTTGCTGCGCGATGATAAATGCAAAGTCCTCGGGCCTATAATAGGTGTGTCTTTTGAGCTAATTTGTCAAACGTAACCCCTTCCTTGATTTTCAACGGATATATATATTTTTTTTACCCCTTTTACGTTAATTTTGCACGCGAACCGGATACAGCCCCTTAATAATACATTGTCTGAAACTATACGGAGACCGTACTAGTTTTTGCATCCGAATAATTTTACATGACCATAAAATGCGCATCTAATTTATTTTCGTTTCAGCCATTAGTCACGCATGCCATCCTCTCTCGTCTTATTGCAGCTTTCGGTACCCAAGGAAATTAAAACCTAGTGGGCGAATATTACATTAATTATAAATCACCTAAATCGAATGACGATTATGTTTTATTGTAATACATTTATATATTTATTGCTAAATTAATTAAGTTTGTTATATTTCCGTATTTTATATTTTATCTCCGACGATTATTCAAAACCAGATGTTCAGTTATGCAAATTCGAGTTTCTGAGAACATTAAGCCACAAGCTTATAGTTATAATCACATATATAGCTGGTAAGATCATTGATATATTATATTATGCTATATTCTAGGCATTATGAATAATCATATATAACTTATTACGATAGTTGTTTAGCGATTGTTTCAATAAGCTAGGTAGGTGGTAATACACGTACATGGAAATGATCAAATGGGTTATAATCAAAATATTTAACACTTGTCTTATCGATTAATTTAAAATATATGAATCAATTGATTTTTTTATAATCAGTAAGTTGAAAGCTTATTTAAATAGAAATATTTATGTTGCTATAGTAAAAATAATACCTAAACATTTACAAAGCATTATAAAATATTATAATTTGTTTTAATACTCAAACTATAATCGAGACCATAACTCTAATTTATTAAATTAAAAGGTGACGCCAGTCTAATATTTCACATGATATGTGTTGGTGTCAGCCATCAGGTGGTCGTTCATTCGCGTTTTTTTTATACAATCAAGAATATTCCCCATCCGTCTCCTGTGCTATAAAATAATTGATATTCTTTAGGCGTTATTCTCAATAGTGTATATAATTTTTGAATATATTATAAATTATAATGCAAATTATTACAGTAATTTTCCAAAAGTTATTTTTATGTATATATGTAAATTAAAATGTATTAGAAAATGGGAGTTGTTAGGTGAATATAAATAAATCAATAGTTTTATATATGACTAATAAAGGATAAAAAACATAATTTGCAAGTAATTCGTATTTTAAAACTGATTTCGTGATACAATAATAAACAATACGACTTCACTGTTAAACATAATATTAGTTTTATTTTATTTTATCATGAAATCATAAAATATTTGTAGTTGGCATTGTCTTTTAGTATGAAATATTACTAGTACATTGAATATATAATAAATATGATCTTATCGTGAAACTGTGGTTGCTATATTGAAGTATGCACTGAGAATATTATTAACTTAAAGGAGTGATTTTATAGCAATAGTCTTTATCGGTTTTTAAATTCGTTTACTTCGGATGACAAATGAGCTCAAGACCTCTGGGATCACTATCTGTTGATGAAGTTTTCCGGGTTTTTTACACACCTAAGAGTAAGCACACTGATAGCATTTAATGCTAATCACCGGATACGTGGTTCTTCAAGCATAAAAGGGTCTAAATGAAGAAGATATTATTTTTGTTTATATATTATAATGTTATGATATGTAGGTATAAATAATACATATTTCATGGTTTGTAAAAAAATGACTCTACACAATCGGTTTTAACCACTGTATATTCAATTGCAAAAGCTTGTCAGAATAATTCGTAGGTTAAATAATTTGATTTGTTTTTAAAACTTAAATCAATCTTATTACATGATGATTAAAGATATTTATACAGAAAAAAAAATAAAAAATTAAATTGTTGATATGCCTAAGAACGAAATTACAAGTAGTTGATTATTTACATCATTATTGTAAGGGATAAATTTTTCGCAAAGTTGAATTTTCGGCCAAGTGGTAGGTAAAATTACGGTTAAGTGGTAAACCACTCGATATTTTCCACTCTAAGAAAAATGTGTAAATCATAAATATATATATTATATTTTCGTTTATTGTAGTAACCATGACAACAAAAATTTTACGATAAATTGGCGAAAGTCAAAATATGTGTACACAGCCCAAAACATATTTGTATAATATTATGTTAAAAAAAAAAGAACATGAACATATTAGATAACAATTAATACGCTTCCATAGTTCGTCTAATAGTTTTTCCTTCCATAATTCTTCCATAGTTCAACTAAAAACATAATAATGACTGTCATTAACCCTTTTAATTCCTGCGTGCTCATTGAAATGGACAATGCTTTTAACCATTATTTATATATCCTCTGTAATCGATAGCACTGAACTGTTTAGTATGGAACGCACATTGTGTAAACATTCTAACAAAAAAAAAAGTGTAAAACCCCAAAAGGCCGCTATATTGACTCTGCTAATGTTTCTTTCCATGATTTTTCATGATTAGATTTATTTTATTGACTTATCTTATACCAAATATCAGTGATACGTCGATGGTATCCACGGCCCACCTAGTTTATACGAAGTATGTAGATTTGCACTTGCCGCATTTCCTCCGTACATTTACTCCTTACCTTAAGCGGCCCGATGATTAGGCTTTCATTTCCTATCCATTCTATCTTAGTTAATTCCCCCCCCACACATTCCTGCATCCCCCCCACGCATGCTTACTTCATAACTGAAGCGGCCACCCACCTGATCGTTTCCAGTCCATTCTATAGTAATCCGTGCTTTCAGCTTTGATTAGGGTGGTATCTTTACTTTTTATGATAACAAACATTAAGGCATATCGCGCAGATAAGTTATATTGTTTATTCCATGACAGTTTAGAAGACTCAAAATATCAGTATAATAATGTTGTATGGTTTTTACTACCGCGTTACGTATTATACAGTTCAATGATCGATAGTGATGTACTTAAATCATCTTATTCAGAATATTAATTAAATTAATATAATAGTTGGCCGATAGTAATTTATCAGATGTTTTTTAAATAGGAAATTTATGGAAAATTCAAGCCGCTTTTCATTATTTTAAATTTAATTCTTAGTAAAACCGTTAGAATGATTTCACAGTTTTATTCGTTTTTATGTTTAAATTTAATATATTTTTCTGTGAACTGTTTCTAGTGGCGGGATTCATTTTCCACAAGTTGTATGAATAAAAAATATAATAAAACAGAAAAACTATTATTATTATACATTTTTTTTTTTTGCACTACGTCATGCAAGGAGATTATAATATGAATATAAGATGTAAATATGTAACCAAAAGTTAATGTTTTGTAAGGACCGCGCTATAGATTTAAGTGTCTGGTCGTGTAGGGGATACGCATGATATGCGCGCCCAGCACTTTTTGGGATTTCCACTTGACCGCCCAGCACTTTTTGATATTTCCACTTTACCACCTGGCAATATGGGGATTTTCCACTTTCACACCAGCTGGACGGAAAAAGGTCGCTTTCCACTCTTCAACCGTCATTGAAAACTAAACATTCTGTGCAGGTGTGACAAGAAAAATTTTTTGGATTAATGTAAGAAAGTGTTGGCGTTACATACGGAATCGTGTTCAAAAATGTCGTTATTCCATAATAACTGTATTGAAATGTGTTGTTTTTCTCTTGATGAGTTACTACATTCTATATATACCTATACAGTGTTTGATTTTAAGTGTAGTCTATCGTCACATAAACGTTTATAAGAAATAAAAAAAAAAATTAACCCGCATTTACGATCTTTCAGAAAAATCGTCGAAATGTGGCTTATGATGAAACACAGACACAGACATAGACACAGACACAGACACACACACACAGACACAGACACACACACACACACACACACACACACAAGTAACAATTCTCTTTATGTGCTACCTATATGTATATAATGTATACCCTTAGGTCCCATTACAAGCCTCGTTTGCGGTGGAAATTGTTTTTTTTTTTATACTTGACGGCGTTTTTGGTAAATCGTAAGAATGAAAAATTACCAGTGGTCTGAAAACTGCAGGTCTACTGAGAATAACCATGGTTTGTTTATATGTACTGCGATCACTACGATAATTTTTTGACGGTGGTACAGCTGATTACCAATGAGTAAATAATTGTATAAATATTATACATTTTTGATAATAACTGCAGTTGACTGAATTTATAAACTATGAAGCATTGTTCTATTATAGTTTAGTGAAACTCGTTTTCTGAGTATAATATTATTATAACATTAACGAATAGAGCACAATAAACTTACACAATGATTATTATATATACCGGTGGAATTTTACCAGGTAAAATCCCAGCAAATATTTAATAATTATAACATTAAAGTCAAGAGACTTTTTTTGTATGACAATTTACATTTAATTTACATTCAACAATAGGATAATTTATTTAATGACTACTTAGTTCATATATTTTGAGATCTAAGGGGAGAATAATATGGCAGTTTATTGTTATCGTGTCATTAAAGTAACAGTTGAATATTTTCAATAAAACAAAAAAAAATAGAGGTTTAAATTATGTCGTCACATATTAATATCATCACAGTTCCTACTTGGAAACTATTAAACAAATTTTGGTCATTATATATTTTATAATAACACAAAAATAGACACATTATGTATACATACAAATTACTCATAATAAATTAATGCACTTTCTAGTTATTGAAGTTTTCTGATGAATTTAAATATTGACAAAAATAATCTTCAAAGCTGTCACGCAAAACTACATAAAAGTTTACGTAATGAAAAAAATAGAACTGAATTATTTATTTTGAGTCGACTTCGGTTGATATAATAATATTTTGTTTGCATATATTTTACAAGAAACGTAAGACATTCAATGTAGAAACAAAAGTAGGGTTTGCCGAAAAATATAATAAACATTTCAAAAATCACTTAAACAAGACGATATCTGAAAGGCCTAATGAGTTTTTAACATGATTTAGGTACCCATATTAACTACGTTTTGGACTTTATAACTTTAAATCGCTTCGACTCATTTTGTATATTAATCTAAAAAATTATCAACATATACTGTTATGCCATAACTATTTACATTTTATCGGTTTATAACATGAAATATTTAATTATTAATCAAAACTCAGTCATAACGAACGCAGTTACAAGATGATATATAATATTATGCATAGATTGTAAAACTAAAGTTATATTATTAGATGAATTTGATTTTGCTTACAACGTTTAACTTAATATTATCGATAGGTACCTATAATCATATAATATAAATTATAAACCTTTATTAGACTTCTTAATGAATTATCAATGATAATTTTAACTTAAAAGTTTAGAATTATTCATAGTTGAAAAGTACCTGTTTAGGCTCTTACGCTCTTAATGTATTCTACCTGGAATCGTTATTGCAAGTTTACTGCTGTCAGAACTTTTAAAAGTTTTTAACATTTTTCAACAAATTGTTACGAGTAATTATTATCATAATCTTATTTTAAATTATAATAGCATGATTATTCAGTCTTAGAATATATACTTGCGTCACAATAATGGTTGTATATTATGTTCGATGATACCATTAAACATTCTTTTTAGAGTAAAATATTGATTTAAATCAATAAATATCAATGAAAAAATGAAATCAGGTCTAAAAATACTTAATTAAGTCTTAATTACATATTTACATACATAGGCGAATACTTAATTATCTTTTCTTGAGTTCAGTTTGAAATATTTTTTTATTTTTTTTTTTATTTTTTAAATATAAACGGACGTAAGTCCTTAACAATATTATGCGCTTATACATGGTTATACAATATAATAGTGCACACAGCAATAAATACCGGTTTATACCTTTGTGGAATACCAAAGTCTTCTTCCATAGTAATAAATGAAGCTCTTCAACGTCGGTTACATACATTAACAAGCAACAATATAACATTATATATAAAACATTTATCTATCTTTGTTTTACAACAATATGGCCAACTAATACTAAACTAATTGGCAATACGTGTGGTCATTTAGAACCTCAATATGATTAACAAAGAATCAAAATGATTGTTGACAATACAATATAGGCGTCATACAACTAAATGTTACTAAAGTTTAAGTAGGTACATATCCATTGAAAAAAATTTGATAAATTCCTTCTGAAATGAATATAACCTACCGTATAATATCTTGATGGTTTTCCATCGTCAAATTGAGATTTCATATCATATACTTAATATTAATTCGCGATGGTGAGTACCTATGAGAAATGTGAATTATAGGAAGGTACCTGCTCAACGACCTGAAAATAGTTATATAAACGGGTGATTTATATTTATTCACATAGAAACTTAATATGACAGGTATACATTAATCCACGGATCACCATCATGATACATTCGAATGGGGCGCACTAACCAAATTTCGAGGGCTGCACTATTTAAGAAAAGCATTATCGAATGAAAGTGGTAGGTACATTAATTTAAAATCAAGAAACGTCGCCGTCCAATTACGAGTTGGCGTGGTAGTAAAAATATTTAACGCTGCCAGCATACATAATACGCACTGCCGAGCGGTGTAGGACGTATGGCGGATTATAGACAAATGTCAAGACAGAAATATTTAATAGACTAGAACTAAAATAATGGCGTGAAAAAATAAAATAAATACGATTAATAATGTAGGATCCATCGGAGTTACATGATGCTAGAATAATATTATCGATCATTTTTAATAACGGGAGAGAGGAAGGCTTTAATATATGTAACTACATTACAACATGATATATATAATTTTTTTTTGCGTTCTAACTTTACAAATTGCTAAACAGTCATTACTATGATCCATTATTATAGTATATAATATACAGAGTGATATTTTAAGCATTCTCGCACCTCTATTTTTCCCTTTGGTGGTACTTATACTTATCCAAATTGTGATTTTTAGAATTTTTAAATATACTTACAGGTCAAATTTTCATATTCTTGATAATTTTTGTGCTACTTTAGAAGTGTTCTGTGTCGATACAAGCTTCTGTTTTTCAAATAAGAACTCTCCTTTTTTATTGAAAATTATTTAGTGGATAATTTTCTTGAAAATGTTAATGTATAAACAATGTACATTCGGAATGATTTCATGGAATTTATTAGAAATTCAACGATTTTCACAAATTAATAAATTGAAATGCATTTGGAAAATAATATAAAATTATTGTGGAAATGGAAATAATTTATGCTTAGTGTTTACTGACAAAGAACGTATGTACACCGTAAGTATGAAATAATAAATAGGTATTTACCGATTTTGTGCGGCCGAGCTTATGGCACTGTGCCCATACGTTTTTTGGCAGAGGGCTGAACGCTGTGTTGATTTTATCACAATAATAAGAATTTTAAAATCCAAATGTAACGCAAACCGTAAAAAAATGATTCATTGAATTTTATTTTTTTCAAATGTCCACCGTTCGATTTTTAATTTGATACAAAAAATGTTTTCAATTAATATGTTGATGTATAAAATATATTTATTCTATCATAAATTTATAGTTTTTTTCTGGTACTTATTTATTTTATAAATATTTTAGTTTAAATTATGGAATAGTAATTAATCCGCCCCCCAAAAAAGATAATATTTAAAATTTTATGATATTTGTTTACTAAGACAGATAAATAGGTAAAAGAAAATAGCTTGAATTCTTGTCAAATGTGTTGTTCACACATATGCATACATTTAAAATATTTTTATTGTTATTTTTTTCTTTTCTTTTGTACTCATGAACTGTACAAATTATAATAAAAATCTATTATCCATTGTTCGATAAACATTTTAATTTTCAATACCACTTTTTTCCATTTTATTCGACGACGACAATACTTTACTAAGCTGTAGATTTAATTCAATCTAAGGGCAAGGAAGTGCGCCGGCCAAGTTCCAGCAATACCAGTGTATCTTTACACAAACGGCTTCAGCCAGTTTTTCTAACCCTCATATCTCTGCATCCTCTCTGAATGGAATTTTCAAATTCAAACCTAGATTAAACTTAAGAAGCTATTAAGATATTGTACAAATTTGAGCCTTTAATATTAATTATTATCAAAAGGAGAGTACTTCAAAATTTGAATTTTTGTTACCGACTGACTAGTCGATCATCAAAATTCTAAGGTAATTTCCGTATAGGTAAAAATGTGACATTTAACACGAAGGTAAGTATTATTAAAAATTTTAATTTTCTCAAAACGAGTGTCATTTTAGGGTTATATAGACCTAGCGGCACATTTTTTATTTTTACAATACCAGCACATTGTACATTAAACATGAATATTCATTAATCAGATGATAACAACTAACAAGTATGCTGAATCAAAACACTTTATCAATTTTGATTATAAGAGTAAAAATCAGCCCTCAGTTAAAGATATTAGGGATTGTAAATTTGATCGTTCGGTACCGACTCTGGCGGCGACAATATCTATTTGTGTCGTGGGTTTTCCCCGATAAGGCACAGAATGTTCTAGAAGAGAACCCCACCCCCCACCGCCGTACAATGAAAAACCGGCTCTCGCCGCCGGCAACAAAAGGCCTACCGCTTCGGGGCGTTAATATCAGTAATCAGTACCGATCCGGACAGTTCGCGAGCCGTGTCAAGTTTGTCGTCGTACGATGCGAATTGCGTCGACCACTATATTGTCGTCGTTGTTGCCGCGGTATAAGGTTTTTATGTAATATATTTACGTGCCGCATTGCCGTCTAATAACAAATATAATATCCGTTGTTAAGTTCGAGTCGGTTGTTAGTGGCACGCGGGTGCACGTTAAGAACAACGAACGGGTCAGTGGCGATCGTGCGCGGGCACGATTCGATCGTTTACCTACCAAAGTACGTCGGACATTCGGGCACCCATCAGCGTGTGGGTCGCAGGACCTGAGCGAGGCGAGCAGACGTGGGTGCGGTCCCCATTGCATATATACGTATTCAGTCATATGGACAAGTTATGGAGTATGGACAGTAGAGCGGTCGGCAGTAACCAATAACCGGTAACGCGATATCATAACTGATACGCGGTTAATTTATTTGTATTATCAAATTATCACTAGTATCGATATTATATTGTTTTGATTGATATTATATCAGCATTTTGTATTATAGCCTCTATGGCACTTATTATGTTATTAGAATTTTTACGGCATTAGTATTATTTAATTATTATTTTCGGTTGACGAGTGGTTAGTCACCTTTATATTATATAGTAGGTGGGCGCCTACATCCCTATTTCAAATGTGATTATTATCATCATTATTTGTAAATATTATCCATGTCTGTTTTGTTGTGTGATATACTATTATAATACAGTCCACTTGATATTATTACCAATCCAAATTTGTTGATTATTATTATTGTTAGAATCCTATTAGTTTATATAACACATATTATTAAAATAAATTACACGACACAACATTGATTTTTTATACTAATGGTAAGTGATAACATTTATCTGAGCGCACGGTCACACAATAAGCCCTACCTTATAATAGTGCGAAGTGAAAAATCTAAAATGTTAAGTTTCTTAAACTTAATACCACTGTATTGAGGGTAGTTCTAAATATGAAGTGACGTTGAATCACGTATAGTAGAAACTGATTGTCGGATACTGCATAATATTATATTATCATGATTAAACTCAGAAAAACGCCACCCACTATGTTGAATCCAGTAAAAAGGAATTATATGAAAAAACCTAACCATGAAAAAGCCCCAAACCCCAAAAAGTTCTTCGAAAAAAGTCTGCCTATCAAAATAGTGAGACTCTCGTTGCAGCCAAGTATGCTCTTCGTTAAGTGAATAACATTGATACACAAATACATTCATTAGCAACAAATCTCTTTTAATTGTGTTGTTTATCACTTGGCCAGTTTCAAAGAAAATAACCATTAAGTGATTGAAAGTTGTTTTCAGTTGTTGACAACGACAAAGAGACGAAATCTGTAAAAACTAGCCAATTGATAAGCTATACAATTAAAAGACATTTGTCACACAAGAATGTATTTGTTTATTAAAGTTATTGACTAAAGAAAGATTATAGTTGGCCCGTGGCCGCAACGTAGGTCTCACTACTTTGGACTTTTCGGGTCTGGAAGTCGGCCATATTTTCACGGTTAGGTTTTTGTTGATTTTTATTTAAAATATATGTACGTAGGTAGTCTACAAAAGTGTTAATTTTTTTCAACATTTCAAACATTACTTCCACTTACAATTAATGGCCCCGCATTCACTTTGGTCGTGCAACACTGTCTTTCAATGATCATGAATGGTTAAGCGAACAATAATAATAATAATAATATAAGATATATTCAAACATATTATAAACCGTTTGGATCGACGAACCATAATATAATATCATGTACAGGAAACATTGATTCTCGAGTAAAACGAACACGTATGAACTGCTGTTCAAAATGAGCTGGATACAATATTATCCCCGCACATAACTTGTTTTAATACCTATATACTTTGCACGAAGTGTTGCTCGTTGTCGACATTGCATATTAAAATATTTTGCTTTCAGTCTGAAAAAGTCGACTTTGTATAAAACTGTTTTGACATACTTGCCACGTTCACCAAAATGAATACAAAACACGCCGTACAACGTCGCAGTAATAATAGGTATAACTATATAATACCCAGGTACCTGTTATCTATTACCTACTCAAATATAAAGCGACATAAATATTTCAATGATTTTATATCATATTTATTTATTTACGTATTATATTATATACCTAATATAATAAAATGTTTCAAATATAATATATTAAAACTACATACCCATTGATATTTAACTTCGATATAGAATATTCAATTTAACATTAAAAAATATACTACCAACTACACTACAGATAAGTATTATAAAATGGCTATTAAAGTATAAAAAAGGGAAATAATATTAATTCTTAAGACCGTCATTAAAAAAAAAACAAGTGTTATTTTATCCATTATATATTATTATTATAATACTTGTTTTATTTGTGTGGTTTTTTGTATTTTTGCCAAATCACCCTCGTTTTTTTTAATTTACACTGATTAAATCAGTTCGTGAAAATATTCTTAAGACCACAAAATAGAGAATGGGAATGTATATATACTCGTATTAAAAACAAAAAAATGGCGTTTATCTGGTGGTTTCTGGCAAAATCACAAATTGAAAGTCGCTTCGCTTAATACTATTAAAAGATAATCAAATCAGTTAGGTTTCTCTATGGGAGAAATAATACGAGACAGAAGGGGAAGACCATTAAGGTAAACAGTCTCTTGTAATTCAATTTATGAGTGACTATGTGCAAAATAATGACAAGGTTAAATCGGGTAGAAACCCATATAAACGGTTTTACTCGATTTCTGCAATCAGGTACATTTAAAACGGTACCAAAGAACTGTGGTTGGTTTTATTATATACTTTAGCCTACTTCGTAATTAAATATGTTGGTGCATTCAAGTGTAATTTACCAAACGTTTTTATTTTTATATAAATATTAGTGATGTATCAAGAAGTTTGAAATGGGTACAATGAAATCGATACACTTATTTGAAAACCAGTACAACTTATTACCGAGTAAATTGCCTTTACAATAAACTCTCTATAAACTAATCATCAAAGTTCACTGGGCACAAGGAAAATATCATATATATATATATAATATATATATATATAAAGTATATACTTATGTGTACGATTTATATCCACACGTTGATTTGTTCGTATAGAGAGAAACGAACAGTATTTTTTATATAACAATAAATAATACCTAATAACAAAAAATTATTTATTTAGCTGTTTGGATAATATGATTACTATTTTTTATATCTAAATTCACTTTAAAACACTGTGCTATTAATATGTATCCGTGTAATTTACAGGACACCTCACAAACAGTTACTATTTTAAAATGGTGACAGAAATGTAAACTCCATTACCTCACCACACTAAATTAATAAATTCTCGTGGCCCGTGGGACACCGTATACCTACCACTGCAGTGTATGTGTAATGTGTACACATATTATAGCATTCTACTTGTATGCATACGAACCTTTATTTGAGATATTCATTCTGCACATTATATAAAATGGAAGTACATTTAGTATTCAATAAGTGTAAATTAACTTAAAATAATCTGACCTAATTTTTTTTTTAAAAAAACAGCATAAAATGTGTAAAGTTTTTCGATTTATCGACCAAAAAAGAGTCGTTTTTTCGATGTATTTTACAAATTGTGTACAAAAAAGATACCGATAATTGTTATTATTATTGTTGTTACGGATAAAAACATTATGATTAATGGCATTAAACATACAATTATGAGCGATAATTTTAAAATGTTTGAATTCATAATCTCATTAATTGATTAAGTTTGGTTCTTTATATTCAAATTAAATATCAAATTTAATGATCATCAGTTTTTTATTGCCATAAAAGTGTAGACGTTAAAGAAGTATATGATAGATATTGTACACAATATTATGATTCATAACAAACCATACTAACGCTACTGTTATACATATTATTATATATTTTCAATTCTCAATATTTTTGTTACTTTAATACTCTAAAATCTCTTTTCAAAACAAGAGAAAATTACCGTATAATAATATACATATGTAGTCATATTGTTATTGTTTTTGTTTTCATCAATTTCATTGTCAGAAATCTGCATTAACGCAGTAACGCCTGTGTTTGAATAATCAAACAATAACACTCGAAACTCAAATTTCATTTCGTATATATTTTTAATTTAAGATAAAATATTTGAGTTTTGAGTGAAGGTACACTTTTCAAACTTTTTGTGAAAGCTATAATATTTTCTATCATAATATTAAAACTAAAACTAAAATATTGGTCAAAACTATAGGCAGATACAAAAATGAATGGTTTAATTTTTTATGATTGGACTCGTATGCAATTATCACTTTATCATATATATAAATATATTTAGCACTTTTGATAAAATACAATCATTCAAGTTTTACAAGTTACAAAAATAAAATGCACAGTCATATTTATGTGCATATTCATCAACACGCAAGATAATAAAAAGTCAGTCAATTAAATGTTTTCAATGTTGGAGAACACTTTCTATTGAATAACATTATTTGAATGGTAAACATAACTGTGGAAAAAACTTAGAAATTAAATTTTCAATACTTACTAAATTCAGCATAATCGACAGTTTAAATAATATAAATTGTAATCTATTGAGCTATTATCATAATGTTTATAAATATTAGGCCAGAATATTATATGCCAAATTTATATGCACAAAAGCCAAGTTTCCTAAAATCAACAATATTTAAATTCATTAATAATGATTAGAGTAATATCATAAAATGTTGTGATAACTTTTTATTTTCAAAGTATTTTTAGATATATTTTCATTTTAAACAATTATATTACATTATAAACGTGTTGATAGGAGCACAAGAGCAAACAAATGTAGACGGTATAACTGTATTGTAAAAATATTCGACATATAAGCGCGTATACAAAAAGGCAGGAAAGTGGATATCAATCTGCTGTACAGTAAGTTACAAGTGGGTCACTGTAAATGGTACTGTATGGATAGTATTAAATTTGAATTCAATGATATAATATCATTGTATACAATAAACGATTCTGAGTGTAGACGGTTTGTCAGTGTGAATATTTTAATATATTATGTTTATACCTATTGTTATTACTTATTATTAATACGGTTGTCGGTAAGTTGAATTAATATTATAAAATTACAAGAAAATAACTAAAATCGTTATTCTTGGTTATTTAATATATAATTTCGTCCAAATTTGAACATAAAATACAACTATAAAAAAAACTGTGTTATTATATTTTTGAGATTTTTTGGTTCATTTACGTAGAATCTTGTTTTAAATTTTTTAATCCTTAGCAACACAAAAGTTGAAAATTTTATAAATTTAAAATCTACAAAATCATTTTAAAATTAAATGTTGTCAAATATCGAACTTAAAATGCTTATAAAAAAATTGTGCTTATGTATTTTTAAAATGTTTCAACTACTATTGTAACAATATATCAAGAGCCATGTATTAATTTTTCATTCTTTTTGACTCAACAAATAACATTTTATTGACATTTATAGGATTTATGGAAGACCAATTTTGCGTAAAAACTACCTTTTTTCCTTAAATTTTATTTTTTTCCCTGTGCTTTTGAAAACTATTGAGAATTTTTTACTTTTGTCCCACTAAAGTACCAACTAGATTTCTATCAGAAAAGATACTACTGAAGGAAATCCAAGCATTTTTACTCACCTAAAAGGTGATGACAGATACAAATAAAAATAAAAAAAACAGACATCATTGTAAAATCAATATATTCATCGCTCCGTTCAGAATCTAAAACTTGTAAATACAGACATAAAAAAAAAAAATAATTAACGAAAAAGATTCTTTGATTTAGATATTTCAAATTTGTTCTTTTCAACAACAGCTGATTAATTTTTACTTATCGTTTTCTACCATTATGTAACACCTGTCTCCTCGTAATAAATAAGAATTTTCAAAATTAAATTACAAATAATTTATAACAAAATATGTTCTGTTCGTATCAATGTATATTGTACACATCTAATTCGATAAAATGGTTGTGTGACAAAAACCGTATTCTTATTAGGTTTCTTATAACAATAATTAAAGATACAAAATATAATACAATTAATAATATTAAAAAAAATATTTTATTTATTAATAGCTAAATTATAATAATAATATAATTTTAGTAGTAAATATGCTAATTCGATTTACTGTTAATTTGCTAGGTAGTTATCAATTTAACTTTATTTATTTATTGTGATAATATTATGATTGATGAAATAACAATTTTAAAATCGAGTAATAAATTAATACAAACAAAATATATTAGTTTATCACATATAAAGCAAACAGCGATCGTTGATTCATATTTATCCGTTCATACATATTCAGTAAGAATTTAATTTCCAATGGTAACATAATCGATTATAGTGAATTCAGTTGTAGGTAGTTAATATTATGAACGGGCACAGATTTATGGCAAACGCAACTTTTTTCTGTTTTTTTGTTTTACTTTTTATTGCTACAGACTACAGTTTAAACAATATCGGTAATACACAGTTTCAATTATTGAATTTAATTATTTATTCATCCGTTAATAGAGTTAAGTACAGTTTACATAAACTTACCGCTATTGTTAATGTAAATAAACATAATATTATATAATAGCTGCTCTATACAATCATGGAGTTACGGACAATAAAAAATTACAAGCGTCTTTTTTTTTGTGGGAGGGGGGGTCATTTCCGGAAATCAATTTAATTTTGAACATAGAAAAAAATTTATAATGCGATAAAATACGAATACTAAATATTATGTAGCTATATTTTATTCTTGGAGCAATATGCTGAGGACCGAGCATAACACGTGCCTACGTGACTTTAACTTTATTTCTGGAATAATAATAATTACCAATTATTGACGAAACAAATATATTTCTATTATCTATAATATTATATTATGTCAAAAATAAACGTTGTAAATTTAAGCTATCATCATTCGCCATGCCATCGGCCATAATAAAATCAATAAATTGTATTATAAGAGCTCATAATAATATTATGGTGTGGAATTGCATTTTTTGTTTTTACAATAAATATATTGGTACACAGCTGAAGATCATCTCCTAAACATCCATAAAAAAATCTGTATAAGACCACAGCCCCGACGAGTGTAAACATTGCAGCGGTGTGGTACAAGCCGTACAGCTCTCTTCCCTATTCACTCCTCTTATTATTATAATTATTAAATTGTCCCAAACCTCCGTAATTGGCGCTAATTAATATTTTGATACAAGTGTAAAATTGTTTTACCCCCGGCGCCGACGCTTTGGCGTGTTTTGAACACTGCGGAAATTGTTAGACACAGTAAAAAGGGTTCGAGGATCGAGGACGATAAATTAGTTTTGCTTGGCAAATGTCGTACAGTTGAATAAAGGTCGTGGGCGCGCACGCACAACTACGGTCGTACGAACGTGGTCGGCGGGATAATGTGCCTATATTCCAAAAAAAAAAAAAAGGAAAAAAAGAAAAAGAAAATAAAGAATGAAACTCTAGACCGAGAAACTTTTTGAATTACTTTTACCACCCGTACTCAATCCGAAGTCGGACGATCGAGCAACAATCATGATAATAACAACAATGATAATAAATGTTATTATAAGTTTTTTTTTAGGATTTTCTTCTACTCATACCTATATACCTTTAGAGCACAAGTACTTAAAGTGTTAAAAAAAAAAAAAAAATGCCCATATTATACCGTTCGAGTTCAAAGTGAGATATTACGACCGCGACAATTTACTGCAGCAGTATAATATGGATCATTCGGATCTTTTTCTCTGACTTCAACATTATTATCATCGTATTATACCAGTCATAGGTATAATTCAAATGATAATAAATACTTACACGTTTCTGGAACAAAGGAAAGTATCATAATAATATGAAATGTATGAAGTTTTAAGGTGCTATATTTGAATTAGTTTTTCTTTTCATTATATTTACGTACAGCTTATATTTTAGATAATCTTATCTAGAACACTCGACTTATTCACTTATAGGTTTTATTCACCATTTCACCAATCAATGTAACTTACAGAGAATCATAAATAATAATATGATACTCGTGTAATACATTATATTATTAAAAAAATAATACTTACTTAGAACAGCTTGATTATAACTGGGATTTACTTGTTTACATTTATAGTTGATGGTCGCCAATAAGGTTAATCTATCTCCTATATGTCTCCTAGAAAAAATCGAAAACGACCTCTTCGAAGTACTTAAGATTATCTAGTATTCAGACTCGATATCCAATCTTTTAAAAAAAAATATCTTTAACGTTATGCAATTGTAATTTATTTTACAAGACTACTAAAAAGCAAATTAAATAGATTATTATTTACAGACTTCCATTTTTGTGATTTGTCGTGCTTTACGATTTATATTTTATTCATATGACTTTATAAATAGTTTATTGCACAGCTATGTATTCGACGAAGAATTATTGCATATCTGAACCGTTTAAGTGTTTAACTATCACTGACGTTAGACTATGATAAAATATAATATATGGATAAAACTTCATAGTTAATGTTATACTTTATTAAAATAATACTACCAAGCGTATTAACTTTTAAAAAGAGCGAGGGACGTATTAAATTAAAGAGTTGGCGGTTTGATGTCTTTATTCGTTTATTGATATTTTTTTCCGGGATTAACCATTAACAGTGATCGATTTGACTAGAAACCAAGTTTATATGGTATTTTGAAGAGGACATTTTTTTTTATTTTCTCAGTAATTTTTTTAAGCGCGTAAGGAACAAAAGCCGACAACCATTGAAAAATGTTTCTGAAGAAATGTCAGCGTGCACGGTTTTTTTGTTCGATCCCTACTCATAATTGTTTTTGGAATCCAATAATGGTTTATCGGTACGCTTTCAGATTTGATACCATAAAAGTCAACTATCACGGGCCAAAATAAGTAAAACTCAATTAGTGATTTTTAGACTTTTTATGAGTAACCCGGTCGGCTCTTTTATATTCGATTACATATAAAAATGATTCCATGATATCTCATAAAATATAATTGACATGTATATGTATAGCTATTAATATTTACAACATATTGAGCAAATAAAAAAACATATTTTTATAGTCACGATATTCACATTAATAATTCACACATACCTAAGACACCATTGTCTAAGCGTATGTAAGTTTTTTTTTTTTCTAAATAGATTAAATATTATTCTCAGAAATATAAAATATATCATTACTGCATGCTTAGGTGTAGGCGTTATAATAACTATTATATTTTGCGTTTGATAATTAATTCTTCACTATTTTATGTTTTACGAATTGTAGTCGATGTGACCAAATGAAAATCATAAAACGCATTAATATAATGTTGTATACATCACGCCATTTCTTTTCCGGCTGTATTGCTGTAAACCTTAAAAGAATGTAATTCGAATTGGGCTACGAAATGAAACAATAAGAGCTGTAATTTTAACTTGAGAAATAAGAGAATAAGGTCAACATTCCTTTTGAATTCCCAAGTCAATAGACAAGAAGGAAAGTCATAAAATGTATTCGACACATTGATCTATGTTTCCCAAAAGTCTTAGCTTTATCCTTAACCAAACTTGAGTAGCACGAACGTCGTGTAGGTATGTTTTTTTCCAAAATAAGATCAGTTCAACTTTTTTGTCGGCTACTGTAGATAAATTTGTTATTTTTATATAATAAAGGTAGATTCAGTAGGTATTATTCAAATTTACTTAAATCTATTTATGTTATAAAAAAATGTAACCTTCAATGATGATTATAATAATATTATAATATAATGTATATATATGAAAAAACAAATAATAACAACGAAACAACATCAACTAGTTATTATATGCAATTTACGATAACTGGTACATCCGTCAAATGGATTTAATAAAATAATATTATTCTAATTATTAATTGATGCTAATTGGTACGATAAAATACATATTTTTAGAACATTTTTAATGTTATATAATTGTAATAACATGCGTAAGCTGACGTATGAATAGGTTATTGAATTCATTTATAACATTTATATTATAACAGTGACTTACAACAGTGAATAACGTAGCACACTCAACACCTACAACTATACAGCAGTATGGCTTACCAGGTTTTTCTTAATGTGTAAATGTATTTAGTTACCAAGGTATATATAATTTAGTGCTAAAAGTTGTATTATAAAAATTAAACATAAAGCTTGTCATTAAGATCTTAACTGTAGGAAGTTCACAAAAACCAGCCACAGGTGCAACCAAATGTTCAATGTTTAAACTATAGTTAAACTTTCAGATTCTTCAGTAGATAATATTATTCCATATAAAAGTTTTTGTTCTTAATTCTCTTTTTTTTAATTTAATTTTGTCATCGCACATCACAAGTTTATATCAAGTAGCAATAATGTGTTTTTTTATAATATGTACACATAGTTTTATTTAAGATTTAAATTAGGTACATACCTAGTTTGAATCAGTGGTGAATATCAGGGGGGGATAATTGCTGGACCACCCACCCTTGGGATTTTCCCTACCACTATACATTATTAAAATATAAAAAATGGGAGGGGTTGAACGTCACTATCCCTGTGGATTTGAAATTCAGCCCCCCCCCCCCCCCTAAGAACTAGGATATATCCACCACTGGCTAAAATTCAACTACAGCTACGTATTTGTATTAAAATATCTCAATTTTTAATAAATGTAATAATTCTAATTTGAAGTACATTAAGTTTATAATTAAAAATGTATAATTGAATGTACCAAGTACTTAACCAGATCAACTGTATATATTTTATTTTAATTTTATTCACCGAAACGTGGATTCATTCTTAAATTTAATTAAAAGAATAACAATTTCAATTAGCATGACTGCGCAACGTGACGTCTTTCAAACCTGGTTTTGTTTTATGTTTGTGTTGTGTGTACTAAAGGTTAATATTATAGCAATTTAATGTGTAACATACACATGTTACGTTTACTTAAAAACATAGTTTTTCAGACAACAAATATAATATAAATTTATAATTTTTTTTAAATATAGAAAACAAAAATTATATGAATTGTTGACTTGATCGACAACGTTTTTTATAAAAACTAATTTTGATCAGTATAAAATATTAAGCACAAACTGCATGATTCAATTTTTTCTTCTAATTTTTCGCTTGTTGATTCAGACCAAAGGTCTTTGTCAATGCTCATCGTCACAATTGGATAGAACTATTTACTATTATACTCGTAGTAAGGAGATCATAGCAATCATGTGATTTACATATTTATCCATTCGTAATGTCATGGATTTACCCGGGGGGGGGGGGGGGGGCTAATCTACTGCCTTACTACCTATGTTAGCCGTTCAGCCTAGAACTTAAGATTTTAAATGACATACCTAGGAAGTTAAAAACCCCGTAAAATTGGATTTGATTTTTTTATTTTTTATTTATACCGTCAATACATTATTGTAATCTGTTAATTTAATTTGTATTAGTTAATACTTATTCGTTTCCATAAACCCTGCAGTGAGGGGATGTGGGTCATTTAGGAAGCCCACTACCCCTTTGATTTCTTGAGTACGCCATTGATATACTCTAACGAGTAAAATCTAGTACCTAGTAAAGTATCTCAATGCCCATAACTTAAAATTTAAGAAGCATTTGTAATGGGCTTAAACTTTTATGAGTTTTATTTTAAGTTCTTAATAAAGAATAATAGTTCTCCTTAAATGGAAATTATTAATGGGAGCTTTCTTTTTGAATGTCTTAATAACAATATCATTTAACTACTATAATTTATTATTTTTAATTAAGAACATTGTCTTGCACATTCATTTGTCCTACCTTTAGCAATATTAAAACTTCTAGTGCGTAATTTATATTTAATTTCAATAATAAATTTATATTTTAACACATTAGGTAATATGAGAAAGTTGTAATACGGTATTAATATCAAGTATTTATTATCACTAAACGTAATTTACAAAACACAATTCCAATCTTTTAAATTACGATTTAGACTTTAGAGTCTAGTTGAATATTTAAATAGCTATATCAAATATTAACTTTCTTAATAAGAATTCTAGGTAGGTAATAATATTTTATGTGTTTCATTCATTAATTAGGTATGCATGTTATGTAGATGTTTAAATAAAACCAAACATTTTAAATTTTGATATGACCTAATAAACAATTAAAACCGTAATGGACATTGAAGATAGAGAGAGGGTAAATAAATAATCTAACTAATTTGTTTACATATTTTTAACTATAATATATCACATATTATCATTACTTGTATATGTAAGTATTTAGGTAAATTAAAATACAATTTTACGCAATTAATTATTATTTATTATTTTTATTTTTCTATTGTAAATTTTAATATAACACAGCAGTTAAAATAGAATTATTGTGTTGGTTTAATATTTACTAGTTTTATAATATTATTTATATATACAAACTAGTATTTAAAATCAATGCTAATACTAACTTTAACTAACCATTTAATGTTGATCCAATTCATTATTCATATTGTTTGTATATATATATTTTATAATGGGTATAATGATATAACTAAACGTCCAGTTACTTTGTCATTGATCACTACAACAGTAGTAGTCGGATCTAGAAACATCAAGCTACCAATCACCATCGTATCTACTTTGAAGTCTTAACAAGGGTCGTTTTGCTAAGTTAATTTTCCCTTAAAAGTTATCAATAGTCATATTATATTCAACCTTTTCTTATACCAGACTACAAGACTCAAAATAGGTACTTATCAATTAGGCGCTAAGCTAATTTGCATTTTGAACATTTCCATTTGACAGTATTAAGTTAATATTTTATAAATTTAATTCAAACAATTTTTGAAACTTTTTATTCTGAATTTCGGTAAATATCTAGTTTTTAATATAATGATTATAGTTAAATTCTATAAACCATATGAGTTATGACACTAATTGTTTTCATCTATTGTATACAGATTTAAAAATGATTGTTTTTGGCGTGATAGCATCCAAATTATATAGAATAATAATTTTCAATTAATTTTGTTTTTTCCTCAAAGACACTTTGTTAAATGTATAACAAACAACTGTGTTCTACTATATTATGTAATTAAATGCGTCATGGACAAAAACTAATTAAGTGTTTAAACGAAACACAAATGTACTCATGAGTTTAAAATAATTGACTAACGTTGTTTGTGGACATTTAATATAAGTACATCTTGTTTTTATTATTTTTACTCTACTACAATTTGCAAGCATAATTTTGATATAAATCATGCCAAAAGCTTTGTACATATTATGTTACTAAAAGGTAGTGGTTGTTTTCTAAATTATTTCACAATGAACTTAAAATATGAACCATGAACGGAAACTAAAGAACGGTTTAATTATTTAAAACCATGTTTTTGTTTGTAAATAATACATTAGAGGGGAAAAATAATGATATATTATTACACGGTTTGTGTTTTCAATAATAATACAAATTTAAATATTATATAGGTATATTATAATTTTTTATTTCATAAGTAAACCACGATAAGTAATATAAGTACCAATATGATATTTAAATAATAATTACAATGTCAAATTATAAATAAATTTTCTTATTTATGTATCTAAAAATAGATACTCATGTTTTATTTGGTACTTGTATATATAGTACATATCGACTACGTAGTACAATTACAGCGATGGTTTCATATCATTCAATTTAACATATAAATATTATTATAATATGATGAGTTTAATTTGTTATTTACTCGAGGATTTCGAATCATATATATAATTTACGATAATATACTTGACTAACAAAAAAATCTACGTCGCTTACAGCTTTTGTTATTTATGCGCGTTATAGGTACGAACTAGGTCAGTACCTTAAAAAAATTGAGTTTTAATAAATAATACTATGAGTACAACTGTAGGTACAAGCTGAGAATCATAACATTATTCACGTAGTTTGCAAACAAAGAATATGGTATGATACTACATAAGTTTTATAGGTATACTATTTTATTCCACAAAAATATTTATACTTAACATATTTATTCAGTCAGTTGAATTTCTTTTAGTGGGTAGGTAATAAAATAAATAAAGAATATTGTACTAATGTTTATTTATAGTTATACCTATATTATGTTTACGTGTTACTGTGTACCTATGTGCACACAGTCAGTGAGTGAATACTAACAGTAACCGGCGAATTTAGTCGACATAAACCTAAACTGTTAGTGAATTTTGACAAATTTATTAAAACTGCACTTTATACACTGTTTAATCGAAGCATCAATATGACATAGTACACACGATTTTTCCCACAGTCAAAAATACTCTTAAGACTTATTTTGTGATTTTCATTTGCTGCAATAGTTACACTACACGTTTGTTTCCCACATTACAAAATCTCATTCTGGAACCAAGCAATAAATAATAATAAAAATAAAAAAAAACCCACTGAAAATCTGTCTTCAAGTATTGGCAATAAAAATGTTTCGTTCGTCAGAACATATTAAGTATCTTCCAGATCATGATGCATATACCCACTGTACACATACATTTACATCCAGACGTTTATCTTGAAAAAAATGGATCTCGAAAGCATTTTAGCTATTTCATTAGATATAATATAAAACTATTTTTAGAAATTAAATGCCAAAAGTGATTTTATATGTCCATAAATCAATTTTCAGTGTGCAAAAAAAAACTTAATATCAGTCGATGTAATTTCAACGGTTCAACAAATTGCATCGCTAAATTTATGAAAAAACGTAATCTACTTAAAAAATGATGGACAAGTATAACAAAAGAGGTGTAAAAAAAAGAACATCGCAAAACATTTTAGTTGTGAAAATATTGGCATTTTGTATGATCAAAATACCATGAAAGTTTGTTTAATTCCAACATGTAAAAAAACTCGTTTCAGATGTGCCTACCTATATAGGTAGCTTATGTATGACTTAATAAAATATAGACTATTTAAATTTTGTAAAACAATTTTATACAAATAATTTTTCAAATTAATTTAATAACTTGGCACATATATAATAGATCATCTAGAATAATCATCTAGATTTATTATTTTATTTATTTAACTTGACATTACCACGATAACTGTATTTTAATTTATATCTATAATTATTCATGGATAAAAATCATATTCCAAACCAATGTAAATGTTTCAAACGTGAGTAAATAGGTTTGTATGATATTTTTTTGGGAATTTATTTTAAAACATACATATTTCTATACTTTGAATAGAAAAAAAAGTACAAATCTGTCTGCAAAAGTGTGAATTATTAGTTTAAATAAAAACGACCAAGTAAAAAATATAAAAAACAAAAGAAAAGTTGGTGAACATAAGAAATAATTTTTGTGTCAGAAACAGACATAATAAGTAAAATATCCGGAAAAAAAGAACTGTGAAGTTCTGAAAAAAAGGTATTTTATTGCTGAAAAGTATAATATATAAATCTATAAAAATTCGTTTGATGTGTCTTACCTTAGTTTTGTTTTTTTTTAAATATTTATCTTTAAAAATGAAACCAGAATATACTTGTGAAGTGCTGGAGAAAATCATTTAATATCTTAAAATTAAAATTATACGTAGCTTGGTTGAAAAAAAATGCATATACTCTGCATACTTAAAAGATTTGAGAATTATCAGTAATTTGAATAGAGTTTCTATCAATTAAGCATTAGTGTTTATAAGTTTTAAAATTTTAATACGACATCATATTATTATTATTTATTTACTAGTAAAAACTCTGTTTTTAATCATTTTAATATTAATTGTAATATTATATACATTATATAAGAAATATAAGTGGAATATGAGTAAAAGTTTATGAAAGTACACATAACATAATGTAGGTACATAATATACAAACTTCAAGAAACAATGTTTGAACGCATAAAGACGCAAATTACCTAGAAATTCTCCCGATATTAATATGATAAAAATTAGATCAAGTTGGTACATATTATAAGAGTCATCAGTATTAAAATTTCCAGTAGTTTTCACGATAATCAGAAAAACAAAAAAAAACAGTGGAAAATTACAATATTTACGCAACACCTGCATACCACGTAGTTTTCAATAAAACAGATGTTAGTTGTTTGCAGTTGCATACTTCAAAAATGAATAAGCTTAGATACTTGAAACTTTCACCAAATATATTTTATATTGACATCATTTAGAAACCAAATAGTTTTCAAATTTATTTCGGCTTTTTTTGAGGTATTATTATAAATTTTTTTTTTCTGTTTATGTTGATACCATTTTTTTATCCATGCCTAACAATTTATAATAAATGGTTTCTTATAGCAGTTTATCTAAAAATTAAAAAAAAAAAATGCAACATTTTTTTATAGGTATTTTAAGTTCAAAATTTGATGAAATGTCACAATTAAATTTTAAAATAAAAATGTTGGACTTTCCTCTAACAATTTTAGATATTTCTTTGTAGTGTTAATTATATTTTGAAAATTATAACGTAGTGCGTAACTATAATATTATTATTTAAAAATCGTATGCATAAATACTTTACACTCATTAGTCGTTACTGACCAACAAAAAATAATATAGGTACCCACGGACAAATAAATTATATTTCTTTGTTAATTATTTATTTTTGTTGAAACATATAACAATATCACAGTTGTCACCTTAAAAAATATATAAACGATAGTATAATATATAGGTTAACTATAATCGGTATATTTATACGATACAATGTTTTTTATGAACTTCAGACCTAACGCCGAACGGGCCTAATGCTTAATGACATCAATGAAATATACAGGTCTTTGAACTATTTTACAGCCGCGACACCAAATAATAAATAACCCCAGGTACAACACATTTGGTAATGCGCGTATAGGTATATATTATATGGTTATGTATATGTTATATGTTTATGAATATATATATTAATATATATTATATGAATGTGTGTTTTACACTTTGAACCACTGCTTCTCTTGTATAGGTACCATTGTGAGTGAGAATCCATTTTGTAACACATTTGTACGCCGGGAGAGTTAAGGTTCCTTCTTTGTAAAACCGAATACATTAAGGTAGATGAATATATTTTAGTAAAGAAAAACAATTTTATTTTTCGTTCCGAATAAATCTAATTTTACGAGAGATTCAAACATGATCCGTATGCTTTTGACAAACGTGTAATGTACTAATGTGTTTTCTTTTTTTCTTTTTTATTTAACTACGATACCCTGTGTATAACGTATACTGGGTAATAGTTATTAGGTAACCTGTAGTAAGTTGAATTACACATTCATGTACAGCAAACGTCACACGAGATAAAAAGGAAAAAAAACTACACAAATAATATAATAACGATATAAAATAAGGTATATGTAATAGCATTAATTATAATGCTCTTTAAATGATTTGAAACTGAAAACTGTTCATAATGTAATTGTTTTGAATTCCTCCGACACATTTCCCAGAAAAAATAATATAAAGAACAATATGAATTGTTAATTTTAAATTCGCTCGAGCAATTCCATTACATAATAATATAATATTATGTATTGTTATTATTATTATTTTAGAGAGTAGAGATACGCGTTACAACGTATAATATTATACATTAACCATGGTTTATAAATAAATAAATTACAAGAAAAAATATTCTACTAAAGATGAAAGTAATAGTACGTAACTATTAAATGTTTGGGCTTTGGTTAAATATAAGGGTTTGGTTGTAAATGTAAGTTCTCTACACTACAAGTAGCTACAATTAGTGTGGATCATTGAAAAACATAATTTAATGAAAGTCGGACACGGATTTTATTTTAGGAATGCCGACAGTCATAGCAAAATCACTAACGTTTGAGAGAAAAGTTTGAAAAAATATTATTAACTACAATATAGTTGGTAAACCGTTCTTAGCGAAAAAAATGCAGACTGATGGTAAAAAATGACCTGCACTCAAATTGGTTTTTATGGTTTCTAAAAATGCATTGTTCATTTATAAAAAGGAAACAACACAGGTTTGAGTGCCGATGTCAGCTAAGCAAGTCGAGAGTCCAGCACTCAGACTTTTTATTCGATCCATGGTTTTTATTTTATTATTTAAACTTGACACCTAATGATATATACTTTTTAAATATGTATCTTAAGCACTTTGCAGCAATTTAAAATTCTATTAAGAATGAATGGTGTTTCTATTCGTATTCTCCTTTCCCAACAAAAATAACAGTCGATAGTTATTGGTTTGACCCTGAGCAACATCATAATAGGGACGTTCAGACGTTTGTATGTCACGATATGTTCCGAAAATCTTTAACGTGACCTCGGTATAGTTTCTGAAACTAGTTGGTTATTATAAATGCACACAATGCATAATTTGATAATTTATATTACCCTTCTGGTATCCATTTCCGTCACATTTATTGTCATTTATTAGATATTTTATTTTGTTCGTCAACTTTTTTATTACGGAATTGAATAAAAATAAAAATAATCGAAGTAATTTTGAAACATTTTATCATAATGGTTTTTCAAAGTTTTATAATTTAGAACAAAAATAAAATGCTAAGACTACTAAAATTAAATTAAAAATACAATTAATAGATAGTTTTAAAATTTTAAAGTATTAATATAACCTATACCTATTGGTATATAATGTATTTATAACTTACAATAAAAATAAAGATATTTTATATTTTCATGGAATAGGTACATTGTATTTGTGCCTTGGTGCTTATAATACTAATCTGGTCACAAATGAATATGACGTTCATGTTATTTTATTAACCACTGGCTCAATATTATTTTTTAATTTTAGTTTTAAATATTAATTAATGGTATAAATATGTAATTTATATTTATATTTTAACACATAGTCCTTGCGATAGAACTTAGATTTTAATACCATAAATAATATTATCTAAATATATATATATATATATATGATCTTCAGTTTTTAGACACTAAAATGCCCTCAAATAATAAAAGAAAATTCAAAAATGTCAAAAATGTTTTAAAGAAAACGAAGATTTGTAAAAAAAAAAAAAACAAAAACACAATATAAGAAGCATAAATAATAAGAGAAACAGCATATGCATACGATGGAACTACCTAATAATTACTAATAATTAAACAAGTCAATAACATATGCTGCTCATAACATTAATGTATTATGTATTCATAATAAAATGTTATTACAGGAACACGCTAGTAAGTGTATGTTATAATTTCTACGAAAAATACGGTTGTTTTAGTTTACATCAAGGAACACAACAATAATATTAATTATTATTAGTAATTCGTGCACTATCCTCCTTAACAGCATAGGTAAATGTTAATACAACAAAGGGGCGTGTAGGTATTAACTCACAAATGTCGTTGTCAGCATATATTATTCTTAAATTCCTGCTACCTGTCTAAGGATATTTGGGAGGCAAAATGTTTTTAAAATTCCCGTATGGTCCAAAAAAACAAAAACGATAAAAATTCTAAAAAATTCTGTACAAACATTTATTTAAAATTGAAAATTAGATGCCAAAAATGGAAAATCATAAATCCACACTCTCCGTGACAAATCTTGGTACCCAGCGGTCCCAGACAAAGCAATGCGCTTAACATTCGGGAAAATAATACATTTCACGGTGAAATCCACGTTTTAGTGCGTCTGAGGCTTAGGCTATAATAATATGTGTAATAGGTATTGTTTATATAATATAGTGTTTAACTTTCAACAAAGTAGGACGGACAGCGAGCGAGAAGACGCGGAGGCGATACCGACGGCTTAATTTAACCCGTTTGCGATGGACGTGTTTTTCGAATAAACAGTGTTATAACTTATAAGTTATACAGGCTGTATAATAGCTTCGCCACGAACATCGTTATTACATTATACACCATGAGCGTATGTAAGCGTGGGCGCCGAGCATCACTATAGCTGCCAAGTTTTCGGTCCATTTAAAGTTTGCCGATACGTGGTCCGGTAAAGTTTAAGTGTATTTGAATCTCTTTGACACACCCTTTATCCACGTTAAACGGATCAAATGCTTTATTGTTTCTCCGTCGTTTTACCTTATAACGTACAGCTTTAATAAACCTTAACGAAAATCGTCTTAGTTTGAATTTCATATACTACCTATTTGAAATATATCGAATTTTCGATGAAGAAAAAATATGAGTTTAATGGTTCGTAATACAATATTATCAGGATTGTATATAGGTGCAATTTTTTAAATTTTATTTCAAGCTAATAATTGCTATATATTATTTTCTTATATGACACATACTGACATACCTATACATATTATGTGTCCCGTAATACGTTGGGTCCCAGGTAAAAAATGTTCGATAGGTTAATTGCGTCACGAGACCCAAATTACATACTGATTTAATGATTTTATGTCATTGTTATCGAATAGGTAACCAGATGAATGGTTGTGGTTAATCGTTTAGAACTGTTATGATACGCCCTATATATACGTTACAATTTAACATAGGTAGTACATAATAATATATTCTCAGTTGTCTGAAAATATCATATTTCATTGAAATGTTAGTGTGTCGTAACGCCCTTAACAATGAAATGATGAAAACCAGTGATCTTGAAGTTAATGTTGTGCAGTCCTAAATGGAATAAAAATTATTTATTAAATATGGTCTTCCATTTAGTAAATTATGTAATTGCAAATCATAATATTATGGAAATGTACGCAAGTGCATTTAGTTTATTTGAAAATTCGAAATTATATCATTATTCAACATAATAATTTAGAAAATCATCACAACTCAGAAAAATCGTCAATACTTCAACAAAAAATATTTTCAAAGTCTCTAAAAAAAAAGTAATAACCATCAAGAACCCACAATAGTCCCACAAAAATCCAACAAATATATTATGCAAGAGTACAAACAATATGATGGTTTTTCGTTTACTACGACTGATGCTATAATATTTGTACGATAAAATATGTATAACGCCTTTGGAGTTATTCTTCTAGAAGTTCCTAAATCTGTACAAGAAGTGCACGATGCATTATCAAAAATAAAATATGTTATTATACTAACGAAATAACAATAGAAAATCGTATGCCAGTAAATGATGGAAAAAAATAATGTTATATTGTTTTCATATAAAAAAGACTGTACTTACATTTTAAATACATGTATAATTGTGATTCAGTACGTATATGAAATTAAAATGGTAATGGAACATTTCGACATTGTTCTGATTTTTTTTTAACCAATTTTTTACTAACTGTGAAATAAAAAAATTACTATTATATATAGACACCTCTGGCATTTTTGCTTTTACTGAACAAGAATACAAACACGTATGTTCATGAATTTTATTATTTTATAAGCGAACAATAAAAAAAGTGGGCAAGTACACATAGAAATCAGTTATCCATTTAACTTTTACTTAAATTTTTGAACAACCAAATTTTAAATTATGTGTTTAGAAATGTTAAGGTAACACTAGTGTGCAACTGAATTAACATTTTAGTTCAACAATACATATTGTTAAAATAATAAAAAAAAATGATATTGGTTTATTAATTTATATGTTGTTGATTTGCACATTTATTTGCAGTCACATTGAAGATAATAAGTTTTACATACCGCATTTATTTATAACAGCACCAGTTGTATTTACGACTTGGTATTAAAATCATATACAAATATTCGTGTATTCAGTTATGGTTAAAACAAAACCAATACATTGTTGGATAAAGATACAATGACATCACTTTAACACCACGAATCTTAATTTAACCACTGTAACTTTTAATTTCACCAAACTATAGGTACTTAGATCTCCATTTAAATAACAACGTTTTCCCATTATTCACAATGTTAGATAGTGGTTCGGTAGGTTAAGCGGTAGGTTAGGAATCCCACAATGGATGACCGGTATGTAGATCAAAACCGAAGCCCACAGTAAATAAATTTTGCATTTTTTGAAATATTTATAATGTGATATAATCAACAACTAGTGTCAAGCTAACATCAAATAAGTGTTGGATTTACTAAATTATGTTGACCTGTTTGCTAGTAATATTTAAATACCAAGCTTACTCCATCTGGAAATCTACACTCAAATGTGTTCAATAATGACACGTTTTATTATAAATTCAACCCATATTTTTACGTATGTAGCCTTTATGTCATAAAGTAGGTGTCGAGTGTCCAATAGGCGGGAAATTGGATATGTTAATAATAATAATCATTAAATAAATAAATAACACAAGTGTGTATAGATACAAAACCGGTTACTTTTTTTTTATTATTATTATAAAATGCCTCAACTCCTAAGGTTATATTGGAATTTCTAGATATACAATTTACATTACATTTTAAGTTTTATACAAAATATTTTAAATATGATACATAAATGGTTTGAATTATTGTAGTTAAATGTGATATAATCCATGTGTAGGTATAACCCACGGTTACTTATAAATATACCGCGGACGAAATTTGCCTTTACACTTTTTTATAATATATATGTATTAAATTAAATGTTTCGAAAAATCATTGTTTATACAATGAGTTTGGATATGAAAGGTATACCAAAAAAAATAAATGACATACAATTACAAATATCGCGATGTTAATTAATTTATTAAAATTAACTTGTACTTATACAACTTAATTATTTTATTGATTATTCTCCAATAATAAGATTTTAACTGTTTCCTAGATTATTTTTTTGTTATTAAAACATATAATATACATATAGCAGGTAAATTATGGACTGTTAAGATATAGATATTAAAATTCCTAAAAGCTTACCCATTTATGTTTTACAATTCCATAGTTTTTTATAAGACTTTTTATCTATAGATTCTGAACGGAGCGATGAACGTATTGATTTTTCAATGATAGGTGTGTTTTTTATCACATTTTGTAGCAGTAAAATGCTTTGGCTTAAAACTATGAGAGTGGATTCTGGTAGGTATCAAATTGGATCTAATTCAAAAACGGACGACTGTAAACACTTCAAATTTTCACAAAATCTCTGTATTATCATTTCTTACACGCATGGTCTAAACATTTTGACTATTTTTTAACTATTTATAGATATTTTAAATTTTATTTAATTTTTTCTATAAATGTCGATAAAAAATTGTCCACTTGGTCAAAAAATTTAAATATTGAATACAAGGTTCCTCTATTTGTATTATTATATTTACTTAAAAATATTATTGGGAACATTTTCTTATTTGAAGTTCAAGTTTTAAAAAAATTAGTAAAAATTACAAAATTTCGTACTTATTTAAAAATTAATAAAATATTTATTATTTATGGATGACTGTTTTTTTTTATACAAGGTTCCTCCTAAGTAGTTAATTCTGAAACCAAACAATTTAAATAATATATAACCGCAATTATTTTTTTAATAGACATTTGAAGTTCAAATTTTGAGGATATTTAAACGAAGAATAACCATTTTAATTAGGTATTTTGTTTTGATTTAAAAATACTATTCGTAGGTAATTGAAACTTTTGTGAGTGCATATATCATTAATTATTATTTAACGCACAAGGAAGCAATACAACACATAATAATATACAACTAGATAGAGCAAATTATTGTTATTAATTCACAAAAAAAAAAAATAGAAAATCCAAAATCCAAAATCAAATAAAAGTGGTTAATATTTAAAAAAAAAACTGCAATAAACGTTAAAACGTGGTATGTAAATAATAAAATAATCTTAGAACAGATTATAATAATATAATATACCGTTTCATGATTGAATAAAACACCTTTACTACAAAGTGCAAACTATACAATTCAAAATCTGAAAGACGGAATGAAAAGTAAATCATTTATTTAATGGCTAAAATTGGAAATGTAAAATCATAATTGTAATGTGCCATCACCCCCCTATAATCTATTATATTGCAAAGAGACTTGAAAAAAAAAATAATACTTTACTGACTTTACTTCTACTCTACTACGATCATTGAATTCAAATTTAACACAACCATTATACAAAGGCCCACTCGATACTATTACGACTGTACAGCGCAGTTGATAGTGGTAACCACTTGCCTGCCTTTTTTAATTTATTTTGTTCAGAATAAAGGCTTCGACATTTGTGTCATTAGCCTTGTTTGGGGACTTAAAACTCTTACGTGGGTATTATAACTTTTATTATAATTGTTATCAGACGCAAATAAGACATGTACCAAATATTTGTAATGATTTTAATCTATAGCTGAAACCAATTTATACCATGAACTTTTCTGCGCATAGTTTTACGGTAGGTATTGACTGAAAAGTTAAAAACTGTAAAAATATAATTTTATGATATAAATATACACAGTTAAAATAATTAAATATTAATAATATAATGAACGATGCGATGTTTCTGAAATATCTAGATAATTCAAGTTTAATCAATTATTTTAATTGAAATATCAAAAAATGTATTATGATGATATTTCCATATGCAAAAAAAAAAAAATTATGATATGCTTGATATTGGCTGACAGACCGTTTCGCTTCTCAGAATCGTTTTTCGCTTACAATGATATATCATTGGATTCGAATTTAACACATCCATTACAGTGACCCACTATCGACACTTGCTGTACGGCACTACATCAGAGCGGTACCCACTTGCCACCTTTTTAAATTTAATTATATTAAAAATAAAGGCTTCGACAGCCTTTACATTAGCCTATACATATTTTACATAAACATATGAATTATGATTAATACTAATATTTTGTATACTTGTATGCTTAACTATAAATTATTGTTGCATTACATTGGGCACCTGCCTATACAATTAAATCGTTTACAGTTACTTGCGTATAATAATATATTGATATATCCTATTTTTAAGTGTTGATACTTTTTAAAAAGCCGCAGACAAGTTGGGCAGGTTTCGTAGTGTCAATACATAATATAATATTTGTAATTTATTATTCCGGAGCTGTAAGACGTTGGTGTGTTTTTACGTCAATAAATCCAATAACAATATTATCATATTATAAACTCACTAATAACGGCACTGGCATATTATGGCATGGCAGCACATTACGGATGATAATCACAACAACATTGTTGTTTAATACGACAAAATATAGTTGTGGTTACGACATATTATAATGATATGATACCTACTCAGTTTGGCACAAAAACGAATCCGTTCGCTGGTAGACAAATCTTTTTTGGCTGCTGCGCCTAACGGCTAACGAGCGTCATAATATATTATGTGGTGTTCGAAACATTATGAATATTATAACGACTGTGGCAATGTTGTTCGACAAACGTAAACGCGATCAACCGTAATTGTTATTACAGAATAATAATAATAATTATGATATATTTCGATGTTTGATGTTTTCAAGTAGGTAAGAAAATAATATGTTCGATATTGTATTGTGAATTGCACATAAATCATAAAATACTAATTTATTTCTTTACACCAATATTAAATTAAATTTTAATAACAATTATAATATTATATACTTAAAACCTAATACTTGTCATAAAGCATAATAAATGTAAATATTATATTGTACGAATTTCAATATTTAAATGTGTCGTACCATGCAATGCATTAGGTACTGTGATAAAATAGGTTACGTTCTAGATTTTTTAAATTAAGTCAGAATACAAAAATTAAATATCGTAATGATATAATGATAAACGATAAAACTAAACCTATTCGTAACGTTTACTGTGATAAAATAGGTTACGTTCTAGATTTTTTAAATTAAGTCAGAATACAAAAATTAAATATCGTAATGATATAATGATAAACGATAAAACTAAACCTATTCGTAACGTTTAACATTTCATAAAAAATTTTAATATCGTCAGTAAAACTATTCAACTGGACTCGTCTTTTTTAATTATTCCAAAATATAATTTTAATCCATCTACATGACCTACGCAATCATTTCAAAAAATGTTGTTTATATTCTCTGAATCACATTATTCTTAAAATATTTCTTTATGTTGAGCTAGTCTTAAAAAAACGTACACAGTTATTTTCAAAAGTTTCAACCAGAGCTAATTTGTTTATAAACATAGTTACTAATTTCCGATTTATCGTCATGTTTCTAAAAAAAAAAGCATTAAGTAATTGAAATCAAAACCTGCAGATAATATCAGATTACAATTACTAGATAATTTATATTCAAATCAATAAATACAGTGTTTGTTCTAATATCTTGTATCAGCTAATAAAATAATATAGACACTATATAAGACAACTATTAATATAATATATCATTGGACATAATGTATTATAATATTAGAATCAATTAATGTTCACCGCCATCTTTAATACCAAATTGAAAGAGTTAAAATAAAAATAATATTAAACTAAAATAAGGTCGATTTATTTATTTATCCATTATAATATAAAGGATATAGGTATCAAAGACACAACTTTTAAAAAATTAACCAATTTAAAACAATCAATCCTATCGAGTTATAAAAAGAAATAACCTTTCATGATACATCAGTATACATATATTATGTACAATTAAAATAAATTAGGTATTGTATAAAGCCAACTCACTGATCGCAAGTACCTATTATTTATTTTACCCATAGACTTGTGCAAGAATGGCACAATATTAGTGCGAAAGCATAATGTCTGTTACATAATTTTCTATCGCTTTGACGTTTTATATGGAGATTTTTTTCAAAATATGCATAGCTGATTTACAATAATATAGGTACTTGTATACATAATTAGAATTTTATCATTAATTATTCATGAAATAATTTTTTTGTTCATGCAATTATATTTTTAATTTATTTATTGATATATATTACAAATTAATAACATTTTTCAGTTTTTGTGGCGTTGAAATAATATCTGTACTTAATTATTATAAAATGTTATGTATTGCATTTTATTCAAGCACGACCATAAAATTAAATAAGTTATTAATTGGACAGTATTTTAATAACAATTACAAATTAAATTTTGATGCATATTTTTTTTTTTAATCTTATATGAATAATTTATTTTTATTTAACTAACCGAATTTGAATATCATTTTTGTGAACATGTCAAAAGTCAACGTTTTTAACTTTATACATCATCTACTAATGGGAAATTCAATGGTGTTTAAAATACCTACTCATTCATAATTAAATTTTTATTATCAGTGACAGTGATTTTTCCAAGAGCTCAATCTAAACGTTCTGTGGTAATTATAATCTCATTAATCATTTTTTTTTTATTTAAAACAATAAAATTCCGTATGAAGTATATACATACTAAATAGGTAGATACAAAAATTTAAATAGTTATTTTTGTATATTTGCTATTTTTATATACAAAAAAAAAAATGTATTTAAAAAGTGCCATATAAATTGCTTTAAATACAAAATGTATTATATGTTGAGATATATACCTAATATAATTTTATTAATTTATTATACTATTCCTATCATAAATTAATGAAAGTTTTTTAGACAGTCGTTTGATATTATAAATATAGTACAGGTCTGCGACTTATTTTGTCTCTTAATATTTTAACCCTCCTCAATCCTCAAAAAAAAAAAAAAAAAAAAACAAAACCGATAATATCGAAAACAAATACTTTACTAAAATATTATACTGTTCAAAAGTCTACTCACTCGATTCCAAACGTCCCGCGGAGTATCCGATTTTCGACAAACCGTTTTTTTATCCGTCGACCGACATGATAATATTAATAGTATGACCACCGCACAACACCGCGAACCGTAAAAGTGAGTTGCACGGATTTTCACGTTTCAAAAAAAAAAAAAATTTAAAAAAAAAATTGATAACTAAAAACGAAAATCTCTCGTAGGTTTATTTTCACACGACGAACACGCGCGATATCTACACCGGTACGAAACTCGCGTAGAACCGCAACGATGACATGCACGGCACACGGTCGGTACGCGAAAACTGTCGGTGGTTGCCGCAAACCCAAAACCCTGTGCCGAGCGGCGACGAGTATTTTCAAATCGATTATCGCCGTTCGCCATCTACCCCGAAACAATCAAACCATTCCGATCTGACACCCCCGAGAAAACCGTCGTTTAAGTCGTGTTCGCCGCCGCACAATAATATTATTGTACGTATATAGTGGTATTGTTGTTTTTGTTGGTTATTATTATCATTATCTTAGGTCGTTCTCGTCATATTTAGGTATATAGTACACCGCGTTGTTCTTCAAGCGGATGTCGAATAAAATTTTGGGGGGGGGGGGTAAATAATCTCACTTTGAAGTTAGAGTTAAGTATGTTAAGTAGAGTTGAGGTAAAAAAATCAAACAACTAATTTGGCCCAATTGGAATATGTTTATTGTTTAAATTTTTTTGGATTCAGAGCTTAGCTATAGTTGATTTAACAAAGACGTATGTATGGACCCCGGAGACACTTTTTATAGCTGAACAAATTGCTCTGGTCTTCGACTTTGAGGATCGTTTGCAATAGAGAATATGTACTTCAGTGTATTGAAACCAAGCAAAAATTCAAATCATTAAAAACAAATTAAGTAAAACAAAATATTTTACGCAAAAGGCAAAACCAGATTTTGATTGAATCAATTTTGTTTTTCTGTCGTAGCTCAAAAATGAATAACTGTTAAGACTTTAATTTCTTATGAAATATTTGTAATAGCATTTTCTAGCCCTGATTTAAATTTCAAAATACTTTGTATAATGTAAGTAAGTAGGTAAGTATTTGGTATAAATCGAACGTGGTTCAAGATACTTTTTGAACTGTCCTACTTTCCAAGAACTTTCCAAGAACAATTTGAAATTTCACAAATCGGTTAAGTAGTTTTTGAGAAGCTATATAATAGCTACAAATATACATTCAACTCTCATTTTTGTTTTAATATATAATTTCTTTGTTTGAAATCATAAACGAGACAATTTGATGGATGATTTTACCTCATCTGCCCGAGTAACTAATGGTAACTATTTAAAATACTAATTATTTCTCCTATAACCAATATAGCATCCATAAACAAAAATGTCCATCGTAAATCTCAAAATCCTTTTTATAGCACCTTTCTGAGTTGAACCTACGGGTCCGATAAATTGTGAATCTAAACTATTCAGGGACTCAATCAAGAACGCACAATACATTTAATCGAAATCGGTGCAGCCGCTTAAGAGGAGTTTAAATACTTACACGGAAAGAAATATATATATATATAAATATAGATTATCTTCTTTGTTGGTACATGTGGTATTAATATGTAGAAAGTATAATATAATAGTAATAACAATATTATGTTATCTTAACATAGGTTCATATGCAATTCATCACGAACATTTATTTTTATTACGACAATATAACAATAATGGAGACTGGTGTGTATAATATTTGTATTATGCATATGATAATAATTAATATTATTATTCGTATACCTATGCATATTATATTATTATTATAATTTATGTATAATAGGTATATTCGTATTTCTAAAGTCATAAATATTTGGATCATTGTCTCGAAATCTAACTGCGTCTAAATCCAATTTATATATTAATAGATACTATACGGAGGTCGCATGTTGCGCATCTCATATCTTAAAGCTATTTTCACATAGAATTGGATTTATTGATGTTTTTATTTTTATTTATTATTCGCTTCATAGCAATCATAATTATTAATATCGGCATAACCTATAACATTATGGTAGTTATTATTATAATTTTTTTTTGTTTTAATATAGAAATATTTTAAACCAAATAAACACAAATATTTTCTTTTGTGTTTGTATGAATTAATAACTAAATAAATTGCTTTTGCTGAAATATTTATACTAGAAGACTAAATTAAATTCCAATAATGTAGTTACTGTATAATATAATATAATATCATTATCTCCATTTAATATAATATTATGCTTACAGGGGAAATCGAAAAAATACATAATATAGCCTAAAGGTACCTAATTATACCTTGTACCTACCGTTTTAAAATTGAGGAATTTCGAGAATTATATTATTACATTATTGAGCATAGTGTTGGCTTCTTTGATACAATGATAATAATTATTAGTTTCAAAATAATATATTTTCAATATAAATAACAATTATTTTATAGGAACTATGCCAGTAACGGATTTACGATTATTTTGGTGGGGTGATGGGAGGGTTGTAATTGTAAAGAATATCTCATAATAATCATCCATATAAAATATTATAAAATTAATGATAGTTGCAAATATAAAATACATAGCTGAACCATCACTGACCAGTATACATCTGCACCAAACGACCTGGCAAATGCACTAAAGATATTGAAAATACCATTGAAAATAAAAGATTCTAAAATTATTTGATGTATATAGCATCATTTTTATTTTTAGATAAATATTTTCATATTTTATTATTATTTCCTCATGTTAGGTATAAGTTCAAAGAAAATATAATATAGGAATATAATAAATTCTCAGTTGGGGGAGCGTTGGGAAACCCTCTACACGCCTCTTCATAAATATGCCACCGGGTACGATACATACAAATTAAACTTTTTAAGTAACGATAGAGAACTTGCAATAAATAATAAACATTATGTTTGTGAGTGTTTACATCCAGAACTATCCTATAAAAATAATTGAGTGAAAAGTGAAAAAAAATATTAAAATAAAATAAAACTAATGAAATGTGTGATTTTTTCGATACAAGAAATGTGTGTTTGTTTCAATGTTGACAATAATAATTGTTGTATAAACAATGATACATTAAAATAACATTTAGAACGGAATAAACTATTTTAGAAATACATTTAACATTTAAAAAAATAGAAATAGTAACAAAAAAAAAAAAAGGTGGGCGTCGCTCTGCTGTACAGTAGGTTACAAGTGGGTCACTGTAATGGATGGTGTTAAATTTGAATTCAATGATATAATATCATTGTATAAGAAAAACGATTCTGAGCGTAGACCGTCAGTCAGCCTATGATATATTGATATATTACTAAGTATATTTGATGATATCATTGTAAATAAATTTATTTATATAAAGTAATTTATTAAAAAAAAAAAATTTAAAAAAAAAACACGCATAGTTGTTAAATCAATACATTCATCACTCCGCTCAAAATCTAAAACGTTAGAATAACATATTTATATCAATTATTAATGCTGATATATTGTAATATATTAACATTAATTAATTGTTCTATATAGGTACCTGAAAATTATGATACAGCTATGGTTTAATATTTATTTTTTTAAAAGGATTATTTTACCAAATTTTAAAATACTTGAATTCAACTTGTATGTATATACATAGGTACCTAATTTATTGAAATTATCTTAAATGTTTATCTACGCCGAAATTGTGTCATATGCAATAATAATTTATAGAAAATAAAAATTAATTACAGCTTGTTGATACACTGCATAGTGTATAAGTGTTTTGTGTGTTGTATAATATAAATGTTATCAATCAAGAAACAGCGAGGATTGTGCAACTCATAAATTTAAACTTATCTGTACCTATACTATCGTGTAAACAGAAAATAAATTATTGTTCACCACCAGTGATCCTAAATGGAGAAAATTCAAAAAATTAAAAGATGCATCTTCAATTTTTGAGCTCATTAAATATACCGGTACTCATGTATATTGAAGTACCTTAACATTTTATGGTTCATTGACGAGCCGTTTTCAATTTATCATCACGCATAGTAGAGAAGTCACATACATCGATCTAACTTTGAAAATATATTTTGTGCACTAGTTGGAAAACTCATCTTTCTTCTTTGTTGATAATTTGTAAGTCAGTTCATCTAAACTTCTAGTTCTGTGTAGTAAACTCAACGCTAAGTCCTCTGCACAATGCCCTCATCATTGCTAAGTTAAAGTTTAAAACTATGATCACATTTTTTCGATTGTCTTGCATTTAGTGTTCACTCAAATGGTAATGGATTTTCATTGTTTATATTATTTTCCACTATTTGCGATGTGAGATAAATTATTGTAATCGATACAATTTTATAGGTACCTACCTAACTATAAAAAAAATTAATTTTTAAGTTTATTCCGTAAGGTATAGACTATAGGCTATACCTATCACTGGATTTTTTCGATTTTATCACAATATTATATTCTTTTAATATTTTATAGCGAATACTTATTATCACGACGGATTTCTGTATTTTTATTGCTTCTATCAGAAAAATCGCAAAGAATAATTTACAACATTTTAGTACACTTTCAGTTTTTGGATGCTTATCTTTAAAAAAAAAAATACCTCCATTAAAAAACCAAATGGTTGTCATAATTTCAACAACAACTTACGGGTGAAAAAAATAAACCTTAGTTTTTCAAATACAAAATTACTTACAAAGTTAATACTTTTTGGCTTTTTAGAATAATTTCAACAATATTTACTTTTAAAGGAGTAACTTTTACTAAGCAATGTATTATGCCTATAACAGACCTTATATATAAGGTAAATGTCAAAATCGAAACTTAAATGTAATATTCGCTTTAACAAACTGTGTATAAACATGATTTGTATCACGTATAACAACTATTTTTATTTGTTGAATCGAATAATATGATAACCTCAATGTTTGTTTTGACAGATTTATATTTAATATGCTTCTAAATTGTCACGTTTATCGCATTAAAGTTTTATCATCAAAATATTCGATGTTTAAATTATGGAATATAGTATTATATAAATCCTTATCTGCATGTGTATAAGTTTATTATTTTTGTTTTTGCCCTTACATGTCGCTTATCTTAAAACAATATGCATGAAGAAAACTTACCATGTTTATGGTGTAACACATAAAAAATAAATATGTACCGTTTAATATGTAGTTTATGTGAAATACGAACAAAAACTGTAAAATGTACAAAGGCGCAAGGAAGTTTTCTCTATCAATAACAAAGTTCTTTTTTGTTATTGAAACATTAGTCTTTTTTAATGGATAACTTTCTCCATTAAAATCTATAACGGCCAGCTTTGGTTCATTAAAATGAGATTCTGAAACTATTGATTTTATTTATAATCGAGCTGGTATATTTTGTTTATTGTGTACCTACAGTCTCCTAATTAAACAACTATTGATTTTATTTATAATCGAGCTGGTATATTTTGTTTATTGTGTACCTACAGTCTCCTAATTAAACACACCTAGATGCAAAAATAACATTAAAGAATACAATTTCTTCAATACTGCTATAATGTTATTTCGGTATTGTATAATATATTATATATAATATGTTAATATTGCCAAATGAACTGTGGTTCTTTCGATACAAATCTAAAGTTTGACCAGCTGCGTCTCAATCGGCTATCACTTAACTTTGTGTTTTGTTTTAGTATTGTAGTTCTCAATCTCAATGGTAATTTCTAATTTAGAATAAATAACATAGCAATAAATTAGTATAGGTATAACGACAAAGAGGCAATAACATTAAAATTCATCAAAATTACAAGACAATTTAAATTTAAAATTAAATGATCAAAAAATATTTTTTATCTCGTCTGTTAATACAGACAGTCCTAAGCCTATAAAAGTGAGAAGAAAATGTATGAAAATAAGGCTGAGACACGATTGAGCATAAAACACCTTTTTTGCGACACGATTGAGCCAAATTGTCAGCGTATCAAAGGAAATCGGAATTCAAAAGAAAACCTACACGATTGAGCATAAAAAACTCTGCAACATTGCCATTTTCCATTTTAAATTATATTATACAAAAATATTTATTTATATAGTTATAATAATTCAAAATATAACATATTATCAAAAAAATACCAAAATAATATTGATACTTACCTAATGATAATAATAATAATAATAGTTATGAATATAATAAAATCAAAATATGGTACGAATTAAAAATGATACTGCATGGTTTATAAGTCAAGAATACTGTAGAGTATAATAGGTTGTCGAACACTGATATTATTTCTATAACAATTTTGGAATTGTATCTTAATTTATTATCTTATGTTTTCCTCCAATTTAAAATTTTTAAAACGTCGGAAATTTATTGCTTCGGAACTAATTTATTAATCTATAACATTGTGAAAATATAAATAAAAAATTTTGGCCACGTGAATGTGGCAACTATCTATGCTCAATCGTGTTGCTAAAAAGGTATATGCTCAATCGTACTTTACCGGAAAATAATCACACAAAGCACTTTAACACGGGTTATTTTTAGGGTTCCGTACGGCAAAATGGTACCCTATTACTAAGGCTCTGCTGTCCGTCGGTCACCAGGCTATATCTCATGAACCATGAAAGTTAGAAAGTTGAAATTTTCACAGATCACGTTTTTCAGTTGCCGCTATAACAACAAATATTAAACATTTTAGAATATATAATATAATTAGTGTTGCCAACATGTTTATAGATGATGGTACGGAACCCTTCGTGCGCTAGTCCGACTCGCACTTGGCCGGTTTTTTTTTTGTAAGATTATTGAGTTTAGGAATACTTTTGTTATAGTTTATGTACACAAACGAGTTTTATATTTGTTCATTTTAGCTCAAGTATTAAAAATTCGTGCGTGCAAACGAGTCTCAGAAAAGGGTAAATCTATGGCAATGGGTAATGCACCAGATAATCCATGCATTGAGATAATGAAGTCCCGGACACCAGCTGTCGATTGTGTTTATGTGTTTAATATGATGGTTTACATCTCTAATCATTTAATCTATACTTATGACTAATTAACTACATATTTGAAATTAAATTTTAGATTCTGATTTTTTATACATAAAATTACTCATGAAAATATTTAGGAAAATGAAATTGAAAATGTGTGTCATCATTCCAAAAAGTATAAAAGGTGGGTAAGTGGATGTCACTCTGCTGTACAGTAGGTTACAAGTGGGTCACTGTAATGGATGGTGTTAAATTTGAATTCAATTATATAATATCATTGTATAAGAAAAACGATTCTGAGCGAAAATTGTCAGTCAACCTATGATATTACTAAGTATATTTGATGATATTACTGTGAATAAAGTAATTTATATATTTACTTATGTACGTGGAACTTTGTTTTAAATTTTCAAACCTTAGCTACAAAAGTTGAACATTTTATACATTTTTAACTACAAAATAATTATTAAATTATAAATTTGATAAATTTTGTCAAAATTTGAACTTTAATGCTTATAAAAAAAATTGTGCCTATGTATTTTTAATATTTTTCAACTGCTATTGTAACAATATATCAGGAGCCTTACATTCAATTGTCACGCTTTTCTTTCAAACAAATAAAATATTATTGATATTTATAGAAAAAAAAACTGAAAAAATATAAAACTGACATTTCCATAAACAGCTCACAAAGAGTCAAATTATTTTTAAAATTTTACCGTGTTTAGAAAATGCTAATATAAACATTCAGTGAAATTTTCAAGTATCTACGGTCATTTGTTTTTTAAGTTCAAACCAAAAACAAAATAGATTTTTCGAAACGATTTTGCGTAAAAATTCCCATTTTTCCTTAATTTTTCTTTTAATTTTCACGGCGCTTTAGAAAACTACTGGGAAATTTTTACTTTTGACCCCCCAAAGTACCAACTAGATTCACTTTCCTATCAGAAAAGTTACTCTTGAAGAAAATCCAAGCACTTTTACTGTCCTTAAATATGTGACAGACACAAAAAAAATTAAAAATATATATATAAAAACACACATCATTGTATAATCAATACATTCGTTGATTCGCTCAGAATCTAAAACTTAAAAATTTAAAACAGAAAAAATATAAAAAAATTATATCGTTATTTTATTTAAAAAAAACGCTATTTTATACAATGACTTCAGATAAGGTATGTAAAAATAATATTTTCAAATCATTCGAGATGGTATTTCTCAACACTGTCAACTTCATGGCTGTCGTTTTTTTATTTCTATTTTTATGTTAGTTTTTTTCTCTTATTTTACCAACTAAAAAACCAACTTTTCTCTTAATACCACCCTATACGTTCGTGTTGTTTTAACAGCTTATAAATATATTATAATAATTATCAAGTTATATAAGTTTATGTTTTTATGCTAGAAACTAATAAAAAAAAAATTTAATAAATACAGAATACACCACTTATCTTATTTACAAAAACTACTCTAATATTTTAAGTAAAGATGTCTAAGAGCAGTTAAAAAATTCTTAATTCACAATTGTGCGGATTAGACAATCATATTCTTGTGGATCAATGAGTGGGTGGGCGCAGTACCTACTTTATACTTACTTTTACGTAAACATAATGTGGGGTTCATAGAAAAATAGTTATAATTATTATTATTTTAGATTCAGAGCCGACTGATGAATTTACTGATTTTTAAATGATGTGTGCGTTTTTTTTAATTTCCTTATCAGTTTTCTTGCTGTTCTCAAATTTCGGGGCAGAAAAAAATGTCACCACATCGGTAAACATAATATACTAATTTAACGTGGCCAAAACCTTCAATAAATTATTTTATTGAAATTTAGTACGTAACAAAAAAATTGTTAGTTAATGTTCTTTATGGATCCCGCACTTCTTGCACGTGAACATAATCATGTTCAGTGGGGCCATTATTATGTTGAAATAAATAAAATCGTACTCTTTAACGTGAAAAACAAGGAACAAGATTTTATTGTGTAAACAGTATAATTTTATTACATTATAATTTAATGAGAAATTATTAAACAATATTTATGTTGAATGAACCGGTGACTTAAAATTTTGATAACAATTATGCCGAAAAAATGAAATACAATACAACTAAAGTTGCGAAAAACAATAAATATAATTATTTTAATAAAAAAAAAAAGACATTTGATAATACGAGGTGATGTGTGGGGGGTACGTTATGGCGAGTGGGTGGTGATGCAGATTATGATGGCCACTGGTCATCTCTATACCGTTTCTCACGGCAGTGGTGGATTTAGAGCTTAATTTTGATAGGGGCATGGGGGAGCAAAAGTACAAAAAGTTCCAAAATTAGCTAGAAAATTGGCCAAACACAGTCTAAAACAAAGGAAAACTACGGAGATTGGGGGGGGGGAATGCCGCCTTTGCCCTCCCCTTGATCCGCCACTGTCATACGGCCGGTCTTGCGGGGTTCGAGATTCGCGGGTGCGTTTGCACTGGACGCGAAGACGACCATGACAGCAGGCGAAGCGCGGCCAAAACGGCTGCTAGAGCGACGACGACAGTTAAAACATTTGCAGTTTCACAACATAACCAAAAGCCCGCTAGATCTCCGATAGTCTGTTCCTCATCGATGTCGTCGATTCGTCATAGTTTTTCTTCCATCAGTTAGTAATCGATGTCGTTCATGTTTTTGTCCAAGACACCATTTTGTATGTAGTCAGAATCGCAAATGAGCCGATTCCGAATTTTGTACTAGGCCTCTTAGAATCTAAAATATAAACAGTTACAATTAAATGAAATCAAAACGTATCACTATACATTTTTCAAAAAGAATTCTTAGTATATTTTGTGCTTATTTTACAATTGGCAGGTAAGTACATTTTATAAAAAGTGGGTTTGCCATTAACTTCAATGCTAGTCACAGTTTTTTCTGAATATTACAAGGAAATTCGAAAAATTACCACTTTAAAGTATCATTAAATTGTGTATTAATTGGTAAGAAGAGCTACAAGCAACTTTTGAAACAATTTTACTGCTATAATAAGTATTTTCCAAAATAAAAAATAAATTACCTTCTCGTTATATCTACATTTGAAAAAGTAATTGAAAACAATGTGATTATACCGTAAAATTTAAAAATATCCTTTATAATAATACTGTTTTTCAAGCGTCTGAAACTTTTAATTTAACTATTAAATTAAAGAAGCATTGTATCAAATTAAAAATGTTAATTAAATTCTTGGTAATAGTATTTAAAATACTTATTATATAAAATATATATAAGTTCCTCTCGAAACTTAAACATTGTGCTGTACCTACTAAAACATATTATAATTACATAATAATATACATATAAGCAATATATTTTTATTATTTAGTCCACATTTATTAATAACTACAGTGACAATGCGTTTATATTTTATAATAACTTAAATTATATGTTGTTTTACTATGTCATTTATATTTAAGCTTTAAGAAAATTCAACAAGAACAAATTGTTCAAAGTAAGATGAATTACCTAGATGAATTTTTTCTTTACAAAACTGTCAATATGACGTGTACCAAAGGGAATTTGCCATTTAATTATTTTCATTTCGTACGCAGCTCGTAGGTAATGATAGGTAGGTAATAAGTAATATCTAATATAATTGGACGGAGTGCTGGTAAAAGGGGATAAGTCAATTCGACCAATTTTTGATTACTTCGACGCAATATTGTATTTTTATTCTTATCATCAATCATTTATGAAAAATGAAAAAACCATTACAGCCAATACAGACATTCTTTATGGTTTCCTGAGAAGTAGTGATTTTGACTGGAAATCGGGAAAAGTTGAATCGCTACACGACCGGATGTATCAGGTACAACCATACATGTGTAAATTTCTTTACGACTAAAAACGTGATAATATTATGTTAATCCCTGTACCGCGTTCAAATTGAAAATGTTAGTTTCCAGTGTCCCGCACACAATAAGATAAATCTCTTCTTTTATTCAAACGTAGGACTGAAAACTTATGCTATGGCAGTTTGTGTGGTAAAAATATATTTGCTGTGTTGAGTGATTAATTATTGTTTATTTATACAATAAATTATAAATAGACTCGATAAAAATAAACCCGAGAAGTCACTCTGCTGTAAAATAGGTGTTGAGTGTAGCTCGTCATTAAGTATAGGTCAATACAGCTGAATTATAAATAAATTTGAATTTTATTATATTATGAAGAAAAATGATTTTTAAAAAAAAATTTAGAAGGATATTAACTATCATACATTGTGTAGTACATGTATATTTACATTGATATTACTTGTTAGTAGGTAATAAACAACTAATTTTTTTAAAAGAACATAGGAAATAGGCATATTACATAATATAATATTATTATATAGTAATTTATTATTGTAATATTACTATTTGCTATTAAAGTATGATTTATAAGATAATACCAACGTACCGTAGAAATGTGTGAACATTTTGAAAATTGCATTGAGCATTGGACAATTTGAACTTTAAACGCATAAAAAAAAAAAAATGTAGTAATGTATTTTTGGTATTATTAAATTACTGTAAAAATCGCAGGGAATAACCTTGAATCAAATTTTCAAGCATTAAAAATCAAAAAATTATCATAGGTTAAATAAATCGAAAATTTTTTTTCAAAAATTAGAATATTTTAAAATACTAATAAATGTAGTACTCTAAGAGCACAAATATTTTGAAAATTATATACATTTTAGTAAATGTTGAGCTATTTAGTTTAATTACACCAAAGTCAAAAATACCAAAATGATTTTCCCATTTTATGGTTTAAAAATTCCCGGTTTTCACTATTTTTTTTTTGCATGTTCCAATTATTTTGAAATATATTTAATTTTTTACCTACCACAAACAACTATCAAAGTTGAATAAGTGATAATACAGATACAAAAATATTAATATAATTAAGCAAAACCAAATAATATTATGCTAAACAAACCCCGAAATGGCGTGAAGTTGTCAGTACGAACTCCTAAATCTGAATAAAGTGGAAGGAGATTCATCTAATTGTGTGTGGGGAGTACCAAGAACCAAGCACAGAGTGGCCGGTGTGGAAATGGAAATTTTCCAGATGGCTTGAGTCATTTTATATTAGAAATTTATTTACAAAATTAGTAAATGCGTAAAAAATTTGACTGTATTAAAAGTTTAAAATCTTTAACAACTGTGACATTATCGTGTTACATATTTATATTATTAATGAATATTTTATACTACATTAAGTAGCCTCGCACCTATACCTGTATGAGTATAAAAAAGCATCGGGCATAAAATTGCAAGATATTACATAGATATAGACATCAATTAAAAGAAAATCAATATCTGGGCGACTGGACGTCGGCTGATTATTTTTATAATACGACACCCAGGTAGCTTGTGGTTTCGACTAAAATCCAACAGAATTATTAATGATACAGTGATATGATGCATTGACGTTGTGCTCGTTGGAAGTTGTAAATCTGGAGAGTGGCGATGAATATAGCAATAAGACCTAATTGTCTATAGTTGAATAAGAACTAATAATATCGTGTTATTGGTTCCATTGGTCATTTATATATATATAAACAATATCTGTAAAAGACCCTAACACAATTCATTGCACACAGATGTGACTAGGTTAAACTGTTGAGGGCTAAAATGATATTGCTATTGGCTATTGCCTATTAGTGTTTGTGCACTAGAGTTGAGTATATCGACCGCGTCGTTTATCCATGTAACCGTGGTTGTAGGTAAACTGCTAGTCGAAAATTGTTTTCCTTTTATACCTTCAGTATAGTTTTTTGAAATATTGTTTTTTTAATTATTTTGCTTGCTCATTACATGCCTACATTTTAATCCTCCCTGCTACGCAAATCGCTTGTGAAAGGTTATTACCTAGATATACTAATTATTTTATTTTTCAACATTGAAATATTTAAATAAACAGACTAAGAAATGCAATGACCAATGAACATATTGAATCTTTTATGGGTATGACTATCAAAAATAAAATTCTAGTGAAATCAGTGAACAATATTATTATAAATGCAGTTGATGATATATCTAAACTATACCTACCTATTATCTAAATTATTATTGCTTATAAATAATATATAAATCTTCTTTATGGGTAATCGGTATTTTACTATACAATTTTTAATATTTTATTATATTTACTATAAATATATTTGAAATATATTACCTACTAACCTACTATACCTTCATAAACCATTAGAACATAATATATAAATATATAATTATTAATAGGTGCATTGTAACTTTTAAGTTTAACGAAATAGTAAAATACTTAGTGGTTGAAATACTATGATATTACTGAAAGTAGGTAGTTATATTATTATAAATTAAATTAAATATATCAGTTTTTGCGTAGTTTTGTATGTTCTAAAAATAATTTAAAAAATGTAATTTTAACGTAGCGAGAAAAATTTGCTGGTGATTCAATTGATAAATGGTGGGTGGCCTGGATAAATGTCAATCTCCCCGTCTGAATTTGGTTCTCACTCTGCCCCTGGCACTTGACAGGAACCATGATAATATTTAATATTAAAGAACTTACTACAAACGAGTGCTGGTATCGTATGGTTTTACCTCATAATATGTGTCAAACAAAAATTTACATACGCACATTTTGAATTGTTAGCCGCACACCACCCATTCATATTATCTTTAAAAAAAAAACCTCCATTAAATAAGATTAATTTTTAAAACCAAACAAGTAGCATTTTACTGTATATCTAATTATTATATTTTCTAGTTAAAGGTTATTTAGTTCCCTGCACAAGGGTTTAATGCCAAATGTTTACTGGTTAATATTGGTACTTTAGGGAATAGCAATATTAAAATATATATTAAGATATTATACAAAAAAAACTTCGAAATACATTTTGGAATGCATTTTTTAATATGAAATTAAAATAACCTTTTAAAAATGATTCTTAGCATAAGAATAAATAATAATCATGTTAATGCGTTGTGAAACAATATTGTTCTAGATATACATTTTCTTAACAGCAAGAAAAAAAATGAAACTGTTGAAAATGAATAATAATAAAAACTATGCACTTAGAATTATTTTATGCTACATTATGCATTTTTACTATTTATACTTGTAAAAAAAATATGATTTACTAAAAACAACATTTTTAATTCTTTGAAATAAATTTAAATATAAATATTTAGTATTACCATAAATAATTATTAATTTTGATGTTATTAGCTTAATTTGGTCTGTTTAAGTCATTTACAGATAAACCCCGATAACAGTACCTAAGTACATTAAAAATTGATAAATATTTTAATGTTTTAATATTATTTACCCATCCGGAATACCTAAGCTATGAAATTACAAGGAGCACAATGAAACCTTTATTATAATACTAAATTGACATTATGGTACCTACCTAATCAAACAATGTAGGGCAATTTGTTTGCTATTTGTGCCACCTAGGTAATTTATACAATTCTGTTTTAAGTAGGCATTTAATATTTATATCTTACAAGTTCTAATATAATGATACACCTACACCATATACATTTGTTACTCATATAACTTACTTATCAATAGACATTTTACACACGACTTATATACACATATATTTATATTGTATTTTTCAATTTACTTCAACAAAATGTAAATTATGGCAGTGAGATTCAAGAGATAATACTATATAAGTAATGATTTATTTTACTTTTAATTACGAAAATATCACATTTTTAGATGACAAATACAAATATCAGCAGTGTGTCTTAAACAATTAGATTAAGGATGATAATTTATTACACTGTATTAGAGTATTTTAGTGTACCTATTTGACGAACAATAATAATATCCTCTTATAAATTCATGTCTTCAAATTAATTTTATCTCTCTTCTTAATTTTTAACTTACCATGCTTATTGAATTAATCAGTTCTAACAAAGCTAACTTTTGTATTGTTTAAAAACTAATTCCAAACGTTGAAGTTTTTCACTAAATCGTTAACTTTTTATAAATGTATATAGTTTTTAACGTGGTCCTTTTTTGTACTTGAATTCTACATCACAATACTGATATTTAGTAGAAAATCAACTACCTATCAGATACACATAAAATACTTGAATACATAATGATTATTATATTTACATAAATAGAGTAAATATATATACCTAATATATATAAAAACAAAAACTTTAACAAACATAAAAAATCAATCTAGTATTTATAAATTCATTTAAAAAAGGTGGGTAAGGGGATGTCGCTCTGCTGTACAGTGGGTTACAAGTGGGTCACTTTAATGGATGGTGTTCAATTTGAATTCAATGATATAATATCATTGTATAAGAAAACGATTCTGAGCGAAAACGGGCAGTCAGCCTATGATATTACCAAGTATATTTGATGATATTATTGTGAATAAAGTAATTTATATATAACCTATTTACGTGGAACCTTGTTTTCAATTTTCAATCTTTAGCTATAAAAGTTGAACATTTTATAAATTTTTAACTACAAAATAATTATTAAATTATAAATTTGATAAATGTTGTCAAAATATGAACTTTAAATGCTTATAAAAGAAAATTGTGCCTATGTATTTTTAATATTTTTCAACTACTATTAGAATGATATATCAGGAACCTTCTATTAAATTTTCAAGCTTTTTTAACGAACAAATAAAATTGTATTGATATTTATAGAAAAAAAGCTAAAAAAAAAATGGAAAATGAAAATGTCCGTAAACAGCTCAAAAAGTGTCAAATAATTTTCAAAATTTTATCGTGTATAGAAAATACCAATATAAACATTCACGAAGCCCCCGGGTTTGGTGCATTTCGGCTACAACTGCGGACCTTATATCAGCACTAGGTGCTAGTCAAGAGCCGCGGAGGTCCTACGGCCGCTGCCGGTCGACCCGTAACACTGCACGACGAATCGTGATCGACGGACAGACGACCGCACGTAGTCTAAGGACCACGAGCCCCAGGCGTGCACGGAGGAATCCTCCGGCGAGCCCGTACCATCCGGCTAGGGTATATAGGTGCCCTTCGCCACTTTGGTGGGGCCGCAATCTATCCACGCTGCTTTCCGTTTTTGGTCACGGACAACCTTCGCTGCATATAGCTCCAACGATAAGCTGGGTAAGCGCTAAGGAGGGGCCCTGCTTCCTCGTCCGGCTGTCACCGTACGAGTCCACCTGGCTCCGTCACTCGGCAACTTTCCCCTGACCAAGCGTACGGCTTTTTCCCACATAATTTGCTCCTGCAAACTGCCACTCCGAAACCTAACCTAACCGCGGACAGTGATCGCACGCGGTAGACGTGTGAGGGCTCGGTGTTAATCTCTCAACACCGAGGGGCCCCCTCACATCCCGAAGCACCATTCTCGCTTCCCGTAAGGTAAAGCACATCATTGGTGGGATGCTCGGATGAAGCTTCGTCGGCGACTTGCCTCAGGTTATAGTCCTACCGAGATTTGGGCCGTGTACCGCGGGCTCACGGTGGGCAAAGGATCAAATTATTTTCAAAATTTTTTCGTGTAAAGAATATGGTAATATAAAAATTCAGTGAAATTTTCAAGTATCTACAGTCACACGTTTTTTAATTACAACAAAATAAGAAAATCGTTACATGAGATATCGAGTGAATATCAAATGTTGTAAAAATATAAATGTCAAACGTTCATAAAAATTTAATTTGACTTTCTTGTAGACATTTCTTTTTTTGATAAAGGTAGACAAACTTATGGATAATCTTGTATTACATTTTCAAATCTAAGATTTAAAAGGAAACATTTTTATGAATTCTCAACTCTAAATAATTTGCTAATTTTCGTGATTTTTCCGTATTTTGTCAAGATTTGAACTTTAAATGCTTATAAATAAAAACTGTGACTAAGGATTTTTAATTTTTTTCATCTGCCTTTGAAAAAATAATCTAGGAGTCTTCTATTAAATTTTCAAGCTTTTTTACCCAACAAATAAAATTGTTTTGACATTTTTAGAAAAAAACTAAAAAAAAAATGGAATATGAAAATGTCCTTAAACAGTTCAAAATAAATCAAAATATTTTGAAAATTTTAACGTTTATAGAAAATGAAAATATAAACAACCAGTGAAAATTCCATGTATTTATGGTCATTTGTTTTAAAGTTACAACAAAAACCAATTTCAATTTTGTGAAAAATCGATTTTGCGTAAAAAGTCCCGTTTTTCCTTAATTTTTCTTTTGTTTTTCTTGGCGCTTTTGAAAATTAATGGGAATTTTGACCTCTCCAATGCACTAACGATATTCACTTTCCAATCGAAAAATACACTGAAGTTGAAAATCGAAACATTATTTCGACTACTTATCGTGTACACAGACACAAAAAAAAATATATAAAAACACAATTATTGTAAAATCAATACATTCATCGTACCACTCAGAATCTAATAAAAAAACCAACTGAATGTTATTTTACTCATTATAAACTAATCGTTACTAGAAAATTGAATTAAATAGGTGAAGAACGACTCTATCATAATTTATATCATTTTTGTTTGTATAATTTATTATTAAATATATAACAAAAAATTAATTACTCAAGTCTCAAACATGTTTTCAAATCACTGACAGCGATTCATAATTGATCAATTTTGAAGATGGATAATAAGAGGTATTAAAATACGGTACACAAATACACAATAGTATAATTTGATATTATTATATTACAGTGAAACTTCTATATTACAAAGTAACGAAAAAAATAAATATCGTAAGTATTATAGAGAATTCGTTAAATTAAATTAAATTTCATTATATTTATAATTTGAATGCCAAAATTATCTACTGTAAATAAAAAAATATAATAAATATATTGTGCTGATCTCACTCTAATAATATAATATTATATTATAATGTTATAAAACTACAAAAGTGAAAAGAATCACTATTTACAGCCAATGAACATAATATTCACAATAATGCCTATATGAAAACACATAAATAAATTTCATAATACTAAGTGCCTCACTAAGTATTCTTAATGCCATCAAAAATACGGAAAATCCAATCGACATCACCAATCCTTTCCGAGAAGAAACTTACAATGACTATTGAGATAGGAAAACGGATTCAATTCATATGAATTACCAGGCATATAGGCATATCAGGAAATGAGGAAGCGTGCGAAGAATAGCTCATGGAGTATTTCCTGAACGTCATATTATTTTCTAAATATCTCTACATTTATATTATTAAACTTTGATCACATTATACGTATAGAACGATTGAAATGCACGTATAATTAATAATTATTAACAAATAGCACTGAGCACCACTGGCATAATCATGATATAATACTAAACTCAACAGGATTAATCTATATGGGAAAACCCTGGATTCAGCAGAAAAGAAGAAACTGTGATTGATCGCCACAAATAGAATAGAGCCACATTCACCTCTATCTTTTGGATATTATATGTAATTCTGAACATTAAAAGATACGTTTGAAAAATGACGATGGAATACTGAACAACATAGGTACCTAACTAATGTAATTTTTCAGACAGGAATTTCGCATAGGAATAAATAAAGGGTAGAAATATTATTTCTGAAAATTACGAAACAATTTTTTATTATATACGCCTACCTATAACCCACCTAGATTTTTTTTTTTTTTTTTTTTTGTACAAAGCATATTATTTACATCAATGTTTTAACTTTAATTAAATTTGAATCCAGCTATATGGTCTTCTGACATTTTACCCTTGGGCTCCACATATATACATATATATCCCTTCATAATTTATACGCACTGGCAAAACGCTAACAATGTGCTAGAAACATAGGGACTGCCAACACGCCGTTACGGATTTACACGCCGCATACACTTTGTCGGAATATTTTAAAAGCAACTAGGGAGCAGCGGTCACATTAAACTTACATCAACGCAACCGTATAATTATAATCGCATCGTATATTATAATAATATAGTCATTCGGCAGCACACGAGTAGAGCATGTGTCAATTTTTGAGAAGACGGGAAATCTTTCCTGTCGTCTACAACAGAAGAAAAAAAACAAAACATAACAATTTTAATTTTGGGCCTTGACGTAAGCTCGAGACAAATTTATTTGTTGCATTTAAATATTGTTCCCTGACAGCTCAAAGTTTTAGCAGGTGACGCGTATACCTCGTATTATTCTACTTTACAGGCATACTTATACAAAGTACAACTTACTACAGACGTATTATGCGTACACGCGTCACGCATTACTTAATTAAATAGTTGTATAATATTTTCAGAACATAGGTTGGTTTTCATAAAAAATGAAACAACTTGATAAGTTTGGATATTCGAGAAAAATACGGAACAAAAAATGTATCCAACAAACTAAAAAAAATACAGTAAATTATCAAAGTTACAAAATAAAGACAACAAATTTCTAAAAAAAAAATAAACCTGTGGTATATAAAGAAGAAAGTTACAGTTAACGAAGACAGTACCTATGATAGGTATAGGTATAGTTGATAAGAATCGGAAGATTAATATAGTAAACAAGGTTACCAGTTATTCTGAAAACTTTGAAAATTAGGATCTTAAATAGTTGAAGCTTATCGAAGAGAAATGATAACTGAATGCTTGGAAATTCAGTAAAGCTTAGTTACGACTTAGGTTAGGAGGATATTCTTAGTTTTTTTCTTTTATTAAATTGTTTAAATTTATTAATCGTGAGCATTGCGTGGTTCGTCTTTTTAGGATTTCCCTTCTGTTTACAGGACCTTGCAGACCCACGCCGAGGGTCGAGGCGAATTACTTTGGAATTACAATTCGGCCGCCATACCATAGAATTCATACCTGTACCGAACGGCAATTACACACCACGTTCAAATGTCCCGCGTGTAATTATAATAAACAACAAAGGAAATATTTTTTTTCAAGTTCGGTCCCTAAACAAATCGGTATCGCGAGGTACCTATTTAGATTAAATAATTACACTTTTAATAGATATGTACATATATTTTACCTATACACATAACACATTTATATGCACCTATATAGTATTATGTATGTATACTTAAAACAGTGTAAACGCGTGTGGTGGCACATATGAGGGTCGGCCTTTATACTGGCATGCGATAAAGAGGATTAGACCACGACGAGAGTAAATATATTTGTAGAACTGTTTGTATGGCAGACGTGAAAATGCCATTTAAGCGCGATGCGCGTGTGTGTGGGGGTATGTGGGTGTGTGTGCATGCGTGTGTGGGTGTGTGTAAGAGGAGAGAGGAGAGAGAGAGAGAGAGAGAGAGAAACGGCTAAAAGAATTTAAAATACAAAAATGTGTGCGCAGACGATATCCAATGCGTTCGCTTCTGTACATTATGTGCATTATTTAAAAAGCCGTTAAAACGGAAACCGTGCTCTTGTTTTCTTATTAAAAGAGCTCGGCACCGCACCGTGTTTTTACCGAAACATAATCCACGAGCCGTGTACGAGTGCATAGGAATAATATTGCGTAATGCCCCCCCCCCCGGCCATGACCTACAAATACGCGTTTAAACCTTTATTCAGTGTGTGTACCTACTATTCTCAATCGAATAGCGGCGACCCAATGGGGGCATAATATAAGCTTAAAATGGATTTCGAGGGTTGTGTATATAATTACGGCGTTTCCCTCGCAAGTAGTTTTCCCTCAGTCCGCCCTTGCCCATTATCTGCTGTGAAAAAATTTAGTGTACCTACCTATATCGTTTTGAGGGGCGACAATCCAAAACGCGCCCTATTGGAATTCTTCATATTTTTCAGAGGGCATATGTGCGGTTTTGTGTTTTGAATTTCTGCAATGACATTATGTATTTAATTATTATAATAATATATCAATAAATTCAGTAAAATATAGTTTTGAGATGGACCTCGGGGTAAAATAGTTTTATAACTTTTATAAAGTCGATAAATCTAAGATTTTTAATATTGAGTCAAATAAAGTCGGATAAAAACGCACTATTTCCAACCTATATAGAACATTTTGAATACATTTGTCAACATTGTAAGTTTTGGTACCAATAGATAACTGTATACCGAGAAAAAAATGAATTCATTGAGCCCAACACATATTTTTTATTGTACTTGTTAGTTGTTAATTGTTTGGTCATGTCATAGAACGTCATATAAAACTAAATATAATACATAATAATTTGTAATAATTATTAGGTATAACAATATTAGTTGTGAAAATGATAAGAAATGGCAATAAAAAAAGAGAAAATGTATTATTAATACTTAGTAATGATAATAATAAAATATAAATTACAGTAATCAATATGGTTAAGTCAAAAGTAACAAAAAATAAAATGCCTGATATTTTGCAATTTATATAATCAAATGATGTACAATGACAAATTGTATACCTAGGTACTATAATATAGCCAATAAATAATAATAATTATTAATTATCACAGCCAAATATTTTGATCAAAAATACTCTTAGTGAAGACAATAAAATATATTGAGTAATGTGATGTTTAATATATTTTTCTTATAATAGTTGGAAAATAAAAACCAACTATGGTCTGTTCTTTTTTATTGCATAAAGTAGGTGAGTATGTAATGTACTTTTTTTTCCTTTTTGAACCGAGCACCGGGGACGAAACTGTTTCTGCATTGCCTTGATCCCCCCCCTCGTTTGATATGAACAATAATATTAATATAAAACTAATAACAACAATATAGTGAACAGCAAAGAGTACCACTGCGGGACCACAGAAGTGTACCACTGTAGGTACTATAAATTGACTATAGATTTTATAGAATTTTGTGATCACAAAGCTTAGACTTTTAGAGTCACTGTTAACAATGTTTACTTTTGCATACTTTTCAAATAGATGTCATCATATTAATATTCTTGTGCAGAAATAACTGTTTCTGTAATAAATGTTGTCCATTGTCGACTCACCAGAAAAAAGCGGATAAGTGGATGTCACTATGCTGTACAGTAGGTTACAAGTGGGTCAAGGTATAATGGATTGTATTTAACTTGAATTTAATGATATAATATCATTGTATAAGAAAAACGATTCTGAGCGAAGACGGTTTGTCAGTCTGGATTTTTTATATTGTTATTATTTGTTACAGCCTGTAAGTTGAATTAATATTATAATATTATAATTTTATGTTCATTACTATAAACAAAGCGTTCAAAACTAAAATCTCATTTTTAGTGGTTTTTCACGATTTGTCGGTAGTTTTTCTCGTGGCATTAAATAACTATTGAGAAAATCGAAAAATGGCCTTTTTAAAGTACCACCTTGATCCAATTTTCTAAAAAATAAGGTACTATATGTTGAAATCAAAACATTCCTTCTGATGGAAATTCTGTATACAGGATAAAAAAAAATATATATACCTAGTACAATATATTTTGTGTGTCATATTATACTTTTTTACTTTTTTTATTTTATTGATAATATATATTTCTCTATTTAAATACCAAGGCAACTTTTTTTTTTTTAAATAATTTTAATAATTTTCATAGAATGCCAAAAATATTATTTAAATACATAATTTATTGTATGGCGTCCTTTTATACGAACAAAACGTTACAATTTTACAAACAGTTTCAAAAAAGTGGGTAAGTGGATGTCACTCTGCTGTACAGTGGGTTACAAGTGGGTCACTTTAATGGATGGTGTTAAATTTGAATTCAATGATTTAATATCATTGTATAAGAAAAACGATTCTGAGCGAAAACGGTCAGTCAACCTATGATTTACCAATATATATTTGATGATATTATTGTGAATAAAGTAATTTATATATAACCTATTTACGTAGAGCCTTGTTTAAATTTTAAATCCTTAGCTATAAAACTTGACCATTTTGTAAATTTTTAATTACAAAATAATTATTAAATTATAAATTTGATAAATGTTGTCAAAATATAAACTTTAAACGCTTATAAAAAGAAATTTTGCCTATGTATTTTTAATATTTTATTTTTCAACTATTTTTCAATAAATCAGGAGCCTTCTATTAAATTTTCACGCTTTTTTATCCAACAAATAAAATTTTATTGATATTTACAGAAAAAAAAACTAAAAAAATTGAAAACTGACGATGTTCGTAAACAGCTCAAAAAGAGACAAATTATTTTCAAAATTTTATCGTGTATAGGAAATGCTAATACAAAAATTCAGTAAAATTTTCAGTATCTACAGTCATACGTTTTTCAATTACAACAAAATAAGAAAATCGTTACATAAGATATCGAGTGAATATCAAATGTTGTAAAAATATAAATGTCAAACGTTCATAAAAATTTAATTTGACTTTCTTGTAGACATTTTTTTTTTTACAAAGGTAGACAAACTTATGGATAATCTTGTATTACATTTTCAAATCTAAGATTTAAAAGGAAACATTTTTATGAATTCTCATCTCTAAATAATTTGCTAATTTTCGTGATTTTTCCGTATTTTGTCAAGATTTGAACTTTAAATACTTATAAATAAAAACTGTGAATAAGGATTTTTAATTTTTTTCATCTGCCTTTGAAAAAATAATCTATGAGCCTTCTATTAAATTTTCAAGCTTTTTTACCCAACAAATAAAATTGTATTGATATTTATAGAAAAAAAGCTAAAAAAAAATGGAAAATGAAAATGTCCGTAAACAGCTCAAAAAGAGTCAAATTATTTTCAAAAGTTTATGGTGTATAGAAAATGCTAATTTAAAAATTCAGTGAAATTTTCAAGTATCTATGGTCATTTTTTTTTTGACTTACTTCAAAAACCAAGATCGATTTTCTCAAAAACAGATTTTGCGTAAAAATTCCCGTTTTTCCTTAATTTTTCTTTTGTTTTTCACGGCGCTTTTGAAAACTACTGGGAAATTTTTACTTTTGACCCTCCAAAGTAACAACTAGATTCATTATCAGAAAAGTTATTATTGAAGAAAATCCAAGCACTTAAACTGTCCTAAAAGGTGATGACAGGCACAAAAAAAAAACGCCCATCATTGTAAAATCAATACATTCATCACTCCGCTCAGAATCTAAAAGTATGATGATTTTTTTTTTTAATTCTATAGACTTGTTAGTTGTAGTCTATGTAATTAAATTGGTCGTCATTGTGATTGAGTATTGATAATCTTTTTGTGCCAAGCAAGAATCGGAAAATAAAATTGGAATTGTAATGAAACTTTTTCCTGAGTAGTTGTTTATTTAATACTATTTTTTTTTTAAAAATCTTTCAAGTCCATATGGCGTACAATATATTATTTAATTGAGCTCTCTGCCACTCTCTGCTTCTGTCCAAGTATATAAATAAAATAATCATTAGATTGATCTGAATTAGTAACTACAAACGTTATACAAACTTTTCTACTTTAAAGAATCATCAGTTACGGTACATATTTTAAATTATATATTAATAAGACGTGTTGTAAAAATGTAATAAAGTGTATAGTTACAATAATAACCACACACACAGTTTTAAATAATTTAATTTGTTATATTTTTTTTTAAATTCTAAATATGCCACCGGATGTGAGTAACAGATTATCATCTATTTTTTTTCCAATGCATATCATTGCAAGACAGACATAAGGCTGTAAATAATTGCTTGCTGTGTCTCGTCTTGTGTGGTATCTTTTTGCACATTTGAATATTATGTTCTATTATTGACAATGTTGTTTCATTGTTCCTATTTATTTGTTGGGAACCTCTCATCTTATCTCTTTTTGGGTTATTGTGGTTAGGTAGTTTGAAAGTTTGTACTTGCGTCTTCTGTAATTTTTAAATGGTTTAATATTTTTTTGTTCTTTGGAATTTTTTTGCAATTATTAGCACTGTTAATTTTGATATAAGTATCCGTCTGTATTATGTCTTTAAGTATTTGTAAAAATGTAAAAAATGATGGGTGTGCTTTATAAAATTGTTCGTTGATATGAGAAGGGAAAGATTCACAATTTTTAGTTGTTCTTTTTGATGTCGCTGTATGGTGAAGCCTACATACTTGACGAAAAATTCGAGTTTTCACTAATTTTGATTCAAAAATCAACATCTTTTAACCTCTATTGCTTATAACAAATACCATTTTAACTGTTGTTAAACTGGTGACGAACAGAACAGATACTGAATCGAAATATAAGAATTTAAATTTGTCAGATAATTATAATGTGCGAATTATAAATAAACTATGATACAGTGTATGCTTTCTTCCGTTATCGACGATTATCAACAACTATCGAATATTATCGACGTATATATTGTTGTACCTATGATCTTCGCAGTTGTTTATAAATGTCATTGCTTTTACCTATATGTTATATTGTTATATTTTATACATACCACAACATATATTGCTTAAAAATTAAAACCAATGGTTTCCAAACTTTTTTTGACGGAAACGGGAATCGTGCCTTTTTCGTTTTTGGTGGAAAAGGGCTATGGCGGAAACGGCCAATATTATTTTGGCGGAAATGGGTAACTCCCCTTCCAGTGCCACGTTAACGAATACGATATGTATGTCGTGTATCGTAGGTCGCCTGTAGCCAATTTTTAAACTCCACCCTTTACAATAATTCTTGTACCTATCATAAAATAAAAAAATAGATTATTATAAAGGTTAGATTAGTATACCCATATATATATTGTTTTAAATTTGAATTAATACCTACAACTTAGGACTAAGATATCTATAACAACACAAGTTGATTATTTAAGTAGGTACCCAACAAATGTATAACTTTTTCTAGCTTTCTGAACAACAAATTATTTAATGATATCACTCCATTCCATGCTCTGTAGCAAAATGTTCTCAATAGACATTTTAAAGCCAACGATGACGTATTTTCATAAGATAAAGATGTACGCTGGTAACTCTTCATCCTCTTTAAAACTTTGAAGGATCAATCCTCGCTAGCGTTGGAGCATGTCATGGATACAAAAAGTTTAAAAGCTATTTCCACATAAGAGGATGTCAGCGGTGCAACTATTTGTTTTCTCTCACTGGCCCACGCGCAACATAGACAAAACGCATTTACGCAGAATCATTTTTTCTACCTATGTTTTATAGTAATCTTTAAAAATTGTCCACCCTGGTCATATACCCCCATCATCCAGAGGGGGGGGGGGGGGTTAACCCGATACTACTTTCTCCTGCTGAGTATTGTTAACTGAACCAAAATCATTTGACAGTTCAACAGTTGTGTTTATTTTATTTATAGTGGATAGTGGACATTATTGATGGTATAAAAAAAATGTTTTGTACCTTTTCACTTCGCCTTACTTTGCTCATCATTGCACCGATGTAAACACAATAATTATGACAAATAACAAAGTAAAAAAAATAAAAAGTGGAAACCAATAGTCTGTGTAGTCTGAGATAATCTCTTAAGATGACGCTTATTTGTTGTCTCTGTCTTACGAACGTACGACATTGCACTTTCTCGTTCGCTAGTTCAACTTTCAATAGTGTACTGATAGTTTTGATATTATTGTCAAAGTTTAGGTGAACATTATCTTTGCTAGGGTGCTCGGGAGTGGGTGATTTTTTTGATATTTTAATTTTCAAGCGAGATAAACGCAGACACCTAATGTTCTTACCAAAAATTGAATATTAGGTCGATGCACTGTAATATCCAAACTAACAGCACATGTCTTTTGAAACCAGTGAACGGCAATTTGCTATGACGTACGTGTGGAGACAACAAATAGGTACCTGCACGGGTAGCGTCCTGTTAATAGGTAATAAAGATAAAATTTGGAATCGTATTTGACAGCGCCATCATGCAACGAAAGTGAGCGACAATCACTAATGTTGGTTCTTCGTGCTCAAGTTGTTCCGAATAACGGAGGTAGATGGCGCTTCTGTTACGTTTCGATGTTTTTTTTATACAATAATGAATGAAATCGCCTTCTCGAAAACTGTCAGCCATATTACGAACTCGCATAATTTACAAATGAATTAACAACGGGCGTCAACAATATCTGTCAAGATCCAGGCAAATGGAGTCCTTCCCCTCCGACCCAGACATAAGTCCGCGGAATTAACCATAATATTATCATATTACCTACCTATTATCATTGATGCTATTATGAATTACGATTATCATAACATTAGGTGTTAAGTACAATAATATTTCCTAGGTATATGGGACTATAAAATAAAGTATTGAATACCCCCCCCTCCCACCATGTGTGTAAGCACGATGTACAGCTGCAAAGCGACTTCCACTTACACGCTTTTTAATTTTTTTAGATTTTTATTATATAAATGACAATGAAATTTTATTTGTAGATTTTTAAAGCTTTATAATTTAATACGAGGTTTCTCATAAATAGTTATATAATAGCAGTTGAAAAATATTAAATATCCGTTGGCACAATTTTTTTATACGTACTTAAAGTTCAAATTTTCACAAAATTTATCAAAATCTTGAACATTTTTAAACTATTTAGTATTTTGTAATTAAGAAATTATTAAATGATCAATTTATATAATTAGCTTATGATTGAAAATGTAAAACAAGAATTTTCTTAAATAGTTCATACTGTAACTAAAAAATCTAAAAAAATTATAAACACAGTTATTCTTACAGACATTTTAAGTTCAAATTTGGACGAAATTACTTATTAAAACCAAGAATAACGATTTTAGTTATTTTATTGTAATTTTATTGTAATTTTATTGTAATTTAAAATACTATTTATAGGTAAGTATATGAACTTTTAGAGTATTTTATTATATTTCATTCACACAATGACATTTTTATGTCTGATAGTAAAATTAACTACTTTAATTTCAATAATATCACCAAATATATTTAGTAATGGTATACCTAGTCTTTGCTCAGAATCGTTTTTCGTACCTATACAATGAATTTATATCATTAAATTAAAATTTAACAGCATCCATTATTATGCTCATTATAGTGACCCACTTGTAAGCTACTGTACAGCAGTGAGCTGAACGACATCCACTTACACGCTTTTTAGACCTTAATATATTTATATATCGATAAAAATATTTTTTATCTATTCGTGATAATAAAGAACTTACATTAATTTTGATTAGAACTGTCAAGAATCAAGATATAGAATAGTGCTTAGGCGCTGTAAGAAAAAATCTTTTCGAGAAAAACTATTTTTGTATGATTATTGACTCTTATTCCCTATTTCAATAATCATAATTGGTCAGTAGATATTTATTTTTGTCGCAGTTGTTCAATAAAAAGTAATAATTTTTGAAAACGTGGGTTACAGCTTTTTTAAAAGCTATTATTATTTCTTCAGAGTGTAGGTTTATAGGGTAGCTGTATATTTATTTTAATATAGGTACTTATATTTTTTTTTTACCAATTCTTTTGATATAATAATATCTTCGTGGCAATGAAGTTATCGTTGGACAATAAATACCGAACGAAACAATCCAGTACAAAACATATACACTTAACAGTCAGTTTTTTTTTTAACGTATTATCAATAACGTGAATTCGCGTGACAAATGCTCAGTAAAATATAATATAGTAGGCAGTGGTGTATTGGAGGGTACCTACACGTGGAAATTTACAATTCCCCTTACACGGAGTGTACCCACCTCCTAATTTTATATTTATGCGTGTACCCCATTTAATGAAACTCGTGGTAGACAAATTAGGCAAAGCCTCGCACGTCGTTTTTTACAATGATTGAGGCGTGTACCCATAAACCTTTTTTAGAACTACTGTGATTTGATTTTTATACCATATTATAGTATTATCGTCGTTATAGCAGAATCCAGTCGAACTCTTTGCAAACATGTTATAGTTTTATTTCGACGTAAAGCCGTACATAATCTCATTGAAGAAATTACTGTGAAGTTATTTTCGATTCCGTTGCATTCTGTGAGTAAAAACTGTTACTTAATGTGTGAAATTCTACATTTCTGTTGAAATGTTCAATAACGAAGTCATTCGAAGGATCATAAACTATAATTTATTATTAATATATTATCATAATATGTATAATTTGTAATATTGTCTATTTTTAAATTTATTATAATTCAACTGCAATATACATTAAATATTTAGACTCCATTATAACCATTTGAATGTAAGAAACTAAGAAAATATTATAAATTAATTTAAAACATGTAACTTGTAATTTATAACACACTAACACTTATAAATCTTCAAGATCAGATGGGAATTTTAATCCGTGAAATCATTTTATCAATCTTAGACTAAATGTAGTACATAGCACACATTTTTAAAGTAATACAATTTTAAACTCATTAGTCATTAATAATTATTATAGTTATCAAACTAACAACCTCATCATAAAAGCTAAGAAATTTAAATTAATACAATAGGTATAAAAATCTGTTGCACTGTAAAAAACAACTGTTTAAATTTTAAACTAAACCATCGTAATATCAAGAACTTTAGAACTTATATCAGTTGTTATGCTTGAGTATTAATTTGTATTTCATTTAAATGTATGCTATTTTGTTTAATCGTCGAAGAACTAAAATAACAATGGAACTGCAGAATGAACAATCAATAATTAATTTGCAGTTTATGAAAATTAAAGGATTCTATTAACTATTAATACTATCAAATAGCTTAAAATTAATCAAAATAAATATTTATAAGACTACATTTATCGTGCAAATATTAACCCTTATCGTAGGTACAATAATGAGATTTTATACCATTTTCGCTTGTAGAAATAATGCAAATCAAATAATTCATTATATTATAATAATATTTAAGCCATTTATTTCTCAATTTGTAAGTATTACTTTATAATAAAAAATGCAAAAACCATTTGGAATTTTGCGCATAATATGATGTCCACCAATTTCTTATGTTATAAAGACCACACAAAAGAAATATATAAAGTTGCTTCGAACTAGGTTCTCAACTATACCATTGATTTTCCTTGCTTTGTGGTCTTCTATTGTATTATATTGAAGGTTGTTGATAATTTTAAGCAATAACAGTTATTTAAAAGTAAAATTCGAAGATGGCGTACACAATTATCTCTTAAATGCTCTTGGTTTGGTATATCCGGTAACTGATACATTTTACAATAAATATTTCCACGTATTTTTTATAATCGAAATAGTTTTGGTAATATTGTGGGGTAAAATGATGTGGGTATTTGATATTTTAATGATTTCGGTGTGTATAAATATTGAATACCAACTTAAGAGTTAAGAGTTAAGACTATTAATAGTACAGCGGTCTAGACCTCAATCACAATGAATTGACGAGTGAGTTTTATTTTCGAAATACCTACCTATTATCGTCTTCATATTTTCAAATTGAATAAGTCAACATAAAAAAAAAACATTCACAAATGTATTTTATACTTGTAGGTTTTTATATCCAGGTAACAATAAAAGTACCAAGAACGTTGAAGCCATATTGCAGGATTTAGAAATACTGAATCAAGTTCAACAAACTGTTTTCGAATAAGTAAAGACAAATTTAAGATATTGTTGATTAACAACAAATTATCATTAATATTTATAAGCATGATGAGTGTTTAAGTTTTAAAATACTTTTTAACGATAGGAGCATTTCTAGTGGCTACTCGCGGTTGGTGTTGGTGAGGGTGTGACTTCAATATCATATCGCTAGTCATAGGTATAACAAATTAAATATAATAAAACAATACATTTCTATTATTAAGAACTATTAAACGTAAAATTATATTTCTCAAGGTATCGCAGGCCGCAGTATAGTCATAAGGTATAGTGTATTTCAAGTAGACAGGGGCGTCATTTGAAGTAAAATCATGGGGTAGCAAACATATTGAATATTTTTTATTCGATTGAATATGGTCTAATAACGCCTGGGAGCTTTGGGTGGACAAAATAATAAAATTGATGGAGTAGCATTTGCTATACCTTAGTGATACCTTAGCTATACCTCACTAGGTACCATGCAGTGAAATCTATGTCAGTAAATATATGTATATACTGTATAATATTATACTAGTATAGAAATGTTGATACGAAAATAATATATTAATGCGTTCAAAAATACTAATCGACAATATAGCCACCGAAGACCCACGTATACGAGATTTCGAGCCTTCGCTTATAATGTACCTACCTACGTCTCATTCAGAACCGCTCAGACGACGATATATTTTTCATCCAAACCCTGTACCTAAGTGTTTATAATTTGTGTGCGTGCCCAATCGCTCTTGATATCTCAGAGAAACAATTAAATGTTAACAAACGAAGAAAAGGAATTATACTTAGTAAATCAAAATTTTAGTAAAAAATATAAGTATCGAATTAATTTTCTTAATTTCTTTCATTTTAGTAGGGGGTGCGTTCGTCCTATCATCCAATCCACGAGCTACCCCTGGGTATTTCAACTATAATTTATTAATAAGTACTGTAAATAATATCTGTTTCCCTGATATTGGCGTTATTGTTCAATTTTTGCAACTTGGAAATTTACTACCTACCGTAGTACCGTCATACTTACAGCCGCTTAGTATTTAAAGATAATACATTTTTTATCCAGTGAACAATTTCACTACGTCACTTACTTGTATTATTAACAATAAAATGCTTAAAAATTTTATGGTTTCAGAAAAATGAAAAATATGTATCATATACTTAAACCAGTTATATTTACTCAGCTTTGTATAATATAATATAGACTATATTCTATTTTGTACGTATATTTACTATTTAGTGTTCACAGCACACGTATTCTTCATACGTTTTATACCAATAAACTTAGGTACTTCAGAATTTCTGATTTTAATTTTTCACACATGTATGAACTCGTGGACAAGATGTATTTTTAGGAAGACCATTTTCTAATTTTGATTTTAAAGGACCTCAAAATAAGGATTTTTTTAAAAAATCCCATGAAATCATTGCACTACATTTCTATTAAGGCACATCTGATTTTATATCAAAAAGTGTTTCCTAAAAAGTATAGTCTAGAAGCTTAAAAATTCAACCATTTTATCGAAATTAAAATCTAACTCCAGGAAGTATGTTTAATTTACTACAGTTTTTAATAATTTTTAAAGTTATACGACAAGAAAATATTTCATTTATCATTGAAGTATTGACTGAACGTGCGCGTGCGAGAATCACATCCGGCGATGGTTACATTATAACGATTCACGAAAACGTACACTAATATCAATTTTTTTATTATGATAAGCAAAAATTTAAATTTAACTAGATATTAACATTTTATGTTTATCTTCGTGAGTTTTCAACAACTGATATTGGGTAACAACTTTTTTAAAAGCAATTATTATTTCTGTAGGAGTGTATGATAACTAATATAGGTATTTATTTTAATGTCATTTTTTTTGCCAAATAATTTTATATATCATCATAAAAATGGATTTATTATAACTTATAAGCTTAAGAATAAAACAGGACCAACATCCCCTTATGAGGTTTTATTTTATATATATCTTACGGCTTAAGTCCGAATTAAGCTAATGTGCAATTATCCGGATAATGTACATATTATCCAATTTCGGACTTAGCCGTGAATAAAAACTATTAGGAAATGAATCAAGTATACATTACCCGGCTAAAGTAACTTTAACCATCGTGTTATGGCTAATGTAAAATATTATTAATAAGTTCATAATATATATTTTATTTCAATAAAATTGATTAATATAAGTTAACAATTAAATATTAAACTACATTTGATGCAATATTAACTTTATTTCTATTTATTTTTATTTCTATTTATTAGATAACATTATTTTTATTATTTATTTAAACATGGTAAACTTTGATGACATTTAGAATTGCATAAAATGCCAGATGCTTTGCATTTGCATTTATTTGTTTTGCAGTTTGATTTACATGCACAACGTTGATAACCCTGACCACCTAACAATGACATATTTTTTGCAATTTCTCTTAACGATTTTTTTGTATTTGACACCTCGTCTACTTGTAATTAATGGCTCAGGACAAACATCAAATTGAGACCTAGAGTAATGTTGTTCTATCGTTCCTTCTTTATTACCTAGTCCATAGTATTCTCCATATTTTATTGATACTATGCAAACAGAATATTTCGCGGATCTCCTCTAACTCTATCCACGTCTGGTATGGTGACTCGAACCGTGTCACCGATGCTGGAAGGTGGAAACTTATTAATTAACCTAAACTTCATTTTTTCAGCTTGATGTTGTAATGCTTTTATACTAAGGTCTCTTTGAGACTTAACCATACTCTGAAAAGTTATAAAAATATTAGATATGTAATATCCGATAACGAGACTTGATAAACAGCCACGTGATGTTATAGAATCAATTATAGTTATGGTGACCAAACGTACTCTTTTTCGTAGGACAGTAGGTACTCTTTTTTGACGTGTGTCCTAGTGTCCTTAACAATAGTGTTAAGTACATGATATTGTACTCTTTTCTTAAAATTATTTTGGGCTAGTACGTGTTTACTGATAATATGTTTTTACTGTTTTTTATAATTTGATTATTAATTTATATTTTATGGTTCGACCTAAAGTATTATTATTCGTTGGCAGCATAATTTGAGATATACTAAATCGTATATATTTAAGTTTTACACTTGGTATTTTTACCTTAAAAAAATAATTTATACTTTAGTTTAAGTTTAATTTAAATACATCAATATCAAAGTATTTTCATCATGAAGAATAAGTTGACATTATAATTTAAAATAATTGTTTTTTATAATTGATAGTAATAATAAAATAAATAACCTATGGAAATATGGGTAAAACAAGTAGAATAGTATACACATTTGGCAATTACATAAATTAATTTAAATAGTAATAATTATAGTAAAAATTAATTTTGAAAATAAATTACCTCTTTTGCACACAAATTACAAATACGCTGTTGATTGTCATCTTCGTTTAATATTGCTTGAATATTATTCCCACAAGACTCGCATATTTTATGTATTTCTTCGTCCTACGAAAAATAAAAATAGTACCTAGTATAACATTTTGTAAATCGTATTATTTATGTGCTCTTTATTATTTTTTCTATTTATCTGATTAGCATCTGCAGAATTGCTTTCTTCACTTTTTCCTTCAATATTTTGCAATACATTTTCTGAAGATATATTGTTGATAGTTTCTGGTAGAAGAATAGACGTCGATAATCCAATTTTGATATCACTACCAAACATCGATTGATATGGCGACCTTTTTATCCCACTGTGAAATGCTCTATTCTTCGTTAATTGTACGAACCTTAAACCCTCGGACCAAGATTTTGAATTATTTGTTTGCATCCATGTAGTTAAAATATTTTGAATATCTTGGTTTGCTCTTTCAACACTACCTTGTGATTGTCTGTGTCGGGGTTTGCCGTGAACTATTTTCAAATTATTCCACTTACATTTTAAATCATTAATTATTTGATTTACGAATTCTCTTCAATTATCAGATTACAGTATCATTGGAGCACCAAAAATACAAAATATGTCTATGATATGTTTCGCAACCTCTTCATTTTTTCTACCTAGTTACTTCATCCATCAATCAATAGATTATGTACAAAATAGCCGGTTAATGTACGAAACTATGATTCTAAATGTTAAGTGTTTACCTTATCCAACTATTGACGATTATGTGCGCATTATCCGGATAATTTGCACTTTAACCATGATTCGGACTTAAGCCGTAACATAAACATATGATTCATTACGGAGTGACTTAAGCTCTTGTCGACCTGCTGTGTGTTTTTAATATTTTCATTTCTGTAGGAGTTTGACGTCAATTGCCAGTTGGCTTTCTCCAGAAACTATAATAAACATCTCTTAGTTATCCAAAATTACCAATTTGTATTATTTTATTTTAATTCACTACCATATATTGTCGTTTTAATATAAACCATACGCTTTTCGGGTCATAGGTTGGCGACTTATAACTTTTTAAATCATTTATTTTACAATCATGAGTTTTCTACAACTAATTTCATAAAAGAAGTGTAGGATAATAATATATATTTATTTTAATAAATCAATTTTTTTTGTTAGTTTTTTTGATGTATCATCATGCCAATGAATTTATTATAAGCTTGTGAATAATATAACTATCTAGTATACAATACATAGATTTAACGTTAAAAAAGTTCAGTTTTTTGGTTGCCCGTCTCTAATATATGTTATTAAGTAATTTTAAATATACGGTTTAAAACTCAAACAATTTATTTTGTTTAAAACAAAAAATACAGTTTTTTTGTTTTTTTTTCATAAATGAAAAAATACACTAAGCCTGATATAACTACTGTTTTGTTTGGTAATTCTCCGATTGTATCCACATGGCCAACGGCCCCTTGTGAGGCCTTGTTTTTGTTTTATATATATTTGTGATTTATTACGAGGTGACTTAAGCTCCCGTCGACCTGTTGTGTGTTTTTGTTAATTTTCACTTCTGCAGGAGTTTTACGTCAGTTTGCTTTCTTCACAAACCACAGTAAACATTCCTTAGTTATCCAAAATAAATCATTTGTATTATTTTATTTTGATTCACTACTATAGTATATTGTTTTTTAATAATGTACATTATACATCCTCTTAATTTTTGATCGTAAATTAAATTTTTCTCTACATACTGAAATGATTAAAAATAAAGCTTTTCGTAACTTAAGGTTTATTAAACGTACTTGTGCTGCATTTTCAGATCATATTCCCTTAACAATTCTCTACATCTCTCTTGTTCGTTCTAATTTAGAGTACTGCCCCCTCATCTGGATTAATAATACGTCGAAACAAGCTCTTACGCAGGAATCTGTTCAAAATAATTTTTTACGTTTTATCTCATTTAAATTTAACATGGACAGACCTATTCACGGCACATATAATAATGTTTTAAATTATCTTAATAATTCTCCACTCTCTGACCGTCGTACACTTTTACTCTCAAAATTTTTACAAAAACTAATATTAGGTTCAATAGATTGCCTGAAATTCTTTCTTTAATCAGTTTTAAAATTAATTACCTTAATACTAGAGATCCAAAACCCTTTTATCCACTTCTTTCAACAAAAAATTATATCTTGAACTCTCCTGCTAACCTCCTTATGAATGCTGGTAATACTTTTGTCTTTGATTATATTTGAATATATATTAAAAAATAAAATAAAATAAATCAAAATTTAAAAATTTAAAAATCCATACAACATTGCAAACTTAATATAATCATCATTTGACTCAGAATAGAAAACAATATGCACTGGTTGTCATGCTTGATAATTATTGTATTTAAATAATTTATATCTCTATATATAAGAGAAAGTATACTTTACCAATAATCAACGTACAGCCAAAACTACCGTACGGATTTATTTGAAATTTTCAGGATATGTACTTATTACTATGTATAGGCGCACTAAGAAAGGATTTTTCGAAATTCTCATTTTAAAGGGTTGAAATTGGCAAAAATAAATTTTTACGTGTAATTTGTATATCTATATTCATATAACAATAACAATAGCAGTCGACCGATAACGGGAAATACGGTACGGCACGGCGGCCCAAGGGTTTCCATCTACCTGGACTCTGGCCTTTTTTTTGTGTGTGTATTTTATCAAAAATTTTTTTATCTATATATTACTATATCTATCCACTTATCTATCTCTATAATATATAAATTTGCCTTGGACGCTCCATCACACGTAAACGGCTGCCACCGATTTGGCTAATTCTTTTTTTCGTGTGTTCGCAATATTGTCAGGAGAAGGTTCTTAACTCCACCGGAAAAGTAGAAAATTTGGATGTAAGTGCCATCTGTCCAGTAAGAATAGAAACTAAATAATATTATATTTTCGTTTATTGTAAGGTTGCTATTGGTCATGATTGAATAATGAATATAATTTTAGACCTGTTGCTATGTAGCTTAGTAAAAACGGTATTCCCAAGACTAATTTTTCGACACATACACATCGTAATATCAACGTGTTGATGAAACATTCGTATTACGTACGGTACGCACTTCAAGGAGTCTGCAATCCACCGCAGGTGGATTACCTACCTGAAAACATACTACGTGTCTCACGCATACAATACATACAAGCGTAGTGTCTCTCGGGTAATATATACAAGATGATCGATGAAAATTTTTAAGTTTTGAACATCATACACCGAATTTTAAATAAACAAATTGAATAAAGTTTGAATCCTATAGAGTTGGTACATATTTTAACGAGCAACGCAATGAACGGGATCAGCTATGATATATATACAATTAATGCATTTTTCAGTTCTTGAACTTATGCACATAAGTTATATTGGCTATTGCCAAATATTTCACCTGAGATAATTTTTGCCCGGGCAACGCCGGGTGGGACAGCTATATAATATACAAGACGATCTGATAAGTAGTTCTAGAGCTTAGTCTGTATAGTTATAGTCTCTGTATTTATATAGTTAGATATATATATATAAATTAATGTTTGTAGGTAGATTAGACCTCTGGGAAGAAGATGGGTTAATTTACAAAGGGTTTAATTTGTTTTTTTTTTATTCATCGGATTTTAGTACGGTTAGGTTAGGATAGGATTTTGTGTAAATTGATTATATTAATCCATCGTAGGTGGAATTAAGTAAAGACGACAAACTTGATATAACTTTGACACTTTAGAGTTAAATCATACACTTACGTATAAATAGCACGGCGAGGTCCGCGATCTACCACAGGTAGATTGCCTACCTGATATAATGTACTGCTGCGAATCAGAATTTTTATTCCGGGCAACGGAAAAGTTAAGATAAATTTTGAACACCATATACCGAATATTAAATAACGAATTGAACAAAATTTGAGTCATATAGAGTTGATACATTTAACGGGCAACGAAGTGCACGGGATCAGCTAGTTGATTTATACTTTTTGTTTAATAGGCCAAGAACTTGATAAGAATGGACTTGCAGGATGAGCATTCAATAATTAATTTGAAGTTTATGAAAATTACCGGATTCTATCAATTGATACGACCATCAGATGGCTTAAAATTATTCAATGTCAATATTTATATGATTGCGTACATCGTGCACACATTAATTCTTATTTTGGCTTTAATTTTGGGTTTATACAGCATTTATTTTTGTATGAATGATATAAATCAAATATTCAACTATAGTATAATGATTTTCGCTAATATCTTTGCAATTTTTAAGTGCTACTTTATAATCAAAAATGCAAAAACCATTTGGAATTATACGCATATGATGTCCACAAACTTCTTATCTTTCAAAGACCACACAAACGAAATATATAAAATTGGTCGAACTAGATCTTCGACTTTGATGTTAATGTCCTTTGGATTTTGGTCATCTATTATATTATATTGGAGTTTGTCTGCAATTTTAAACAGTAACATTTATCTAAAAATAGAATCCGAAGATACGATTTTCAATTATCGATCTAATACTATTGGTTTGATATATCCAGTTACTGATACTTTTTACAATAAATATTTTTATGTATTTTTCATAACCGAAACAATTTTCTTGGGGCTTTTCGATATTCTAATAATTTCGGTTTGTATATGTATTGAATATCAACTGAAGACTATTGCTGACTCATACAGTTCACTAGGCCTCAATCATAATGAATCGAAGCGTGAGTTAAATTTTTATAAATACATGTTATCGACTCCATATTTCCAAATAGAATATTTCAACAGCAAAACATCACTTATATAGTATATATTTCACTTGTATTCATCTTCAGATAACAATCAAAGTACCAAAAGTGTTGAAGCGATATTAGATTTAGAATTACTAATGCAAGATCAACAAAATATTTTCAAGTAGGCAAATATTTTATATTAATGTAATAACTGTTCTTTTTTTTTTTATTTTAATGTTTTAAAAATTATAGGTAAATAGGGGTATTTAATCTATGTATTATTACTTTAAAATTTACTACTCACGTTCAGCTCCTTAATAGTACATATATCTAATTATTTTTTATCCAGTGAATCTACATGCATCACTTAGTTGTATTATAAACAATAATATGCTTAAACAATTTTATGTTTTCAGAAAAATGAAAAATATGTATCAAATACTTAAACCAGCTACATTTATTCAACTAGCAGCTGAATCAATTCAAATTATAATTCAGCCATGTATGATTTTAAAAGTGCGTTTATAACTATTAAAAAACTATTTGTCTTATATTAATTATACATATTTGTGTTTTAGTTTTATTTTGATGGATCATTATCACCAACACTTTTTCTTAAGTTATTATTTCCAGGAATAACATATCTATGCCATTTATTCCTCACTTGCTACTTGTTTAGTATTGTTAATGAACAAGTATGTATTTAATTGTTTAACATGTTTTGAAATAATATTTTGTTTATGTTCTTAAATGTTTTGGATTGAGAATTGAAACATAATAAAATAGTAATATTATACACATTATTCATATTGTATGAGTTATGAGTATGCTCAGAATTTAACTTCAGACATAGGTTGAAATAGTTAAAAGTCAATATTATACTTTATAATAACATTATTTTAAAAAAAAATCTAAATTAATTTTTTAACAGCAAAAAAAGTGGATCATATCCTGGAAAATTATATACATTATATACATTTTAGGTGATTTCATATTTTATATTTGATTTTCATTTTAGAAAGAATCCATGAACTTCGCCCTTTACAGTAGCAATTGGACGGATATGAGTATTAAATTCAAAAAGTTACTATTGTTAACAATGCGGATGAATAATGCTGAGAATTTAAAGATGAAAATATCAATGAAAATAATGGTTAATATGGGAATGTTTGCGGAATGTAAGAAAAATAAATATATTGATTTAAGTTATTCTATTTAATAGACCACAACTTATATTTTCTTTTTGAAAACACTGTTGATATAATATGTTATATAATATAAAATAATGTATTTAAAACAAAATGCATATAGTTGGTTAGAACTATGGGTGGGATACACACTTGGGATACAATGATGGACCCCCCCGCATGTCTATTTTTGGATTCTGAGTGGAGCGACAATTATATTGATTTTACAATGATGTCTGTTTTTTTTTGCCTATTATCACCTCTTGAGGCAGTAAAAATGCTTCAATTTTCTACTTTATTAAATTAGTGGAAAGTGAATCTAATATTAGTATTTTGGAAAAAGTTGACTAAAATTTAAAAATGTTTGGCAAAAGAGAAAAATGTTAATTAGTTTTCAAAAGAGTTGGGAAAAATTCGGATTTGCGGATGTCGCTCTGCTATACGCCTTTACAGTAGGTTACATGTAGGTACACTAATGAATGGTATTAAATTTAAATTCAATGATATAATATTATTATATTATCGTAAAACGATTCTGAATGGATACGGTTTGTAAGTCTAGGATATATTTTATTATATATATATGGTTATTACTTATTATGTTTAATTATTATTTTTTGTTTATTATCATATTTGTATTTAATAATATACTTTAGAAGTTTCAAGTACCTACGAGTGACGAATAATTTTTTATTCGTTATTTGTTTTACCAGGACGGCTGAGTTGCACTTACTGCAGTGAGTTACACCCAAAATTAGTAAAACAATCATTTTTTTTTAAAAGTTTCAATTTCTAAGGGCAACGGAGTGCACAGGTTCAGCTAATAAAATATAATAACAATTTAAAATATCTAGACTGATAAACCGTCTCCACATTTTTCGTATACAATTATATGATGTAATTTAATTCAAATCTAATACAATTCAAGTGATTCACTTGTAACCTAATATACAGCAGAGCGACATCCACTTAGCCGCTTTTTTCTCAAATGTCAATACATTTCTAAAATTACTTATCTAGACACTTACTGTACATCAGATCAGTACTCACATATTCACTTTCTTTATATATAATATAATTGTGAAGGGCACTACCTTGTGATTTATCTTAAAAATGATGAATATACATTTATCCTCCCCCTATAAAAAATCCTGTTTATGCCACTGGGGTAGATGGTATATTGTATACAATTGTATTAAATTTATATTTTATAATAAGCTTAAATCATTATTGTTTTTTATTACATTTTTGTTATAGGTGGTGCACACAGCTTTTAGTATAGTATCAGTGATGATGAAAAGTTTTAGTACCTAATTAAATAAATAAATATATTATATTTATCTTATATAAGTAAGCATTATTTAGACGAAAATCACCATATTAAAATATCTATAGTCAAACTATTTTAAAATATTCAAAAATTGTAGAAAAATGGGTTTCTCACTCATTAGTAAGGTAAAAGCTGTTTTAAAAATAAATAATATTACACCAGTTTCTATTATCGTGTGATTTTTATATTTATATTTATATTTAGGTATACCTACCTTAACCTCGTGACATCTCGCAGACATAGATGGTTAGTCAAGCTACAGGTTAGTCAAGGTTTGTCACCTGACGGGGATATTTGGATATATTTAAGGTCGTCAACCACGCACCGTGACCGGGTGGGGCCGGAGCAACGTGGATTTTTTATGGTATACGGAACAATGTTGATATTAAGAATAATAAAACTCACAACATATTTTAGGCAGAAAAAAAAGTTTCGTATAAAATTTAAGTTAGCATCGAGAAAGCATATGACTCGAACAAAGAGAGATAAACAAAAAACAAACATAATGATTTAGTAAACCAATAATGAATACACATATTATAATAATATACAAATGTATACACCATAGGTACATCCCACCGGCTGCTCCGGACGTTTACCGGGAGTATAGAATAATGGTAATAATAATAATCATAAAAATATAGAAACACAGGCCACGGTGTAACAAAACATTTGCTTTTTTTATCGTGATTCGGTAATTTTACCTGTAAAAGGGTCTGTTTCATTTGAATATGTAAAGCCCCTCCAAATCAAAAGCTGTTATTGCTCCTATGTAGCCCCACTAGAAAATGTCAGGAGGCAAGATACCCCTGCCATTACGCCAATTTCGCCACTGGATAGGAGTGGATGAGAAAGCTCCCTGACTGAATGCCTTAGATCCTTACCGGTTTATGGAGTAACTTCTATATAGCAGGAGTTTATTTTTGAGATTTAACCTGTTAAATTTTTAAAATAAGACGTCCTTGACGAGACTGGTTAGGTGGTTAAAGGTGAGGCGTTTGATGTTGCCCAAGGTAGCCGTTGGTCTACTTTTAGACCTAAGTAACGAACGTTTCGGGCAGATGGTAGCGATAGGCGATTGTAGTAGGTAGGAGAACAAACAGCTTGTATCGGCGCTTGGACTACAACAGTGAACTATAATCCTCTATTCCTTATACTAGATCAATAAAAGACTTAGATGGTTTTGAGTGAGGTTTGAAATATTTAAGTAATTGGAGAGAGGGCCATGACTGCCTTTTAATTATTGACGACAGTCACCAGTAGTTGTATATGTAGTAAAATGTTAGTTTGGAGTGATTTAAATAGTAATGTATCTGCAACAGGCGTCTAATTGGCGTACACAGGCAGAAACCACAAATATATTGGATATAGATGATCCTGAACACATGATAGAGTGTCTATCTTGAATGTAAAATTCAACAGTTTGTAGGTATAATTTAACTATATAATAATATGGAATAGTCCATCGAAGATCGATGGTCCAGATTTAAGACGTAAACACAGCTTATGCATGATTCAGAAAATATTTAAAATAAATTAAAAATATTTTTAAGATATAAAATAAGTAATAAATAAGCACATAGCATACTATACTAGTACACAACATATTGTGCATTGGCATATAAGTAAATAATATATTAAATTAAAATTATGTTATTTTAAATATACTGTTTAAAACGAAAAATACAATTTTTTTTTAAAAATGAAAAAATCCACCAACTCTGATGCAACTAGTGTTTTATTTTGTAATTGTCCGATCGCATTCAGATGACCAACATCCCCTTATGAGGTTTTATTTTATATATACTTATGATTTATTACGGAGAGACTTAAGCTCTCGTCGACCTGTTGTGTGTTTTTGTCAATTTTCATTTCTGTAGGAGTCTTACGTCAGTAGCCAGTTGGCTTTCTTCACAAACCTTAGTAAACATTCATTAGTTATCTAAAATTAGCCATTTGTATTATTTTATTTTAATTCACTACCATATATTGTATTTTTAATATAAACCATACGCTTTCCGAGTCATAAGTTGGCGACTTACAACTTTTTAAATCATTAATTTTTACAATCGTGAGTTTTTTACATCTGATTTTTTGGGTTACACCTTTTTTTAAAGCAGTTGTTATTTCCGTAGAAGTGTAGGATAATAATATATATTTATTTAAATATACCTATTTTTTTGTCAGTGTTTTTGATGTATCATCATGCTAATGGATTTATTATAAGTTTATGAATAATACAACTATGTAGTATAAAATACATAGATTTAACGTTAAAACAATTCAGTTTTTTCGTTGACTGTCTCTAATATGTGTTATCAACAACGTGAATGTGCGTGACACATCCGTAGTAAATTATATACTGTAGTAACCGATAACTACCTAAATAACAGTTAGCGAATATAACTGACTACCATAATGCCATGTTAAATTATACCACCACAATTACCTTTTTCAACTTAAATTTAACTTGTACACCTAACATAATTTTTTGATACTTACATTTTTACAGTCTACCCCAGATTTACACTTTACTAACAATTGACGGTTTCTTTCAACTAAAAAGTGGTGCCTATTTATTTATTTTAATTTTTATTAAGAAAAAAAATATAAACGTATTTCGATTTGGTTGTATTCTGTGAGTAAAACTTGTTAATATATTTTCAAGTACATGCTAGAAATTTTACATATAAGTTGAAATATTCATAACAATGTCATTCGAAAGATAAATAATAAATATATCTCTTATTTTAATATTATGTAATCTTGTCCATGTTTATATGCTTTCTGATTATATTGCACAAAATACCTGTGAATAGTGAGGCATAATATTATAAAACAATACAACATGAAATATTTAAAATCTGTGCATATCCATTATGGGAAATATCCAATATTGTAAAAATTTGAATTTCAGACACTCGTAAAAATTTAATTTGACTTCCCGGTTGAAATTGTTTTTTATTGATAAACGTGGATAAACTGAGTTATGAATGTCTAACTCAAAATAATTTGCACATTTTTGTGATTGTATATAACTTTAATTGCTTATAAACCATTGTGACTATATATGTTTAATATTTTTCAACTACTATTACAACAGTATATTAAGCTTGTTTACCAAACGTATAAAACTTTATTGACATTTATCTACATGTATAAAAATGCATTATGTCTGTCTGTGTGTCTGTGTGTCCAAATTACCACGGGAACAATTTATATATTTTGAGATTTCGATGGAAATTTTTGTATATAAATGGTTGCGAAGGTAATATTTAAAACAAATTATTCATATGTAGTTGTCATTTTTAATGGGCAACGAAGTGCACGGGATCAGCTATTTTATATATATAAATAGATTAGACCTATGGGCAGAAGATAGTCTAATTCAGTGATGCCCAACCTTTTTCCTTTAGCGGGCCACTTTGGTAAACAATTATCTTCAAGCGGGCCACAAAGTATAATAGTACAAAAATAATCTTATATATTGGACTTGTTTTCTTATCTTTTACTGTCTATTGATAAGATTATGAATTGAGGTACACATTAGTTTGATCAGTACGTTATTTTAAGTGCACGGGTGATATCGATATTTAATTGTAAAATTTCCGTATGAAAATGTCAGACAGAAAAAAACGCAAATATAATGATGATTGCCGAATTTTTAATGAAAAATGGTCTATAAATTACTTTTTCATTGAAATTAATGGAATTTCAAAAACTGAAACAAACGATATTTTGAAATTTTATTCAAAACTTCAACACGAAGATTTCCCTGCTTTAAGAGACTTTATAATGAAAATGGCTACTGCATTTGGCTCGACATATATATGCGAACAAATATTTTCACGAATAAAACAAACAAAATCGGTTCATTGATCGCGACTTACGGATGAACACCTTCATTCAATTTTGAGGATTGGAACCACTAAATTTCAACCAGATTTTTCATTATTAGTAAAAGAAGTACAATCTTAAATTTCACATAAAAATAAGAGTAAAACTTTTTGTATAGTTTTTAGTTTTATTATTATCATTATAATTGTATTTTTTGGAATAATTATTTAAACGAATTCATAAATTTAAATAAAAATAATACATGAAAATAAATAATTTAAATATTTTTTTATTTTAGAAAATGCGTAACGGGCCACATGTGGCTGGCGGGGCTGCGGGTTCGGCACCACTGGGCTAATTGATAAAGGGAGAGGACCAACCCCGGGAGTTGATTTTGAGATTTCCGTTGGACATTTTTGTTTAAAAACGGTTGTCGTTGGTTTTAAAGCTATAATAATAATAATTATTATTGGTTGCCTTTGGTTTAGAACATATACATATAGACTTGGCATTTTTAATGGGTTACGAAGTACACGAGATCAGCTAGTAGAAAATAAAACTAAAGAAATTGGAAACTGAAAATGTCCGTAAACAGCTCAAAACTAGTCAAATAGTTAAGAAAATGTTATAGTGTAGGTATGATATATTCTAATATAAACAATCAGTCAAAATGTAAATGTATCTACAGTCATTTGTCTTTATGAAAATCCAATTTTTGTCGTAAACAAATTTTGAGTAGAAATTCCCATTTTTCTTTTGTTTTTCCCAGTGCTTTTGAAAACTCCTTGAACATTTTTCGTTTACAACAGAAAAAGTGCTGTTCAAGAAAATCCAATTACTTTTACTGTTATTAACATATTAATTTATACGTTTTGTTTAATAGACGAAGAACTTGATAAGAATGGACTTGCAAGATGAGCATTCAATAATTAATTTGAAGTTTATGAAAATTACCGGATTCTATCAATTGATACGACCATCAGATGGCTTAAAATTATTCAATGTCAATATTTATACGATTGCGTACATCGTGCACACATTAATTCTTATTTTGGCTTTAATTTTGGGTTTATACAGCATTTATTTTTGTATAAATGATATAAATCAAATATTCAACTATAGTATAATGAATTTCGCTAATATCTTTGCAATTTTTAAGTGCTACTTTATAATCAAAAATGCAAAAACCATTTGGAATTATACGCATATGATGTCCACAAACTTCTTATCTTTCAAAGACCACACAAACGAAATATATAAAATTGGTCGAACTAGATCTTCGACTTTGATATTAATGTCCTTTGGATTTTGGTCATCTATTATATTATATTGGAGTTTGTCTGCAATTTTAAACAGTAACAGTTATCTAAAAATAGAATCCAAAGATGCGATTTTCAATTATCGATCTAATACTATTGGTTTGATATTTCCAGTTACTGATACTTTTTACAATAAACATTTTTATGTATTTTTCATAACTGAAACAATTTTCTTGATATTTTGGGCTGAAATTGAGTGGGTTTTCGATATTCTAATGATTTCGGTTTGTATATGTATTGAATATCAACTGAAGACTATTGCTGACTCATACAGTTCACTAGGCCTCAATCATAATGAATCGAAGCGTGAGTTAAATTTTTATAAATACATGTTATCGACTCCATATTTCCAAATAGAATATTTCAACAGCAAAACATCACTTATATAGTATATATTTCACTTGTATTCATCTTCAGATAACAATCAAAGTACCAAAAGCGTTGAAGCGATATTAGATTTAGAATTACTAATGCAAGATCAACAAAATATTTTCAAGTAGGCAAATATTTTATATTAATGTAATAACTGTTCATTTTTTTTTATTTTAATGTTTTAAAAATTATAGGTAAATAGGGGTATTTAATCTATGTATTATTACTTTAAAATTTACTACTCACGTTCAGCTCCTTAATAGTACATATATCTAATTATTTTTTATCCAGTGAATCTACATGCATCACTTAGTTGTATTATAAAAAATAATATGCTTAAACAATTTTATGTTTTCAGAAAAATGAAAAATATGTATCAAATACTTAAACCGGCTACATTTATTCAACTAGCAGCTGAATCAATTCAAATTATAATTCAGCCATGTATGATTTTAAAAGTGCGTTTATAACTATTAAAAAACTATTTGTCTTATATTAATTATACATATTTGTGTTTTAGTTTTATTTTGATGGATCATTATCACCAACCCTTTTTCTTAAGTTATTATTTCCAGGAATAACATATCTATGCCATTTATTCCTCACTTGCTACTTGTTTAGTATTGTTAATGAACAAGTATGTATTTAATTGTTTAACATGTTTTGAAATAATATTTTGCTTATGTTCTTAAATGTTTTGAATTGAGAATTGAAACATAATAAAATAGTAATATTATACACATTATTCATATTGTATGAGTTATGAGTATGCTCAGAATTTAACTTCAGACATAAGTTGAAATAGTTAAAAGTCAATATTATACTTTATAATAACATTATTTTTAAAAAAAATCTAAATTAATTTTTTAACAGCAAAAAAAGTGGATCATATCCTGGAAAATTATATACATTATATACATTTTAGGTGATTTCATATTTTATATTTGATTTTCATTTTAGAAAGAATCCATGAACTTCGCCCTTTATAGTAGCAATTGGACGGATATGAGTATTAAATTCAAAAAGTTACTATTGTTAACAATGCGGATGAATAATGCTGAGAATTTAAAGATGAAAATATCAATGAAAAGAATGGTTAATATGGGAATGTTTGCGGATGTAAGAAAAATAATTATATTGATTTCATTTATTCTATTATAGTAGGCAATTACGTTTATTTTTTTTTTTTAAAACACTTTTGAGTTTAATATAATATATAACAATGACGTATGCAAAACAATATACATATAGATAAGATACATATAATTGTAGATGGTTAGATGGTTTATTTTATACAATTGTATTAAATTTATATTTTATAATCAGTTTAAAATATTATTGTGTTAATTACATTTTTATTTTAGGTTGTGCATACAACATATCGTATAGTATCAGTGATGATGAACAGTTATCGTATCTGATTAAAAGAATATAATTATAAATATACTAGTATCAGTACCTACACAATGAACTTTGGGTCCATGTTATGTACAAATTTCTTGTAGTTGACGTGCATTTTTTATTTAGTAAATTAACAAAAGTATTTTTGTAATACGTTTTTTGTTTTATAGAATTAAGAAGGAATATAGACAAAAATCATAATATTAAAATATATATATTGTCAATATTTTACAATATTCAGAAATTAAGGAAAATGGGTATCACTCATTATTTAATTAAAAGCTGTTATAAAAATAAGTAATATTTTACCAGTTTATACTATTATCGTGTGACTTTTTGTAATTATTTGTCATATCTGAATTTTAATTTAAGATTTAGCCATAAAATATAACACTTTGAAATAGGTATTAGATGCTAATTGTAATATGATGTTTAAATATGTAATTATATTATTTGTTCTATAATAAAAGACCCAGAGTATCCAAATTATTAATACAAAAAATTATAAAAAAATATACACCCTTGAACTTGCTACAAATGATGACTCACTCAGTCACACGCGAGACATTTTCGAACAGGCGGCTTCCACACATTACATAATATTATGTTATAATGATATGAACTGAACCCACTAAAACTATAATACGATGGAAATATCATGCACTCCCTATGATGTTTAATGTTAAAAATCATACTCTCTTACCAATCACAAGACCGCGAAACGGACATTTTCGACCCTATCATCAGACATTTTACCACTGAAATAATGGAAGTGTTTTGTTATCGCCACTATAGCGAATATAATTATAGCCGCAGAAATACCTAAAATTCCCAGTCAGCGGCTCAGCACTCTCTAGACATCTCTCATCACGGCAATGTAAATTCATTAAGGTACCTACGTGCATACCGTACAATGTACTTGGGCCTGGCTCCAGAGCACAGATCGTATTTGGTGGTAACAATTTCATTACAACACAAATACATTATAAATAGATTATAAGTACGGTATTTTTAGTATTTATAATCAGTGGTTGTATTTACTAGTCCGCACTCATATATATGTTGGAGTGCGGAGGTATCCCACTCGATCCGTCCCTGCCAGTACACTTTTTTCCCATTTACGTTCGTAATTTGTAAAATACAGTGAACAAATAATCCAAATAGAAGTTCAAATAACAACTACTTGTATTCTTATTATCGACATCGTACAGAGGTAGAAATATAGTCACTCCTCTGCAGTATTTATCTTAATCAATAAAACCTCTTTTAATTACGTTAACTCAAATTCCAACCACTACCTATACCTCTGCAATATCGATTTTTGTATAAGGGTAAGGTAGGTACCAATATTATACTTGACCGGAGGTTCTCGATAAATTATAAATATAAATGTCACGGTATTCTATAGAGCCATCCGATCACATGACAGTGCGTTGTGGTGTGCAATAGAATACGTATATCTACACACAGAGTTTATAATAAATTCATATATATAATATATTTTCGTTGAGATGTATACAACAACAATCGCATTTCTCATAGTACATTTTGTTAACAAGGAAGATACAGTAGTCGGCAATCAGCCAATATAGGCGTATGTAATAATTATATTATCGAGTGTCGATCCCGTCGACGCATAACACCAGATTCCCTAGCTACAACAAAAATATTATGATTACGGACCAGAAGGGTATTATATAGCTATACCTACCTCTTAACCTAACATTAACAGTGATGACTAAATAACACCATACAGTTAAATACATTTACTCAAGAATATAAAGGCATCCAATCGAGCGATTGTAAATCCCATCTTTGATTACCTAGGTACATAATATAGCATATAGCATGGTCAGGGATTTCTTTTATTTTTATTTAATAATCACTATTTTTAAATTTTAAATATAAAAACAACGTTTTATTGTTTTTTTTGAAATGTATCTAAAATACAAGAAATTTATTTAATAAGGTACCTACTTAACAAGTATGTTTAATATAAGATATTTTTTGATGTTGAAGTGAATGGTTTTATTTTTTTTTTTTTTTTGAAGCTATACTAATCTTACATTAAAATTGTAGATAATATAAACAAGGTATACTATTAAGTTTATTGAATTTGAAAATGTTTAAAAAAAGATTAATATCATTGTTTCTTTGTAACTAGGCTTTATTAGGTAGGAAGCTATATTTTTTTTTCACGAATTTAAACATATAAATAAATGTATTAGTTACTTACACTCACCACCTTCTTATATATTTATAAAGAACTAAATAGATTCTGTGTTTCATTTGGAAATTTCGTAGTTTAGTCAACTACTAATTTTTTTAGTAAAAATGCCAGTTAGATACCACGTAAGGTTAGGTTAGGGTAAGTAACTTATGCCATGGTAGGTAAAGTAATTACTTTGTTTTTATGATTACAGTAGGTATATTTTAATTTTATACAGGTACATACGAATATACGATGAAATAGGTAAACTATACTATTGATTATAGTTTTGTATACATAATTAATATTATAAACGTATCTATTCTGCGAATTACTGGTTAAAGGACAACGGTCAACAGACAAAATGCAGGCACTATAATTAAGCTGTCTTATAATTAAAAATAAATATGTAGGCGAACGAATGGCCTGATTAATATCAGTAAGTATTAATTAAATGAAGAGGATTGTTAACATTTTCTTTCCATTAAAATATTCTACAAGAGTCCAACTTTGTGGTTAGCAAAAAATACGTATACCCACAGAGAACATATAAAATTAAAAAATAATAAAAATATACTTAAAAAACCAATACTAAACCAATCATTGGTTTCAGCGATTTATGTAAGTTTGTTTGATCATATACAATCTTTCAATGTAATTTTAGAAAAATTTCTAGATATTTAAGCAATTTTAAGTTGATATAGGTAGTGCCTACTGCTTATATAGTTGCACTATCCGTTATTATAATATTATCTTTACCAGCATTTAAATTACTATATTATATTATATAGAGCGTATGTACACAATTTGCGTCACATATTAAAATAATTTTGGCATTATGAGCCACTTTTAAGATTTTATAGTTTCTGCCACATATAAGTTTATAAGATTATAACTAAATAAAAGTACATTACGAATTCTGTGTTATCTTGTGCCAAAAAACATTGTAATATAAGCCGCTTTTAAATAATTAGTAAAAACGTTTTTTAAAACTTATTTCTATATATTTTATATTCTGAGCGGAACGATAAATGAATTGATTTTACAATGATGTGTGTTTTTTTTTTTATTTTTGTATCTGTGTACACGATAAGTAGTCGAAATAATGCTTCGATTTTCAACTTTAGTATCTTGTTCGATAGTAAAGTAAATATTGTTGGTGCATTGGGGAGGTCAAAATTTAATCAATAAATTATGGACCTTGGGTCAATCTATCACTTTTTGGTGAAAATGAGATCTAGGGCTTAACGTATACAATTTATGTATATTTTCTTGTGCTAGAAGGCCGTATCTCGACATTGACCTCATTGGACATTTAGTGATCAAGATACGCCATATGCCCCTCTAGCACAAGAAAATATACATAATTTGAACATGATTAGCCCTTTATTTTAGTCCCTTTTATTTGACTAAAAAGTGAGATTGACCCTTCTTGACCCAAGGTCCAGAATTAATTTGCTAAGTCAAAAAGCATGAAAAATTAATACAAGGCTCTTAATATTATGTTACAATGACAGTTGAAAAATATTAAAAATACATGGTCACAATTTTTTTTTATAAGCATTTAGATTTTGAATTTTGACAAAATACCTAAAAGTCATGAAAATGTGCAAATTATTTAGGGTTAGAAGTTTATAAAAATGTTTATTTTAAATTTAAGATTTGAAAATGTAATACAAGATTCCTCATAAGTTTGTCTACATTTATCAAAAAAAATTAAAGTTTAATGAACGTTTAAAGTTAAAATTTTTACAATATTGGATATTCACACTATTTCTCTTGTACCTAGTGATTTTTTTATTTTGCTGTAATTCAAAAACGAATAACTGTAGATACTTGAAATTTATACCATATATATATTTTAACAATTCCCATACTTGATAATATTTTCAAAATATTTTGACTCGTTTTAAACTGCTTACGGACATTTTAAATTTAAAATTGTATTGGTTTTTTTTTCTATGTATCTATTGATGGAGAAAATTACAAGTACTAAAATTGGCGTAAAATACCATCTCCCACAATATCCACTATCCTTATCCACTAGGTCACACGAAGTTCCCAACCATTTTTTTCACGAAAACGTCCTAATTTAATCCCAAATAAATTGTAACACATTTGAATTATTAAGACCAAAGAGTATAATAAATAACATTAAAATCCTAAAATATGTGTCAAACAATTTTTTTTTTTTTGCTGACACATCACCTAGTATCGTGAAATAGTGGTCGAGAACTACTCTTATTATGTTTAAATTATGTTGATAAAACACCTTTTAATATATTATATACTTGGATTTTTATTTTAACAGAAACCACAAATAAAAATCAATTAAACGATGATACCAGATACAAGAACAAAATATATAATGAATATAAAACTGATGAAGTTGACCGGATTATATCAGTTATTGAACCCAGACACTCCAAAATCATTGGGTTGTAATATTTTCAAACTAGGTGGAACTCTTGGAGCAGTATTTCTTATATTAACATTTCTAATGTGTAATTTAAGTATATACTATTCTCTAAACGATTTTACCGAAGCCGTAAAATATTTCATGTTAATAATTGCGACAGTATTTGCATTGACCAAAATGAGCTTTATAGTTTTAAATTCAAATGCATTATGGAACTTATTAAGCTTCACGTCAATAGATTTTTTGACATACAGAGAACAACCAAAATATATGCTAATTTATGCTCGAAAATTGTCGATATCAATCTCAAATATTTTCACATTGTCTTGGATTGTAGTAATATCAGTATGGGTTTTATCTCCAATTATAATTAAGGACAATTTTATGAACATTAAATCCAAAGATATTACATACAGTCAATATCGATACAACATGCTCAATTTAATATTTCCAGTATCAGCTCAATTTTATAACAACAATTTTATAGTATTTTATTTACTTGAGTCGATAGCATTAATCGTTTATGGTTATTCCATGATGGCGTTTGATAATTTGGTAGTTTCTTTGTGTATAACAATCACATACCAGTTAAAATCGATTGCATTATCATACAGTACACTAGGTTTTGATAATATCAACATCGATTTTAAAAGTACTGGTAAGTTATACTTTTTATGTATACAATAATATTATGTTAGCATTGTAGAATTATATTTTATACAACTCTACAGTCTAAATATTTAATTACATTATATAGTTTTATTGTTGTATAATAATAATTAATAATATTTGAATCTCAATAGTCAGGTATAATATTCTATTTGTAGGTACTTCAAAAAGTTTTTATTTTACATCCGTTTTTTTTTTTTTTCATTGATCGTGAAGCCCTGCAACTATGGCCCATTAGATGTTTGTTATTGTTTGTAGGGGAGGGAACTGTAGGTGTAACTCGTGTGTGTGGTTTTGGCAGATTTTTTAATGGGCACCTGTGGGTATCTGCCATGCCCGGATGGTGAATGGCGGCACTTCTCTCCGGACACCGTGACTTGCCCGAAGAAAAATGCCACCCGTGAACCGTGGTTTAAACTAGCGTCGGTGTGCGTCACAACCGACGCCTTACTCCGCTCGGACACTCCTCCCCCCTACATCTGTTTATAAAAACTATAGATATTCAACTGAATACTAATTAAAATATTCAAAAAATATACTTTTTAATACGTTTTGTATAAAACTTTACAATATTATTACTATGGTTAATAGTTACTATTAATAAATAAATAATCATTTATGTAGGTCCTATATTGCTACTCGTGATAATATGATTTATTGCTGTAATAGTATATAATAAATGCTAAAAAAACACTATATTATGATCATATTTTAGACATGGAAAACAAACCATTAAATGAAAGATCAAATGACTTCAACAACTTAATATTTATAATTCAAGATCATCAAAAATGTATAAAGTATGTTTCGAAAAAAACCAACGTTTTTTTTGTTTTTGGGTATATTTTTCCGGAGATACTAACTAAAAAATATACATATATTATTATTATTATCTTTTTTTATAAACTAAAACATCTCATAAACACTGCTGTTTTAGGACAATGAATGAAGTTTATAACGTGTTGCGTCCAATTTTACTTTTTCAACTGTTCGCCGAATCAACATTAATAACCATACAGCCCTTTTTAGTGATATTGGTAACTATGATTTCACACAAAACCTACTTATTACTAGGTAACTAAATAAATATTGTGTTCTTTTTAGAATATCGATAAAGGGCTTTCACCGACTTCACCGGAAAGTATTAAATTAATATTATCTGCATTAACAAACACGGTTCACTTATTTTCAACATGTTATATATTTACTATAATTAATAATTGTGTAAGTATACATATAATACAAATCAAACAACATATAATATTACACATTATTACGTACCTATTAATGTTTTATTAAAAAAACACTGTACAGTTTAATATATTAAATAAATAACTGTTGACAATAATAGTATTATTATAAATAATTTTATATTTTATATGCAGGGTAATCCACCAAGCATGCTCACCCCTTTTCATTTTTCCTCAAATAAATTACTCAAATTTTGATTTTTAGAATTTCTAAGTACAACTTACTACCTAAAGGCTATATTTTCAATGACTCAGATATTTTATACCATAATAGTGTGATAAAACTTTACTAACTTATTTGTTAAAATGAAAATCACAATTTTCAGATTATTATTTTCAAAATGTTGAACGTTGATGTTTATGCTGATTTTTATGTCGAAAAATAGAAATTGAAATGAGTAGTTTCTGAATTATTAAAATCAATATAAGAATAATATTATTTGATAATACCTATAAAATCTATAAAGTATATGCAATAATATATCTAGTATTTATTGTACAGGGAAATGTTTACCAATAAAAAAATCTTGATAGATTAATATTCAAATTATCATAGACCATATACAAATAGTAATGTTACTCAAAAACTACCCGTTAGAATTTTAATTTAGGTACATCGACATTTTCAAAATAGTCATTATCTTAATAATTTACAGGAAGGTTATAGTTGATACTCATTTGAAAAAAATAAATTGGTATCTTAATACTTAATTATCGATCCAAAAGTATCCCTTTTAACAGTATAATAAAGTATTTGAAGTATTTGAAAAATGAAATAGTTGAGTAATTATTATGCTTAAATATTCCAAAAATGTAAATCTAAATAAGTTCGTTATTAAAGGACAACATAGGGATGCTCGGTAAATCAAGATGTATAGACATAGTGAAAAGGTATACAATTAGTTCAAATTAGCTGTAGTATATTATACATTTGTAAGGTTTATATTGCTAAATTTTTTTCACTAATGAGCTAGGTATTACTTTTTTTCAAATCCTTATGTTATAATTTTAATACTTACAAAAAACATTTTCTTACTGAACAAAAAATTTAAAAATAATATAGAGAGCAATAAATAAAAAAATATTTCTATTTCATTAAAACTTATAATACCATTATGAGTTATAATATTATTTATTACGTTATAACAATTATGAATTTATTTCAGAAGGACGATATTAATTTTGCCTTATATAATTGCAATTGGACAGAAAAGAACATCACGTTTAAGAATTTATTATTACTTTCAATGCAAATTAATAACTCGGAAAAGTTGAAACTAAAAGCATCTGCACAAATTATAGTCAACTTACAGCTGTTCACAAAAGTAACTATGTGCATAATTATTTGTATTTTTCAATTTTACAAACGTTATAATATTATATTATACTACTAAGTAACTAGCGGTCCCACCGAAAGATTTGGTTTTTTTCCCTAAATGGACCTATGTGTCATATTCCCACAGCATATTGAATGTTTTTTGTGCCGTCACGTATTCTGAATTACAAATTTAATTGTATGGTTAGATTTATTTTTTTTCTTTCTTTATAGTTTTATTCTAATATTTTATTTGATTATCTTTATTATCTATGATTTCTTTTTTGCTAACAATTACCGCAGGCTTCATGCATTTTTCATTAAAAAATATTAGTTAATGTTCTCGGTTGTCTACTTTGAGCTGGGGAGTATTTAAGCTTGCTACCGGGGTGCTTATGGAATTCATAAGATATAAACTGTGAAACTAAGATCCCCTCTTTCTTCGCTTAATTTTTGTACACATATTTTTAGCAATATTAACTGCTTTTTACGCTAATCCATTGATTTGGTGGTATTTAGGACCACAAGTTACTAATACAATACCCCAATAATTTGAAAATGTTTTTTAACATCAATAACGACTACATGTTTTTATTTTTTCAGGTAATTCAAACTACTTACAGTATAGCGTCAGTTCTGATAAATCATTACAGATAGATGCGTTGCAACCGATGGAAGTATTTAGTATGTACACGTATCGGAAATATTTCACAGACTACAACACTCCGATGGAATTACCATACCATGGCGAATAGATGTAGTCAGCTAATATGACTGTAACGACCGGAATTCAACTTTTAATGTACGTTTCTATGGCAATGAACAAAGCGTTCGGAAAAAAAACTGTTAAAAATATTGTTGTATCCAACCCAAAAACATATCTCTTTAAAACTATATACTATTACTAATATTATTACTAACTCACAAAAATAAAATAATTACATAAATACTAAATTGGTGTTCTTCTTCGTTTACATATTTTTCAAATATTTTACTCCTTGAACAACATTTTTTAAAAATTTAAGTTCTAAGGCGTGCAGAAACTTGTATAGGTAGTTTATAATTCACAACATTTTAATAATAATTTGCTATATTGGTTGATACAGAAATTAATAAAATAAAAATCATATAAAACGTTTAGTATGAAAAGGTTCTATCTACAATATTAGAATATTTAGAACCTTTTCATCCTAAAATAAAAATAAATATATTTAATTTGAACTTTTTCATTTATTATTTTTATTATTGTTAGCTGAATCCTTTTCAGAATAATGTTTTCTCGTTCTACCAATCTTTTATCACGAAACAATGTAATAATTATGAAACATCGAAATCTGTATCTCGATCGTAAAATTCTGTTGAATATGGATAAATGTAATAATTATTAGGTTTATTATTGGTAGTGATTAATTTAATTAGAACCTTTTAATACTAACGTATTGTTTATAATTGTGTTCTATTAACCGAGCGTTTTCAATTGTGTTTATAATTTAATTTTTGATGATTTAGAACCTTTTACTTTTAAAAAAATTGTCGATAATGATCGTATAATCACAAATGTTAGCTTAACAGATACATTCTAAAATCAATGTACTTAAAAAGTGATTTTTGAAAAAAATGCGATTTAGAACCTTTTTATTCTAGACCCATGAAGTCATATTATACAAGGACTCGGTATAATATCGACACGAGATTGGTATTGCCTATACCTATATAATATGTGTGATGGTCGATGGACCATAGGATTCTATAGGATTAGGTATAGGATTCTATAGGTATACAATTATGACTATTATTAGACACAAAGTAAATAGAACCGAGAATGGTATGAACGGAGAAAATGGATATAGAGGATACGCACATTTCTACAGATTCAAATTTTATTGGTTTTAATGAAAACAAGATAATATAATCATGCACGTTTGATTAAATGGCAATAAGGACATATTTTATCACATGAGTATAAGATCTTGTTGAGATTTGCACTTAGCGTATACTTGAAAGTTTAAATCCGATAAATCTGTACATCGTTCTTGATATTAAATACTTACCTACTCAAATTTTAGTATGGTATCTCTATAGCTTGCCTATATTTACATGTGTATATAATGTTTATGTACATTTTTGTAAATAATGCTTAGGTATGCGTATAATATGCCAAAAAATATATAAAACTTAAAAACAAAAAATAATGATTTCCAAACGAGTTACACAAATTTTAACGACCAGTATACAAATCATGATAAATAATAATAATAATGTATATGTTATATTATGCTATATTTTACTAAAATTAGGCAATAGAATTTTTAGATATTCTAACTATAAGTCTAATATAAATCCATTATTATAACTATTCTCTGAACACCATATTTTTTTTTTCACTATGAATTTTTAGTTTATTTTGTTGACTTATTATATTATTTAGTTTTACATAAGCAAGGACCTAACAGTGGCAGAGTTTCCATATACCCATTCCAGGTAAGAAAATTAAACTGGCGTAGTTTATAACCATCCATAAATTAATAGAACAGTTGTATTTTATATTGATTCGGGCAAAGGTCGTTTGAAAATACCGTAATATGAAATTGTTTGGCAGTTGATGTGTATTTTTTAATTAGTAAGTTAGCAAAATAATTCTGATTTCTGTAATAATTTTCTATTTTTTATAAAAGTTAGTATTTGGACTAAAAATTACGATATTAAAAAATATGTAGACAAATAACTCTAGGATAATTAGGAATTATAGACCGAAAGAAGGATCATAGGAGAATACTATAGTGGTTTCATGTCAAGTAGATAAACAATAGACCATATATTCACGCTGAAACAAGTAATAGAAAAATACTACGAATTTAATAAGCCGCTACTCTTAATTTTCATAGACTTCAAATAAGCATAAGATTCAGTAAAAGAGCAAAAATATTGGGATACATTAAAAGTTATTTGTAATCCCTTTCAAAACTAATATCGATAATAAGAGTGACAACGGAAGGATCGAGATGTGCAGTAAAATTTAGTCACAAAAAATCAGAAGAGTTCTAAACCACAACACGATATGAAAACAAGGTGATGTACTTTCACCATTAATCTTAAACCTAGTAATAGATGCAACAGTTAGGGGAGTACAAGAAGAATATCAAGGAATCAACTGTGGCTGAATGTATTGTAATTAATTAAAGTTCAATTTTAATTGCTAAGGACTGAAAATGTAAAACAAGGTTTATCATAGGGTGAATAGGCCAGTGATTTAAAAGTTAAGAATCCGTTTTCTATCAAAATGTATTCATAAATTAGTTTTCAGCATCTTAATTTCACAGTTTAAATTTTAAGACTGGTACAACCGTTTAGTTTTAAACTGACATTAAGAAAACTTTATAAAACCAAATTACTATAAAATATATTAGTTAATTAAAAAAAAAAATTGAAATCCCAGTAATTGAACACTTCAAACTCATGCACCTTCAAATATTTGTTAAGACAATTTGTACTTAATATAATTTATGAGTAATAAGTAGCGTTGGTACCTTTATTAAAAAATATCATTTTATTATAATATAATATACTAATAAAAATTCAAAACTTCTCATGGCTATAAATAGCTTAAAAATAATTTTAATTTCAAATTGTGGTTATACAGTATGACCATTATATTTATTATTATAAACAAAAATTATTTATTCAATTAGATATCTACTTTTCTTAATTATAAAAAATTTGTTGGCGTTGTTCAATTACTGTAGGGTGTTCAATAACTAGACGGTTCACCCTAAGTAATTCATACTGTAACCAAAATATGTAAAAATAATTATAAACACGGTTTTATTTTTGTTCTTGAGACATCTGCAGCATATTATTATATTGAATACAGATGACATTTTTAAATGCAATTTTTTTTGGCAAAAATATATTCAACCTATTGTCTAATAGTAAAGTTAATTATTTTAATAACAATAATATCATAAAATATACTTTACAATATATAATATAAGCTGACAAATCTGATTCGCTCAGAGTCCTACCTTCCTTACCTAATGTACAAAAAATTACTACCCACTTGCCTAAATTTGTTTATTTTGCCAATGTTTTCGATATATCGTCATGGAAATGAAGTTATTATAGGCTGTTGAATAATACAACAATAAAGTTAAAATACACATATTTAACATTAAAACTTTTCAGTTTGTTTGTTGACAGTCACTAATACGTGTTATCAATGTTATAATGAATGTGCGTGACAAATTAATATTAAATAATATACATATTATAGTCACCGACAACTAGCTAAGTATTAGTCAGATGATGATGGTTTTGACGTCATGTTATATAACACAACAATATAGTTAACTTTGTCAGTTGAGATTTAACCTTTATAACATATAGTACTGTCATTGTTCTAGCCAACTCTAGTCTATCTCTTTACAAACACTTAACGGTTTTCTTTTTGAATAAAATTCGTGCCTTTTTATATATATTTTAATTTCTTCAAGAAAATCGAGTGATTTTTGATTATGTTGTATTCTGTGAGTAAAAATTGTTATAATTTATTTCGTGCAATGCAGAGGTGAAATCATATATTTCTTTTGAAATTTACAATAGCCGGGTCATTAGAAGGATTGTAAATTATAATAGGACAATATACCTAGCCTAACTCATATAATATATTGTAATACTATCTATGTTTAAATCTATTCTGATTCAACTGCACAAAGTTCCTATGATTAGCGAGGCACACTATTAATAATAACGTAACGTCATAACATGAAATATTTAAACTCTATACATAGCCAAATGGTATGTAACAAAATAATATGTAATTTAAAAAGCAGCGACTTATAACGCTTATAATTAATATGACTCTTAATAAACAGATGGGATTTTTGATTCGTGTAATCGTTTGAGTAACTGATTAAAAAAATATAATTATAAATAAACGAGTACACTATGAACTTTGGGTTTATGTTGTATGACATTTTCTTGTATATTTAAATGTATTCTGATTCAACTGTACAAAGTTCGTGTGATTATAGTGAGGCACAATATTATAACAATGTAAAATGAAATATTTGAACTTTGGGCATGTTATATGTATTTAACAAAAATAATATTTAATTTAAATAACGTTTACTTATAAGTTATAACGCTTATGAGTTATACGAATCATTAAAACCAGATGTGATTTTTGAACAATGTAATTATATTTAGTATTTACAATCTTGCAATAAACATAGGCAATAATTTTTCAAAATAGTAGACACTCGTGACTATTCATTAGAGATAAATTAAAGCTATCGAACTTATAACCACGTCTTTTAGCTTAGAATTTTAAACACATTTTACATGTATTATTATTTACCACAAATTTAAAATGGTTACTACACTGACGCCTCAAAAACAGAAAAAGGTGTAGAATAGCAATAACTAACGAAGATTTCAGTACCAGACTCGAACTCCCTGAAAGCTGTTCTATATACACGGCCGAAGCCATAGCTTAAGTATACTCAAAACGGTAGAACACAAAATACATGATCATGGAAACATTCGTAAAAGCAATATAATTCTGTCAGACTCACTTTCCACACTCATGCACCTCAGAAATACCCATAACAGTATAACACCACAGATATAGCAACACTTATACGGCAAAAATTAAGCAAAGCAAGTAAAACAGGAATCAAAATATCACTAATCTGGGTTTCGGAGCACAGTGACAAAGGAAACGAAAAGGCAGACCAAGAAGCTAAGAAAGCAGTAAAATACACAGATATTCCCAGATTTATTATTATCACTTTTGCAGATATAAAAACCAAATTAAAGAACTGATTAAAATCATATGGCAAACACACTGGCTCGAACAAAACAATAAATTAAGAAAAATTTAAAACTCAATCTTCAGATGGCCTAACTCCTTCACGAAAAGAAGAGAAAAAGTAATGATAAACAGACCCCACATCGGACACACACGACAGACGCATGGTATCTCATAGCAAAGGATGAAAAACCAATGTGTACCACCTGCGGTACCGAACTATAGGTCAACCATATTCTTACAAAATTCCTTCAGTACACAGGTTAGGAACTCAACAAAATCAACATCCCCAACACCGTAGACACAGCACTCTGATCAAAAGCAGACACCTGAACCTACCAGGTTTTAACTTTTTCAGAAAATATGAATTGTTCGATTTAATTTAAATATTATAATTAAGAATATACACTAGAAAAAAAAATAACTGTAATTAATATAACAGCAACAACTAATGGCCGTCGTCGGTGATTTTTTGTTTTAGATCAATAAAAAAAAAAAATTACAATGTATTTAAAATATTATTTAAATTTTAAATTAAATAACAATATAATTAAAAAATGAAAATATTTGGTAATGCTTGTTATGCCTATTAATTTGTATGTAATTTATTAATATAAATGTATACTTTATTTGTTTAATAGTCCAAGAACTTAATAAGAATGGAATTGCAGAATGAGAATTCAATAATTAATTTGAAGTTTATGAAAATTACCGGAATCTATCAATTGATAAGACCATCAAATTGCTTAAAAATATTCAATATGAATATTTATAAGATTTCATTCATCGCGCAAATACTAATCCTTTCTATATTTACGATAATGAGTTTATACAGCATTTATTCTTGTATAAATGACGTAAATCAAATATTCAATTATAGTGTAATGATTTTCGCTAATAACTTTGCAATTTATAAGTATTACTTTATAATAAAAAATGCTAAAACTATTTGGAATTTTGCGCATATGATGTCCACCAATTTCTTATGTTATAAAGACCACACAAAAGAAATATATAAAGTTGCTCGAACTAGGTGCTCAACTATAACATTGATTTCCCTTGCTTTGTGGTCTTCTATTGTATTATATTGGAGCTTGTCACCAATTTTAAGCAATAACAGTTATTTAAAAGTAAAATTCGAAGATGGCGTACACAATTATCGCTTAAATGTTCTTGGTTTGATATATCCGGTAACTGATACATTTTACAATAAATATTTCCACGTATTTTTTATAATCGAAACAGTATTGACGATATTGTGGGGTAAAATGATGTGGGTTTTTGATATTTTAATGATTACGGTGTGTATAAGTATTGAATACCAACTTAAGACTATTTCTGAATCGTACAGTGGTCTAGGCCTCAATCATAATGAATTGACGAGTGAGTTAAATATTTCAAAATATTATCGACTTCATGTTTCCAAATAGAACATTTCGAAAGAAAAAAATTCAAAAAGGTATTTTACTTGTATTTATATGCAGGTAACAATAAAAGTACCATAAGTGTTGAAGCTATCTCAGTTTTAGAAGTACTAATTCAAGATCAACAAAATATTTACGAGTAAGTAAATATAATATATTAAGAGTATGCTACACAGTAATTTGTTGTCTCCGTGTTATAAGTGCATACCATAACAAATTTACGCTCAGTGGATCACGTTTATCTCTGTTAGTTTAAGAACCGCGTCAATCGACCTATTATAAGAGATTTTATGGTGAGACATTAACTGTGTTTGTAATATGTCTGTTTTTCACGAAAGTTCAATTTTTAGCAAGTTATGCGTATTCAATAAATTGTATATTATAAATGCTCATAACTCACTTTAAAACTGAGTTATTATAAAAAAACCACATGCAAACATTGACAATGTTCTTACCTTTGAGTTTCATAGTAGATATATTCAATCTAAATTTTAAACTAACAAAGTTAAACGTGATCTGCTGGGCATACATTTGTTATATTACGAACATGTTTGTCAGACGGAGACAACAAATAGCTGTGTAGCGTCCTTTTAATGTAAATGTAGGCCACCAATAAATTAACAATAAAATGTATAAATTTAATGGTTTTTTAGCGGTATAAGGGTAGTTCAATTATAATTACTTAGAGATTGGTTACTTATTGTCAGCAACTTAGTATTTCTAGATATTAATTTTCAAAACAATAAAATTCTTAAACAATTTTATGTTTTTAGAAAAATGAAAAATGTATATCAAATACTTAAACCATTTATATTTATTCAAGTGGCAGTTGAGTCATTACAAATCATTTTACAGGCTTGTATGATTTTAAAGGTGGATTTATTACTATTGCAAAAACGTTTTGTCTTGTATTAATACATATTTATGTTTTAGTTTTATTTCGATGGATCATTATCATTAACATATTTTCTTAAGTTCTTATTTCCAGAAATAACATATTCATGCCATTTATTCCTCACTTGCTACTTGTTTAGCATTGTTGATGAACAAGTATGTATAGTTTAAACCATGAAATATAATTTGGTTCAAAATATTTCTGGCTTAAGAATTAGAACCTAATATTATGATTTGCACAATGCACATACTTCATATTCTGCGAGTAATGAGTGTTATCAGAACCAATTTAATTTAAGACATCAAGACATTAAGACATTAATATCTAATATTATACTTTATAATAACATTTTTTTTTAAAAGTTTATTATATTTAAATTATGGTTTAATTTGATCTTAGCCCAGAAAATGTTATACATTTTAGGTACCTACTTTCATATTTTAAATTTATATTTAATTTTAGAAAGAATCCATGAACTTCGCCCTTTATAGTAGCAATTGGACGGACATGAGTATTAAATTCAAAAAGTTACTGTTGTTAACAATGCGAATGAATGATGCTGAGAATTTGAAGATGAAAATATCGATGAAAAGAATGGTTAATATGGAAATGTTTATGGATGTAAGAATAATAATTATAATGATTTAATTTATTCTATTATAGAAGGTATTTAGGTATTTAGGTATATATTTTGTTCTTTAAAAACACTATTGATTTTATTATAATATACATATAATATTGACGTATTCATATGCATATAGATAAAATGCATATAATTGTAGATGGTTAGATGGTATATTGTATACAATTGTATTAAATTTATATTTTATAATCAGTTTAAAATATTATTGTGTTTATTACATTTTTGTTTTAGGTTATGCACACAGCATATCGTATAGTATCAGTGATGATGAAAAGTTATAGTACCTGATTAAAGGAATATAATTATAAATATACGAGTACCTCGGGTCTGTGTTATGTACAATTTTCTTGTAGTTGATGTGCATTTTTATTTAGTAACTCAACAAAATTATTTCTGTAATACATTTTTTATTTTATAGAAGTAAGAATTTAGACAAAAAATCATAATATTAAAAATACCGGGTGATTTTTTTATCAAACAACACTCAATATTTCAAAAAGTATAAATTTTTTGAAAATATTTTTTTTTCATAGTTTCTAGTCGCTTATAAAACAATGTTTTTAATAAAAATTTATCCTTTTAAATATTTTTTATCATTATAGTTTTTTAAGTTTTTAATTTTTTGAATGACAACATAGAGTTTTAATTATATAATCCAAAGCAGAATATTTTTCTTAGTATTTGGATACATGAACATCGAATTTTGGGTGATTAGTTTATGAGTTATAAATATTCAAAGTTTTGATGAGTGGTGAAGTGGACAAAAGTTGAGAATTCTTATAAATTTTTTTTTTTAAATCTTGGGCTTGAAAATGTAATACGTACAAGGTTATTCATTAGTTTGCCCATCTTTATCAAAAAAAAAAAAAAATGTTATAGGTAATAGTTCAATTTACTCCAATATAAAAAAAATGTGAGAGTCCGATGTCACGACCGATGTGAATATTTAACTTTGATTGGAGTTCAAATATTTTTATTGCATTTTTTTCCAACACAATATTAATACTGTGGCTTGGCGTGGCGCGTTGACTGCTCCAGTCGCGGAATGCGACTGGGAGTAAGTAACGGCCACAGCTACTAGCTCCCGGATGGGTGACCACCCGGGTTCATAGTAGTTAAAAACCTTGCCACACATACACGAGTTTGCTACCTACCGTAACAATCGTAAAATCAACCTAGCGTACCAACCTTATCCCTACCACAGTTCATAACCCCTACAACAGCTAATGGCCTTAGTCGCCGGGCTTAAGTTCAATAAAAAAAAAAAATAAAAAAAAAATATTAATATTTTATATGCATTGGAAGTATAACTAAACATTTGTCTTTGAATATCGTTTATTGTAGTGAGGGATACGTAAACGAAAGTCGAGGGGCTCCTAATGTTTTCCGCGTCTATCCGCTCTGGCAAAGATTTACGCTCCTGAAGTTTGCAGTATTGTGGATGTTTAACGCTGAACATTAAACGTGTTAAACGGTCCAATGTCACTTAGGTATGAAGTATTTACATCAAAAACAAAAAAATTACATAGTTAAACGAATTAGCTATATTTTGAGCGTGAAAATTGATATGCATTATTTTGTGCGTTTGTAAGATGGAGATAACACTATTACGGTTATCGAGTTATATAAGACTTATAACGTCCTTTTAAGTGAAACTCGCTGCAATAGTAAATAAAATATTATGCATCTATACCTACGTTTTGTTAATAACACTTTAGATTGTTTCAACCATATATTAAAGGCAATCGACGATTTTTTTTTATTGTGTCTCAGAAATAATTTAATAAAAATAAAATAGGTATTTTAATATTATAGTCATTATTATCATTCAATAATATTACCATGTTGTTAATTACTATGTCTTCATTCGTTATAATATAAAATATAAATACATAAAAAAAACCCCTCTAAAAATGAGGTCCTCTTGTATTGATTAAATGAACGGTAATTAAGAAACAATAAATGAATAACACATAATATGAATATGAAAACGTTTATTTCATTTATGTTGCGAGAAAATTGTTTTATATTTTCAGTTGTGTTTCTACTGAGTCGACTATAGTACCTATACATTAATTTATTTCACAACTGAAGTGCTTTCATTTCTGAGCGCAAGCCAGAAAGTATAAATAATCATTTAAATTACTATCGTTTTGTCTTGTGATTAACTTCTTATTAGTAGACTACTTATCGGTACTTTAAATTATTTTTGAAAATACGCATTTTACATTTATTTGAAACAAGATTTGTCGTTGTACAAGGTGATTATTTTTTCAGTAAACACTGACTATTGTGTTGTAAAGAATTTAAGTTTTTGAAAATATTTTAGATAATATGAAGTCATCACAAAACAAAAATGTTTGAAAAATAATTCTATTCCATTCTCGCAATATCGTTGTAATTTGTTTAACTTTTCACTTTTTTCAATACAGCATACATGTATTTTAGTTTCGTATTCCAGAGGAAAATTTTTTTCTGAAAATTTCAATAAGTAAAATTAAAATATCTAGTTAACTCATTATAGTTATAGTGCGTAGGTATAAAATATTTTACATTTATTATATAAGTATTTAATGTTTCGCGTATCATAATAGTGTTGTAGAAGTGGTATTGGAGTATAGGACCAACATTATATTACATGATTCATAGTATCCTTGAAGATCCACTCAATTTTTCTCATCTTAACTTTAAAATTTGAATATATATAAGTTACAACTAATAAATAACAACAACTCGCTCAAAAGTATTAATTTATATGTATTGAAATTTACTGGAAAATATTCTGCGATTTGGAATATGAAATAAAAAAGGTATGTTGTCATTCAAAATACTAAATAACTTACAATATTAAAATGATAAAAAGTAGTAAAGTTGACTTCACAGTAGGTATGTAAAAAAATATCTTTAAAATAACGTGAATTCTTATCGAGGTAATAAGTGTTTACTCTTTACTGTTAAAAAAATTACCGAGTGTATACTATTATATAACGCATAGATTATTAATTTTTTTTATTTTAGTGTATTTCAAATTTTCAAAAACAATATGAATCTCAACGATGAACAAAACTATATAGTTAATCTGAAGTTAATGAAAATTACTGGTTTCTATCACCTAATAAATCCACGCGCTCCAAAGTATTTTGGATTCAACGTTTATAAAGTTACAGCTGCATTAGAAGTTATGACTGGTTTATTCTCAATCACAATGCTTTTTTTAAGCTCATATTATTACCTGGATAATACTAATGAACTAACGAGTCACTTCATGTTGGTTGTAGCAATTTTTTTTTCAACTTTAAAAATATTTTGGGTATCCAGGAATTCAGAAACAATTTGGAATAATATGGATATGACTTGCATCAATTTCCTATCGTACACAGGGCATAAAAAAGAAATACTTAAAAAAGCGCGAGCTAAATCAATGTCAACAACAATCCTTTTCGTCATACTTTGGTCTTCTGTGACCGTTGCTTGGTGTATATCACCATTTTTTGTCAAAGACGTGTATTTGGATGTTAAATTCAAAGATGAAACACGCCGATTCCGCTATAACTCACTTAACTACGTGTATCCAATCAGTGAAGAATTCTATAATCAACATTTTTTATATTTCTATGTCATTGAAATGCTCTCAGTCGTATTTTGGGGTCATGGTACAGTGGCCTACGATACTTTTGTAATTTCGATATGTATTACAATTGCATTCCAACTGAAAACAATTGCTGTATCCTACATCAGTCTGAACGGCAGAAAGGGTAAGTTGTGTTCAAATTAGTTATCCAGACATGATGTCATATTTAACTTAAAAATAACATTATCTGAATTTTGATTAACTAATGGTTGTTCTCAGGTGATATAAAAAATTTTAAAGATAATGATTTAGAAGCCATGTTTAATTTAAAACTATTAATTCAAGACCAACAAAACATGTTCAAGTAATTATTGATTATTTATGGTTTGATTATTCGATGCATTAAACTATGTAATGGTAATTTAATTCAATACCTATATTATTGCTTTAAATTATTTTTGATTTATTTTAGATTTTTTAATGGAATTAATAGACCTAAATAAATTTATAATGCCTATAATTTCAGAAAAATAAAAGAAATATATAAAATATTTGAACCTGTGACATTTGTTCAACTAGCCGCTCAATCAATGTTAATTATACTTCAAGCTTATATGATTTTTATAGTAAACACTTCTAAAAATGATACTTAAAAATGTTCAATAAATATATATATATATATTTTTTTTAGAACCATTATAATGGTTATTCTTTATTATCAGTTCCGATAATAAAACTGGTTGTAACCGTTGCACCAAATATAATACATTTATTCATCACGTGCTATTTATATACCAACATAAATCATCAAGTAAGTAAAGTTTTTTCTTATAATTTAGATTCTGATGTATTTTGAATACAATATGAAAGTACCTAAAAAGTGGCAAGTTGGTACCGGTCTGCTGTACATTAGGTGTCGTGTAGGTCACTGTAATGGGCAATGAATGTGTTATATTTTAATTCAATGATATTAAGTATATTATTGTAAATTTGCATACGTAAAATGATTCTGAGCGAAAACAGTGTGTCAGCCTAAACTGAATATACTAAATATTACAAAATATTTATATTTGTTATTCAAGTAATTTATTTTTACTACTAATAATAATAATAATAATAATAATAATACAGTAGGTTGAATTAATTTTTGCCGAAAACATTGAATTTAAAAATGTCAATGTGTGTATACAATAATGTAATAATAAATGTTAAATTGTTTCAAGGTTAGATCAAGTACCTGCAAGGATAATATTTTTAAAATACAACAAAATTACTAAAATTATTATTCTTTGTTAATGTATCTATATAAAAAAAAATTGTAGTAAATTTTCAATTTATTTGACACAACGAAAAAAATTGTATTGACATTTATAAAATAAATACTAAAACAAATTATATAATTATAAATTTCTATAAATACCTAACTTCGTTTTTGAATTACAAAAAAAAAATCGAAAATTGATTGAGGAGAAATAGTTACTTAATGGGAGAAAATCTTATGTTGAAAAAACTTAAACTCAAACTCTTATAAGAAATTTATTTGACTTTCCGGTAAACTATTTTTGTTATATGTAAAAAAACGTTTGAGAATTCTTCGTATTTATTTTTTAAATTTTAGATATCAAAAGATATATTTGTATTATAATAATATTGTATCTCCCAAGTGGAGCCATTTAGGAAAGCAACATCTAGGGTTTGACGTACGCGCCCTTTTTGCTGAATACAGAATTAATGATGTTTGTTCTGTCATGTGACGTTTTGGACCGAACGGGAAGTATAATATATATGTGCCTGTTGATCATCGTTCATTATTGCCGATGTCAGGAGAGAAATCCTTGATAACCATCTGCCCATGAGTTGTCTAATAATACTTGACCCTCTCGTATCACCTTGGGTTGTTGAGAGATAATAACTTTGCCTGGTTCCCGTATATTTTTTTCTCATCCTTCCAAAATATTATACCAAATATGAATGAAAAGTTCGAGCAAACACTTTTTAATTTTTATGCATAAATTGCAATAAATGATGATCGGAAGTTAAAAAACCGGCGGAAGTCACTCTACTGTAATAGTATATTATATGTGGCGATTGCGGGAGGTGAGCTATTTCAGTAGCGGGGGACGAGTGTGACGCGAGTCGCGGATGAGGGACGCATTCAATAAGCTCGGATTAAGGGGGCTTCAAGGGGGGCACGGTCCCGAGGCCCATATTTACCCCCAAAATAAACTTTTTAACGCGTCCAATACAGTTTAAAAAAAAAATGTATATTAGTAGGTAGGTATGTAGGTAAATTATTATTAATAATTATAAAATAATATGTTTTCAATTTTATATCACGAAAAATTACTATAAATAATGAACTATTTTTGCCAACAATTTTGTTTTTTTTTTTTTTTTTTTGAGCATTTTAAATTACCTATTTCATTATTTAAGTTATAACAAGGTAGTTATAATAAATAAATATTTAGCTCTTGTAAATTAGGTATTTCAGTTAAAAGTATTAATGCGTATTATACTAAAATTTAAAAGACCATAGTTAATAACCTAGTGAACCAGAATTGATCATTTTACTGTCAAAATGTTCAGAAAAAAAGCTTTACAAGAAACCATAAAAAAAATATGGAAGTTATCATTTTAAAAAATAAAGTCGATTTTATTATTGGTAAAACTACGTGTTTAAAAATTTTGAAAATGTTATAAAAAAATTGACTGTTAAAAATAAAAAAACACGTCTTTTTTGTTTTAACGAAATTTCATATCATCGATCCATAATAAATTGTTCAAAAAAAGCCGCTTACAATGATATAAGATACATACTGAATATTTTTTGAATAGTAAAAAATTATATAAAATCGTTAATATGTACGAGTAATAATACATTGATACAATGACAATGATTTTGGAGTTAAAGTTGAAAAGGGGCCCACCAAGTGTATGTTTTCCCAGGGCCCAATTGATCTTTAATCTGGGCTTGTCACCCAAGACTGAAATTGCCTTCCCACACGAGCCACACATACTATTTTTTTATCAGGCCTCTGCGTTCATTGATTGGTGCCAACCAGCACTGGTAGCACTATTTGGAATTCCCACTTTACCACCCGCTGGACGGAAAAAGGTCGATTTCTAACGCTTCAACCGTCATCGAAAACGTTCGGCAAACACATTTTTATAGATATATTATAAAGAAGAAAAAACTAATAAAATCAAAATGTCTATGAAAAATGACAAAATAAATATTTTTGATTAAATACTATTATTAACATTTGATGAAAAGTTCAAATATCTACAGTCATTCATTTTTAAGTTAACAAAAAAAAAACAAACGATTTTGTCAAAAACTGGTATTGCGTAAAAATGTCCGTTTTTCCATAATTTTTTTTGTTGTTTTCCTGATTATTAAAAAAATTACCGTGAATTTTCTTTTTTGACATATAAAAAAAAACCAACTACATCTAGTTTTCTATCAAAAACCTCTCTCCAAAAGTTGAAAATGTATTACTTTCGTACAGATACAGTTTTTTTTTTAAAAAACTCAATTGTAAAATCAGTATGTTCATCGCTCCGCTCAGAATCTAAAATATAACATTCAAAATAAAGAGCAATTTTTACTAATTTTTTTTACTGTTAATTATTACATTTTATTCGTGAATTGTAATTTATACAATTTAAATAAATACAATTTTGAAACACTGATAATAATAAACAATGTAAATAAAGACAATAATTTATCCATGAAGTTATTTACAATATTGTCAAATTCGTTATTTCAGCAGGATTCAATGAACTTCGCATTATATAGTGGTGATTGGACCGCAATGAATATCAATTATAAAAAGATGTTATTATTTACTATGCGAATGAATGATGCAGAAAAACTGAAACTAAAAATATCACTAAGAAAAATTGTTAACTTAGAAATGTTTGCAAGTGTATGTATTATTTTACCTATATCATGTGTGATTATTTTCGAAGCATTACAAATAATGAATACAATAATGTTTCTACCTGCTTACCTAATTTAAATGTTTGGTTTAAAATCTATAATAAAATGTTTTGAGAAAAATATTATTTAAATATTTTTAAGTACCCACACATAAAAAAAAATTATATACAAAGGAAAATTATAATAATTTTAGTAATTTGTATGGCTATTAAAAATACAACTATTTCATAATTTAAAATGTAACTACTTAATTGTAATTCAGATTATTTCAACTTTAAAAATAAAACAAAGTGGCAGTGGCCCACCAAAGTCTATATAATAGAGTAATAGACAATAGAAGAAATTATATAATAATAGAATATTATCCTACCTAGATACTATAGGTATTTTATTTAATTTTTGATACTTTAAAATCCATAAACCTCTAATACTTATTATAATTATACACTTGTAAATTATTACTATTAGTTTCACATTACTTATTTTATTTTATTCTTTATTTTAGGTAATGCATTTAACGTATAGTATAATATCGGTGTTGGCAAAAAGTTATGGAAATACTAATACTAAGTAAACAAGTATTTTACATTGTAAACATGTTTTAGTTAATGACTAAGACCATTCGTCAATGATAAAATATATTTAGATCAAAAAAGTAGGTAGCACATTACATTTTTTACCCAGCATATTATACTGTATACTAATCAATAACAATTATGTATTCATCATTATTTTTAACCATTCATGATCTGTATGACAAATATCAGATACTTAATTCACTGTTTTTAAATGTTATTAGATGATATAATACACATTATGTATTTACTGTACAACTGTACAATAACGAGAATCAATAAAATATACTATTGTTACAATTATTATTGTCGTACATGGTAGACAATCTTCACTCATCAATATGATATAATTAATATAATATATTACGTAGTATAGGTTGGAATAGTTATAGCAACTAATTATTAAGACATATCAGGCCAGCGAAGCAAGAGTAGATGTTCTGAGGCGACAATGATATTTTACTATGAAACATCGCCGCAAGCACAGGCTGTTGTCGTCGAGCGATTCGGCTAGAAAGTATAGGTACGACGATTGAGGGTCAAGCAATGTGCAAATGGGTCAAGCAATGTGCAATGGTCCTCTCGTAGTGATACGACGAGGGGAAAAAAAGGTACTACGACTGTAGGCGAGAAGCGACGGTCGCGATACAGGCCGAGGATTAGGTTAAGTGTTTTATAATTAAGTGATATTTTGTCGTTATGTTTGTTTAACGCCTGAATAAAAGTGTTTCTGATCTGATACCCGAGTTTGAACATTATTTCAAGTCTCCTGCGTTCTTGCCTTATAAAGAGGTACAGTACTGCTGGGATATACGTACTGCAAGTCAATGAAGTTTATTTAAATCGAATAGTTCTAGGGCACATGTAATCCTGATGGTCATTCCGATTTTTAAAGAACGGACGTAGAACAGACAAACGCACACCGTCGTACCTAAACAGAGCTAATAGAGCTAATCTGAATCTAGAGAGATAGTAATCTTTATATTTTAATATTTTGCCTGGGTTTTTATGAAAATATCTCACTATGCACCGCAACTCCGCATAACCCTTTAAAACAGTAAAATATTTATATTTGTATATTCTAATTTCCTTTGGTCATACGTATCTAGTATTATTTTCCGAATTTACAAATCATAGATTTTATGTAAACAATAAAAAAACTTTTAGTTTTGTATTCTTGATCAGTATAACTAAAAAACAAAATTTTAATAAATATTTATCGTACCCATATAATAATTAGGTATATGTTAAAAAATCTAGGTACTTTCAGATTTACACAAACAACAAAAATCTCGTTACAATGTACATGAATGTTTGAAAAATTTACAATTCGTATCTGCGTGTCACATAGTTACCACTTGTCAATATTCATTTCTTGTGTTCATTACGAATTATTTTTCGTATATCCGTATAATCTTCTCCGTTAATTATTCTGTCTATATAATATTATCCGATAAATATGTCATATAGATGTGTATCTATGCCTAACATTGCCGCGATGAGTGAAAATTAGTCAGTCAAAGCGACAGAGATTGGGTGGCGATCAACGCCAAATCTGAAGTTTTCGCAAGTCACCAGCGACGTACGGAGACCGAAATCATTGGAACATCATTCCAAGGATTTGTTGGACGACAGGCTCTGTGTATCAACGTCGAATATCCCCGTACGTCCATATTTAGCTGGCGAGACAGCTGCCGAGATTGGGTGGCGATCAACGCCAAACCTAAAGTTTTCACAGGTCACCAGAGATGTACGGAAACCGGAAAATCCGAGACACAGGCGTCTACGTCGTTCATTTTGGCGGCAGACGAAGAAATTTTTCAGGTGGTTATTTTGTTGCTGTGGTTCTATTGACATGATAGACCAGTAACGTCGTATATTATAGAGTTTAAAAGGTTCTTAAACGTCCCCTTCCCTCCCACCGTTATTTCACTTCTATGTTCGCTGGTACTATTGTGTCCGGCCAGGATTCTGAAACCGTTTATCGTGTCCTCCATTGTTGTTTGTACCCAGTAAGTATATGTTTACCTCACGTATTTCATGCACTGTATGTCTGTACCATAGTCGGCTCTTCGCCACCTGTTGTTTGCTGTTTCGCGGTCGTAAGTCTTATAGCTGTTTCCGCTAGCTCATTTTTCCCCTTCAACAATATTAGCTAAAGTCAGTGTGGTTTAGTTTTACATATTTGTAACCTCTAACTAATGGCAATGCTTATGTAAAATTTTTATAAACTGTATTATTGTACCTATAAATAATAAATTATAAATTAAGCTGTAAATTACATGGATAAACATTTTTGTTATAATATGTTATATATTTGGTTTTTATTTGATAATATTATCAATAAATGTGTCCGACACGTTTGTGTAAAATTTATTTATGTAGCTTGCGGAAATTGTGTAATAGTTTTAGTTAAATGTTATAAAACCATTATAGTATTTTGTGTTTGTCGTTATATAAATATATATTATTAATATTATTATTAATATATATTTTTTAATAAATAAATAAATATTTATAAAATATTAACCCGTGAAATTTTTTTTTTTTATTAGTTTAAAGTGTTTCTAACATACAAGGTCATCTAACTTAATGATAAAATAGTACAATAATTAACATTTAGAGTTGATAAGCGTAAATTAATTACAATTATTTACAACAAATTTCAGGCATTTACATCGATAAATATATATAATATATAATAAAAAGAGCTAAAGGTTTAAGGTGAAGTGTTTTTTTTTTTTTCATATTTGGAGTTGAGATAAGGTGTCATGAGGACGTCCACGCTTGAGACGCCGAAGGGTAGGCTTATCACTGAGTTTGAAATGTTTCGCGCTACTGGCGTTGTTTAGTTTGCTAAAAAAATTGATCGTGAGATCTCGTATGTAGTCTTTGATTGATGGGAGTTTGAAGTCTGTGTGTGGAGTGCTTCGTTTCTGATGAACCAAGGCGCGTTGGATATTGTGCGTGATATCTTGGATTGGAATACTTGGATCTTATTTATATGAGTTTTAGCACAGTTTCCCCAGATAGGGGCAGCATAGAGAACTAAAGGTCGTAGAATTTGCTTCCGTGAAAATAAGTACATATTGTACGTCATATTTTTTTTTTTGGGCAAAACTTAAGATAATAGATAGGTACACTCTGTTCGTTACAAGTTTAAAACACAAATCTTGCGGTAATACGTCTAATAAAACAAAAAAAAAAAAATAAGTAACTTAAACAAAAACAGTAAATAAGTACACCAATAATATAAAATAGTACAGTTACATGCAAAACACGTATAATTTCGTAAATTCCGGTTGAGTTTAACTCATAAATGCAAAAACATTTTAAGAGCTCATGAAGCATAAGCACAGTAAATTAATACTACTTAGATATTTTAAGTATGAAAATAACTATTATTAAGTAAAATGTATACAGAAAACCATTTAAAAACATATTTTGTCTAATTTCATATAAAAATAATTTATACTTTTCAAAAAATGTCATGTTTTTTAAATTTCCAATAAATGCAATACTCAAAGTCATAGCAAACATTTTTAATGTTGTATGCATACTTAGTCTATATATATAAAACCGAAAATTTAAACATTTGATGCTAATTTTCTCGGAAACTATTGAACCGATTGTCTTAATTTTGTTTTTCAATGAAAGATTATATCACGGAAAAGGTTCATATCGCAATAGCATTTGTCTAAATACACCAGAAAAGTAAGAAATCCAGATGTCAAAAATACAACCGTGGCGCCATCTGTCCAGGAAAAAATAAACTAAGTAATAATATATTGGTTGCTATTGGTTTGTTGATTTGTATGATTATATTTTGTCAATATATTGTAGATTAAGGCCCCTGCAAACCCTATTAATTTTTCATCAAAACGACCTTAGCGACTGACAAAAATTAAAGTACTTCTAGCGGCTCGATCAGTAATTGCAGGAACGAAATAATTGCCTAAACGCCACTCCTTAAAAATGACACATTTGCAGGGCCTTAACATCAAAGGTTTCAATTTTCGGTTTTATATATTAAGGTATAAAAATAAATGTTTGTGTGTATATTAGACCTCTGGGAAGAAGATAGGTTAATTTAAAACGTGGTTAAATTTGTTTTTTTTATTCATCAGATTTTAGTACGGTTGGGTTAGGATTATTTTTAATTGATTATATTAATCCACCGTAGGTGGAATTAAGTTAAACGTCAAACTTGGTATGACTTTGATACCTACTCTAGAGTCAAATCATACACTTACGTACAAACAGCACCTAACCAGTAACCTAACCTGGGTCTGCGATTTATCGCAGGTAGATTGCCTACCTGATAATATACTGCTGCGAATCAGAATTTTTATTCCAGGCAACGGAAAAGTTAAGATAAGTCTTGAACACCATACACCGAATATTAAATAACGAATTGTGCATTTAACGGGCAACAAAGTGCACGGGATCAACTAGTATATTATATATGTAACAGTAATTTTTCTAATTTTGAGGAAATATAATATCGTTTAATCACTAGAAAACTATTGTCACGATAATAAAATAATATTTATAGTTTTTTAGTTAAATACTTATTGTGCGTGCTGCCACATTGTAAATTGTATATATTAATAATTGTATCATTACTATTGTTGCAAAATAAACTATTATTATTATTATTAAATACATAGACGTTATAGACACTGATACTATAACCAACTTAAAAACAAAATTATCGATCTTAAATTTACTCAAGGTTTGAAAAACCTCTATAAAAATATAAAATTACTCACCAATAAGGTGTACCATAACTATTTTTGCTCATTTATACGTCTTTTTTTGCTATAAAATGAGACTATTTTTGTCCAGACCCGTATAAATTAGTAAAAATTTATCAATCTCCAATATTATATTTAATAGTTGATACACTTATATATAATATATAATAAATAAATAATTTCAATAAATGGTTTTTTAATTATACCGACTGTTCATTTAACGTAGGGCACTCATTATTTAAAAAGTATTAATGTTTTTGAAAATATATTTTTCACATGGTTTCAAATCGTTCCAAGATCAAATGTTTATTAAAAAACTATATCTTTAAGTTTTTTACTTATTTAATTACAACACACAGTTTTAATTTCATCTTCGAAATCAGAATATTTTTCTTAGTATTTGTATACACAACAATCGAATTTAAGATGAGTAGCTTATCAGCTATAAGTATTTAAAGTTTTGTGGAGGTGAGTAGTGGACCAACATATAGCGGGGTCCCTGCGTACTACTTCACTCCGCTCAACTAAATTTTAAATACTTATAACTCATAAAATACTAGCCCTGAGTTTGATTTCTATGTATGAAAATACTTAGAAAAATATTCTACTATTGAATATTAAAATTGTATGATGTCATTCAAAAAATTAAAAACTTCAAAAATATTAAAGATAAAAAATATGATTTTATTTTAAATAATGTTTTTAAAGACTAGAAATAAATAAAGTATTATTTTTTTAAAAACATTTATACATTTCGAAATAATGAGTCTTTAATGAAAAAAAAATTATCCGGTATATTTTTGAAAAGTTGGATTGGACTTCTGCACGTTGGGCTATTAAATATAAATATATAATTAAAATATTAATAATTAATTTTATAACAATGGTTAACAGTTAAGCATATATATATACACCAAAATTATTGATTTATATATTTAATAACGTATGCAAAAATACCAGCTATCTAACACTTTAATTCAAAAGAAATCCTTACATGACAAACGGCGGACGTTCAAATAGAAATCTAATAATATCAATTAAGAATATAATCTTAACAATCAGTTTCACATCATTAACTGCAGTGGCTCGTAAGTTTAAGTGTAATATTATTATGTCAGTAAAATTTACCAATAATTGAAAAAATATGTTTAAATGTTTTAGATGATTTGGCTAGAAATATAAGATTATTCAATTTATAAAATATTTACAATTTGTGTATAAAAGTATTATAATTTATAAAAAATATAAATAATAAAATACTTTTTCCCAGTTAAATCATTTTTTTAAATTACTATTTCATCAAATAGAGTGTGTCACCACGATAAAAATATAGGTATTCATTAAAAACAAAAAAACCAAAAAAATTAACACTTAGCTTATAAATATATATTTTGGAACCCAAATACACAAATTAAAATAATTATTCGAAATCGACAATAAAGTTCTGTATTCCAATTTTTTCAACCGAGTATATTATTTTGTATTCCACAAAAAAATTATGATAATTATTATTTAGAAGCTAAAGATTTTAATCTTACGATATTTCCACAATCCACTAAAACTAGCGTAAAATATTAACAACAAAGTAAGTAGGTACACATTTTATCAATATTTTTTTAATATTATCTGTAAAGCCACATGTTTGCATTTTAAGATCAAATAATTTAAATTATTATTTTTAAACATGAGATAAATATCCACTCAATGGAATTCGTTATCTATACAAATGTAATTTAACATATTTATTTATTATCCAAACATTATAATATACTTCAGTTACGACTAGCCAATAGTACAGTTATTCAGGCTGTTTTCTGTTTTGTGTTTAAACATTTGCAATAATATAATATTCAGAAAAAGTAGTCTCATAAGGTAAATTTAAAAAAAAAAAACTGTAAATTATTTTTAAAATATTCTAATTCCCAAATTTGTATATTTACTAATATATTTTAACATTTCCCAAACATATCCATTAAAAAAGTTAAAAGTCACCTTCTCTGCACCAGCTTTAGTGTCCACAGATAGCTTAGAAAGCATCCCGAACCATAGGCGTATATTAGGTTAAAAATCAAGGAGGATAGAAATATTAATTAACACATATTTCCATAAGATATCATACGTACTTACGAGGTTAAGTTAGGAAATATAATAGGGGGACTTTTTGCCCGTCCACCCCGTCCCGCCCCCTCCACCAAATTGGCAACTATGCCGAACACAATCATTCTGTTTAATATATTACATAATCATGTTATAAGAACTTTTGTTTTAAACAGTGGCTTCAAGACAACATCAAATCAAAATAATACGATGACACCAGATAATACAAAAACGTCTTATATAATCAATATACAGTTGATGAAGCTTATTGGATTTTATCAGTTACTAGATCCAAATGCTACAGCAATATATGGTTATAAAATTTATAAGCTTGGTGGTTATATTTCAGTCCTGTTCCTTATATTGAATATTTTAATGTGTAATATAAGTATATACCATTCTCGATATGATTTTACTATAGTCGTTAGGTATATAATGATCATGTTTGCGCAATTTTTCAATGTGATCAAAATGTTTTTCGTAATTACTAAATCTGATGTACTATGGAAGTTTATAAATTTTACATCTACCGATTTTTTGTCATATAGTGGCCACCAAAAATGTATTCTAATGAATGCTCGAACAAAATCCATAACGATTTCAAATATTTTTACTATGCTTTGGATTGTTTTTCTAGCATTATTGATTCTTCCTCCAATCATAATAAACGACAATTATTTAGTTGTTAAATCCAAAGAGAGTGCACTCAATGAGTACCGATACAATGTGCTCAATTTATTATTTTCAGCTTCAACCCAATTTTATAATAATAATTTTAACGCATTTTATTTATTTGAAGCGATGTCCCTAACGTTATATGGCTATTCGATGATTATTTTTGATTGTATGTTAATTTCTTTTTGTATAACCATCAGCTTTCAGTTAAAAATGATTGCATCGTCATACAAAACATTAGGATATAATCATACCAATACCGATCAAATTAAAAGTAAGTTAGCATTTTTACGTATATTGTTATTTATTTTTTTTTTGTGGGTACCTAGGTATAATATAATTTTAGATAGAGCGAGCGATGAATATGAAACTGCTTTGGTTTTCTTCAACAGTATCTTGTTCGATGGGATAGTGAATCTAGTTAGTGTATTCAGGAGTTAAAATTCCCAATAGTTTTCAAAACACCGGGAAAAACAAAATAAAAATTAAGGGAAACGGGAATTTTTACTGTATCTCAACTGATAGATTTTTATTTTGTAGAGCCTCAATAAGTATCGGAACCAAGTTCACGGAGCGCCACCATATTATTGTCGTATCAACCTCAAATTTATTTTTATATTTTAACAACTAAATGGCAGCAATTTTAAGGGGGAGCCCTTGTTAAAGTTTGAAAATCATACAGCAACAGGCAACTTTCTTTTGCAAGAAAATATCTTTTTTATTTTTAGATACACAAATTCTAAAGTATAATACTGTATAATACATATATATCAACGTGTATAATTTAAAAATAAAAATTGAATGTAGGTAATCCCAACAAGTGAACATTCGATGTTTTTTCCAATGACCCTTAAAAGTTTCCAAGGAGTTTTTCTAAAACATGACAAGAAGTTTTTTAATGTAATATAGATATATCTTAAATAAACATCTATCAGAAGTCATAGTTGTATAATTTTTTTCCAGTATTATATATTATAAGAATTATATTACATTACCTTGGTACTAATAAGAGTGTATTTTATAAAATGGCGTTTTAGGTGAAGACGATCAATCCATAAATGAAAAACCTAAGGATTTAATTAATTTGGTACTAATAATTAAAGATCATCAAAAATCAATGAAGTACCTACTTACTATTATCGCATTCTAATCGATATATATTACATAAATACTAATAATATGTTTACTTAAAATTTTTATCAGGAAAATTCATGAAATTTATGACGTATTGCGTCCCATTATACTTGTTGAATTGCTTTCAGAAGGAGTATTAATGTCATTAATTCCTTTTGTAATTCTTTTGGTAAGATTCTGTATAATACTTATTGAAAACAACATCACAAATAATATCTTATACTAATTTATAGAATGCAAATAAAGGTGTTCCACTGACATCTCCAGAAAGCATCAAGTTTATCGCAGGTTCTGTAATTACCACCATTCACTTATTCTTAGCATGTTATTTATTCAGTGAAATCGACAAATATGTAAGTATAAAAATAAAAAATAAAATTATTTTTTATAAATTACTTATATGCATTTTATCCAAATACTACTCACTCATTCATTGCTACATCTCAACAACTACAAAACGTATGATCTTAAAATTTGGAATAGTGGTTCCTCTAATGATCTAGTGCAATATCCGTATTCGCATTTTAAAAAGGTGGTCAAACAGTGATCTTGAAATAATTACAATAGTACTATAGTCAATAGTCTTCTGATTTAGAGACCCACTAAGAAATGATTTTCCAAAATTCGCATTATAAAGAGACCTCAGAGATTCACAGTGGCAATTTAAACTTTTTATTTATAAATGGTTGCCATTGGTTACTCGGACAGTTCAGGTACAAGCATGTATCAAATTGTCGCGATTGCGGCCTCGGATAAAGACTCTAAATCTTAAAATAATGTATGTGTATAGCTTATATACTCAAATACTACTCAATTTAATTTTACGAAAATCTCAGAGATTGTTTTTAGAGATGTCAAGAAAGTTTAGAGAGTAAGTAGTTTAAACCACGTTAAAAAATATACCAAGTGATAAATCCAATTCACGACTTGCGGTTGCCCATCTAGATCTAACTACTTTACAAAGCTTTATACATTAAGGCCGATTCGTCCGTAAATGAGGTACACTAAAACTGAGATATACTCTCACCGACACATACCTATATAGCGTATATACTTTATAAGATTTGACACAAAAAATACTGCACAGGAGAAAATCTGGGATATTCAACTAGTTTATTATAATTTTATCTTTGTTAAAAAGATTTTAAAATATCAACCATAATAATTCATAAACTTGAATTAAGTAATTAGTGACTAAATCAAATTGGAAATTATTATGTCATAATATTGTAACTGTTTTATATCTAGTTTATAGTTATATTAAACTTGATAAATAATACCTCTACAATATCATATAATATTGAAACTACTTGCTACTGTTTATTTTACTCTCAGTTAATGTCATAACTTTTATCCAACTAATTTTCAATTTAAAACTTACCAAACATATTAAAGTATATAACTTTACTATTACGTTATTATGTATAATTTATTTACGAATTACAATGCATCTATGTTTTTCAATACAATAACGTTTGGTAACTTCATTTCAGAATGATGCCATAAATGTTGCTTTATATAGTTGCAATTGGACAGAAATGAACATTAAGTTCAAGAAATTGTTATTGCTTACGATGCAAATTAATAACGCAAACGACTTTAAACTTAATGTATCAACGAATATTATTGTCAACTTACAATTGTACACAAATGTATGTAAACCTATCTATACACTTAATTTAAAATTATTTTATATTCATTAATGCATAGAACAAAAAAGATTGCCTAATATTATGCTTACATTAAATGATTTTATTTTTCCAGGTTATTCATACTACTTACAAAATACTATCAGTTGTAAATACATTATTGAATTAGTCCAGATGAACTTTAGAATCAAAATAGTACAAATGAAATAAAAATAATAATTATTAATTTCTCACACAATAACGATAATAACTATTTGTTTAGTAAAAACATTGATTTATAAAAGGTTTAAATCTGTTGGATTTCAATATTGTCAACTTTCCATTTTTAAATATATTTTTTTAGTTTTCATAGCAATAATAATGTTAATACTTAGAGGCTACAAAGTAGTACTAAAGTATACCACAGTATAAATATTACATAACCAATACTTACACGGAGAGTCAGCGAAACTAATTTGTACCACTATGTAGATTTAAATTGAAATGTGTGTATATTGTTAAAATGTAATACTGTAGAACTATTGCCACTGTCGTATATTGTAATAGCATATGATATTATGTAGTATAGTTATAGGAATTTATTAATTTAGCAAATAAGTAATCAATTAAGATAGGTCAGCGAAGCTTGATGTGCTAAGGCATTTTTTAATAATATTATTGTAATACCACCGCAGAACACAGGCCCGCTGTGGTCGTGAAACTTGATAAGAGGTTATAGATTCGACGGATGTACGCGTGTGAAGTGGCGACTATTGTTCTATACTTACACCAATAAAAGTGTTTCCGACCAAAAACTGTGTTGAATATTATTTCCTATGATTTACGTTATTTAAACCTTTTGAAAAGAGACTGTGGGTGGATAATACGTAGGTAGGTACTTATACGGTTAATGAGGACATGAGGTTTGTTTAAACCGAAAAGTGCTAACGGCCAGCGCTACTTTTAGGAATGGAGGGGAGGGGCAACAGTGTGCAATTTCCCGCGAGTGGCAAACTTTAGGAATGGAAAAATTATGGCGAATGAAATGAAAAAAAAATTTTTTTTGTAAAGAGATCATACATTTTAAAGATTATATGCTGAACAAATTAATATAACTATAATATTGATACTTTAGACTAAATGTGTAATATAGTGACAGCTGGTTTGGCCAAACTATGACTCCGTCACCAATCATAATTTATCATCCAGCCCTCAAAAGTATTTATGTTTCAAATGTTTTAATTTAAATTACCTTTTTTTTTCATTATTTCAGCCGTTGAAGAGAAACATAAATCATTAATTTTGTATAGTTCTTGTTAAAAAAAAGTTTAGCAGTCGTTGTATATTGAAATTGGGCCATACCTTTTTCTTAATTCATTTTTCTTTTTAAAACTTAAATGTTCATGAATCATAGTTTTAACCGAAAAAATCTCGTTAATATAATTTACATTAATATTAAAAATGTATTTAAAGTTAGATGTATATTATGTACCATGTATGCACATAATATATTATTATACTAGCATGTTATAATTTAACGGTGGGTCCTAAGTGTCAAATATCATATCAATCTCTTGTAAAGAAGATTGTTTGTACTAATTGCTACATAATATACTGTAACATATGAAATTTTCAAAAATTGGATAAAGATAGTCTTGAATATCTTAAAACTGTTGGTTAAAAATACAATTGCAAATAGTGTATCAACCAAGTGAAAATGGGACGTGATGATACTCTAATTAAAGACGCTCCCAAGACAAAAGATTGTAGATAGTATAAAATATATTACCTACAAGATACAAAATCAATTATCAATTGAATCAGGAGTTAAGAAAACAGGTACCTAACTACAAATAACTCACTAGAGGCACTTAATAATCGTGTTATTGAACTGGAAAAATCGTTAATAGAAAAAGTAAGCCTGGAATATAAAAGCAGCACTTTGAAGCAAAATGGGAAATCTTATTATGTTATAATAAATAAAATAATTAGTCCCAAAAGGAAAAGGAAGAAACTGTTGAAAATTTAGTTCATGACATTACTTATGCATTAGAAATATATCTTAATTTGTTTGATATTTAAAACGCTTATCGTAAAGATGTAAACTATCAAATCGAAATTTTAATAATCCTTTGATAGTCGACGAATTGGCATCAAGGAGAAAACGTTACGGATTTGAAGTGAGGTAAAATTGAATCAAAAATCATATACGGTAACTTTATTTCAGAATGATATAATAAATGTTGCTTTATAATATAGTTGCATAATTGGACAGAAATGAACATTAAGTTCAAGAAATTATTATTGCTTACGATACAAATTAATAACGCAAACAACTATAAACTTAATGTAGGTATCAACGAATATCATTGTCAACTTACAATAATTATACACAAATGTATGTAAGCCTTTTTTTTTTTTTTTTTTTTTTTTCTTTTTTTTCTGTATTATGGAGGACCGGGGAGATAACCATGATTTTCATTACAGCTCCTCGGGAATGTATGTAAACCTATTTATATACAAATAAATAATACAAAAAAAAATAAAATTATACATTAAATAATTGTATATATTATTGACGGTATCATTTTATTTTTCCAGGTTATTCATACTACCTAAAAAATAATATCAATTGTAAAATCAGTAGTAAATGAGTCCAGATTAATTTAAGATTCAAAGGTAAAACCGATGAGATTAATTTAATCATACAACTCATACGTAATAACGATAACAACAATTTTTATAATAATAATATGCAGTTTATTTATAATAGGTTTAAATTGGTATTGAATATTATTTAATTTTATTACCTCCTGTTCATTTTCTTGTTGACCTCCAATAGTTTTAAAAAAAAAAAAAAAATTCTAAATAAGTACTTGTTTCATTATTCACTACTGTCATTTTTTAGTTGTCATAGCAATGATAGGTATGCACTGGAATAATTATGTCAATACTTTATTTTTAAATAGAGAGTTAGAGGACTGTAATAATATGTACAATTTAGATTTTAATTTAAATGTGTGGAATTAAAATTTAAAACTGACACTATTGCAACATAATATAGTTAGGTAGTATATAGTAGTGAATAGTGATACATTAAAATAACATGATAAATTACAGAAATCTTTCATTGTTTATACTTCTATCGAATGTTTTATACTGAATCCTGATATACTTATAATACTGTGCAATACTTGCAGGCATCGGAATTAGCATTAGTTTTGAAGATATTAATTTTAATACCTAATTAAAAAGATTCGATCATAACTGAGTTCTTTGCTAAAATAGACCTATCCTATGCCAATAATACTGACTACCTATATCTTAGTAATTAAATATACAATTTCTGAAAATTTAGCTAAAACTTAGTAAAATTCGATTTAGTTCGTATGAATTTTATTTGAAAATTACTTTTCCACTTTTTGTAATTGAACTCTTTACCACTTTAATATTGAAATAAAAAAATTATTTTTAAAAACTTAAGGCAGTCGTTTTCAAGTAAACTTCGTCACGAATTCAATTATGTTTTCAGAAGTTTAAGAAATAGTAGCGCGTTGTTGGCGTGGTAGGTGCAGAAATGCTTCACTATTTTTTTTACATTACAATCAAGTAACTAATGAACACTTTTACTATGCAAGCGCGCCAAGAAAATTGCCTACACTGAACTCCTTAAAAATGATTAGTATATAGAATCTTCTTCATATTAATATAATAACTTTTTAGTAAAAATTATAATATATTATAATATTTATTATATTATATTATCATTTAATTCAAATTGAACACATCCATATTATGATGACTCACACCTACATGACACCTAATGTACAACAGATGGGTACCCTCTTGCCCGCCTTTTTATTAATTGATCAGCTTCAAGCAGAAGCAATTTATGAATCGTTAAAAACATGTGGAAATAATAAAATTATTTTTCTATAATCTAAACTTTAAATATTAATTATAGTTTGCAATAACAATTTTACCCAAATTTAAAATGCATACGTCAGCATTTTTATATTTTTGTCTGCATTATTATTTTCTATTAAAATACAATAATCATCAATACATTTTTCAATATTTCAAAGAAATTACCTATAAGGGTGATATTTTTAAAAGTATTTACTACCCCTTTTTAATATAGGACATTATAGATATTTAAATATATTTTTAAACCATGTGTGTGGTATATGCAATTAAATGTATCTTTTATATATTATAACAAAAAAAAAATAATAATATAGGTAGTTCGAGCATATTTTTATTTAAAATTATAGGTAAGCTAGCGTGCGTGCGTGTTTTATCAAACGTTTCTCAGTTCATTTAATATACTTTTAGCAGTTTTAGGTAAATGAATAATTTATCATTCAGCTTAGTAATTATTTCTATAATTTCTGAATCCAGAGAACAGCAATAAATGAGTTATGAGTTTATGACTATTTTTGAAGGTATTAGGTTTGAAATTATGTGTCTTATTGGATTTTTTTCTGTATTTAAACTATATTATAGGTTTAGGTACTTTGTATGGAAATATGTATTATGGAAATGTATAAGCTTTAGTGTTTTACATATTATACACTATTTTTTGTCTTGGAGTGACCATTAAAAATATTTTCAAATTAATTTTTGAATTATTTCCATAATGATTTCAAATATTTTTATAACGGATTGCTTTTATATCATTTAGAGATTTATCACCAATTGAAATAAAAGTTGACATTTTAATAAATAATATAAATTTAAAATCTAATGAGATGATTTTTTTTTTAAATGTTGTTAGATTAATGTACGAACGCATTTTAAATACGTATACAAGCTTATGGTTTATAAATAATGTAATTTTTTTTATTTATATCATTATTAGTGTAGTGCCCAACTACAATATACCTAAATTTAAAACCCATTTAAAAAAAAAATTGTATCTTTTTTTATCTAGATAAATATGAGTTAAGTTATCTTTTATATCTATCTAGATACATTTGAGTTCCATTATCTTTATCTTTATCTAGATAAAGATAAATTAAAATACTTATCTAATCCGAACACTGACAATAGAGGATTACCATTTACCACGAGTCAGGTCTAATGACGTCAATCGTCTTTTTCAATGACTCATAAATCTTTGAATAATGTGAGTAGAAACGTTGAACCTATACGATTATTCTAAAAATCGAACATTCTTTCAAATTAAAAAAAACAACATATTTTTGTATTTTATGTTCCTTTGAAATAGAAAAATTGTAATTGAACTTTTTAAACTTTACAACACGTTCGGTTCAAAATTACAACTGGTGATTTATTTTAATATATGTAATTTAATATTATACTAACTACCGACGCCATGGTTTAAGGTATACGGTAGTTGAAAAAATGTAATGTTCTTCACTTCCAAGTTCCAGTTCCGTGAAATACTGTATTTATTCTTTTCAGTTCGGTCGGTTTCGGTAACATAACAGAAAAATTCTATAAAATTAAAGTATAATATTTTTTTTTTTTTTTTTTTTACATGATATTTACAATCTATTCAAAGAACAATAAGCAAATTAGATAAGAGTATTAAAGAAACATGAGTAATATGACGGAAGAAGCCACCCAGTGATGACACTACCTATTTTGTTTACAGTTTAGGAGGGAGAATTTGAACTAGGATTCAGGCATTTAGCAGGTCACGACACCAATTACGTTTGAGACGTCTGACGGGGTTACCCGGAATCGAGGGACTGCTAGGTTTTTTATAAGAGGGTTAGGATGATCCAGTAACCTACTGTGAAACTGCTTATAGTATATTTTTGCTTCATTTTTAATGGAGTTCATCTTGAGATCCTGCTGAATGGAAAGATTGGAGACATAAGGTGGAGCATTAAGTAAAAGTATAATATTGTAACGATAAAACATGGGTGTGTAGCGGTACGGCCTCCGTGAATCTGTTTACTACCAAATACTTAAACTTCACTAAATATTTTACAGGATCTCCGCCAATGAGACTTATTGATTTTGATAGTAAAATGATTAAAAGCACACTTAAATATAGGTACGCTGTATATCACTTATCATCAAAATAAAAAGAGTTATTTGTTTATCACCGCGCATTTTACAATAATTAAACCATATATGTATGATATATTCTGTTCTTTACAATTTAAATGTATGCCATTAATGTACGTCGTCGTATGCGTCGAAAACAAATATCTGAGCCGTGATTTTATTTTTTTAATTTTTTGAAAATCAATTCCAACATCAGCGCAATCATAGACAATATGTAGCCAACGAACAAAAAAACAAAAGCAAACCACAAATCATTCAATGAATACGCTTTTAAGCCTTTTGATGAGTTGGAATTTAGTGGCTCATAATAAACTAGTTCTAACTTTTGAATATCTGTTTTCCACTTGTAGGTGATTCCGGCTTCTTGAAAACGTGTAAGAAGATCATTTAGCTCGTCCAAAAATGGAAAGTCAATTGCGATTGCATAAGTCAGATAATATTTCAGTGGACATTCCTATGGGAAAGAAAACAGAAAACATTAATTACTAAACTGTTGATAAAAAAACATAATTGTTTACGTCATGCGTTTAGACATTTATGTACAAACTATTAATTAATGAAACTATAGATAAGTAAACAATACAAACTAGTTACATTTAGTAACCATTTAGTAAAAAATTATGATAGAAATGTGTTTAGGAGTTAAAACGACATTAAGGGGGAAGGAGTGACCGAGCGGACTAAGGCGTAGGTTGCGACGCGCACCGTCGTCGGTTCGAACCTCGGTCTCGGACGGCACTTCTCTTCGGTCAGTCACGGTGTCTGAAGAGAGAGGCCGACATCCCCACCCGGGCATGGCAGATACTTGGCCCACCTGAAAATTCTGCCAAACTAAAAACACACGCGTGCTTACAAAAACCTACAATACCCTCTCCCACGGTTAAAAACCACCCAATGGCCTAAGTTGTTGCGGGTTAATTAATAAAAACAAACATTATGATATTGTGAAATATTGACAGAATTTCAACCAGGAAAAGTTTAAAGAAAAATCTTATAATCAATACACAAACATGATATATTTCTTATGACGGGGTAATGATAAAAAATCCAATTCAAAAAGATAAAAACAATATGTCTCTTTTTTTCATAGGTACTAAATATATTAAATCAAATATAGTGGCTTAGGGTATATGAACAGTTTAGAATACCATGGATAGTTTTAGACCTTAATTTGTATAGTACTAGGTATCGATTTACGTAATTATTATTCACTAGAGCAAACCTTGGCATTCCACTAAAAAAACTAATTACCCCTCAATTGTCTGTGAAAACCTATGCGTTGGCTCAATTTAATGAAAAATATTTTGAAGGTATTGGATTTTATGTGTAAATAATTAATTACTTAAATATTAAGTATAATAATAAAAGACACTTGAGCTTTGTATGTTTTGTTGGACTGTAGTTTAAACGTAAGACGTAAAACAAAAAATAAAATTAACTAACGGTTTTGTGAACTTCTTATAGATTCGTGTATTAAAATTTGACTTTAATAATGTGATATTTAGAGACTAACTAGTATAAAAAATAGTGAAATTTACCGTGACTATGTGCAATGCAACACCTTGTTGTTCAAAGTGCCCAATAAAATTTGAATACTTTGAGAGACTCAAATTCATGATTCTTGCAACAAAAACAAATTTTGACGCAATATAACCTTGTCTATCTTTTTCTAAATCTATTTTATTCGCAAGAGACTTCGTCGTCGAATATATCGCCAGGGCATCCCGAACATAACGCAACGAAGTTCGGATTTCCATTCCACTCTTATCGAGTTCCTCCAATGTGTCGATCTCTTTATGACTGGTTTCTGTGCTCAACTTGGTCACCATTGATGCCTGAAATAAGATGACGATAACGAAACAAGCCACTGAACATGATACGAAAAATATACGCCCAGCCGTATGTTTTGGCAAACTACAAACGCCCATGCCCAAAACGACCTGAAACACACATTTATAAAATCAGCGACAACGTTATTAAATTTTTTAAATTTTTTTTTTTTACCTGAAGGCTAGTCATAAACGGATCGGATATTTTCTGTCCGTCAGACAAATTCAATTTGTTGAAAATCTGAAAAGACTTGATCATCAACGCGTACGTGACAGCTACACACAGCCAAACTTCAACGGTGAAAGTCATCCACAGTATCTGCAGTCTTGTCAGCGTTTCGGCTTTGGGCACGATAAAACATATGAAATCCAAACCGTTGTTTCGGGTGTAGTGATACGGCTTGTGGATCATCGGATCGTTCAGAAAACGGCTGTTGAAAGACACGTCTGCCCGGTTGTAAACCACCTCGCCTAGTACACCCGTGTACGATCCGTTTATTAACCTACAATGTTGCACGTAATAACAACATTGTAAAATTGATTTTTAAAGGCGTTTAAACAAATACAATATTTTATAATAAATTACACGTCATTTCGTTGATTACTGGCTCAGTTAATAAGTAATAAACACGTATATTATTCGTTTTCGGTACAACGAAATCATTTCATGGCCGGATTATATGCGGGAGTATTATAGGCAGGCATGCAGACGATATAGGTGTGGTATGGGGTATTTCCCTCGGGCTCGGAAATTTGGGACTTCTTACTTAGTTTTTTTAAACTAAAAAATCAATTAAAAATAACGATTTGATGCCTTGATGACCGCAGCGGACATTCACTCATAACAGTTATCCGGCAGTGTTAATGATAGGTGATCAAAAATAGTGGGGCCCCCAAGGTATTACCCCCGGGCCCGGTTATAGGTATGATATATTATTGTTACATTAGTATCGTTCGTTAGGTAGATATTCAATATTAATTGTTATTGTACTAAAGCAACAAACCTTTCTCCAAACGCGGACCCGGAATGATCGGAAAAAAAAGATATTTTGAGAGCAAAATTCATTCTTTTTGAAAACGCCTGCAATGTAAGCCAGTCCGGCCCAGTCCACTCACCATCGTGAAATATAATGGACGGCATCCTCGGAAATATAACTACTCGTAGTGGATATTGTTTCACGTTTTTTATGCCGTAGTTCAATTTACGAACTGTAGCGTATTTGTAAAACTTGTCATCGAATATCCTTAGAACTTTCAATTTGTTTAAACTCAACAAGGAAATCTTAAAAACTTTGAAAGTTTCCCAAATACGTTTGATATGCGGCCATATTATTTTAGTTTTCAATTTGTTTTTACTGACTATTAAATAGGTCTTGGTGGTATGCCAAAATCGACGGTCGTAAATGCTTTCATCAAAAAAAAATGTTTCATCTTCGATAAAGATAATGTTATAGTCACTCAATGATGCATATCCGACTAGTGTACTATGTACATAAAATGTCGAATGAAACGATCTGAAACAAACAATAAAGTAATGGTTATCAATTAAAACAATAGGTATATTATTATAATGATAAGTAATAATATACGTATTTTATACCTAAATGAATAACGATGTTACCAACAGTTATATTATGATATTGAATAAATTATTGTCAATGGTTAAAAAGTTTACGGAATTTAGTAAGCTGTAAAATTTATTATGAATATTACCTTTGTAAAACTTTGTAGAACGATGAAGCAGACTTTTCAGCCAGCAATACAACATGCGTTCCGGTTAAACGATTACAGTAATGATGAGAAATGTTTTTTAAAAAATGTTCACTAATCGTGATATCATAATTATTATTGTCTATGTTGATAGCTCCATAACTTGACCATAGTAATATCAGAACACAAAACAATATTTTGAAATACATGCTATAGTTATAGAATATTGATAACCACCATATTAGATGTCGGTGCCTACTGAAAAGTTCCACAAATTACAAGTTACAAAAACCAAAATATTTGTAAGACATTGAAACCTGTCAACTGTGAAGTATGTGCAAATCTATTTCATATATACATAACATGGAATGTGAGGTTTTTATATTTGCATTTTGTACTACTCGTGACAAATGAATTAATAATTAAAATATGTCATATACTTTTGACGAACATATTGCATGAAATAATATTGTATCACACCACTCAACAAGGAACCTTTAAAATTATGGAATTTAAAAGTATTTAAAAATAAATCATTTTCATAGCTGTAGGACTTTTTAAACAATAAACCATTACATTTGGATCTTACAATAATTAATAATTTAATCATTTTACACGACAGACAGTCAAACAATGAGAACAAAATATATAACAATTGTTTGAAATTTTGTTATAGTTATCATCAAAATGATATAGGTATATTATGTATTAATACTTTGTTTCACAATGGAATATTATTTATTTAGATGTTTGTACTATTTTCATCATTTTACAAATTATTATTCTTTACCACACAGTATATAATATTAATATTTATGCATTACTAGCTAACCCGGCAATGCTTCGTTATCAATAGACTTCAGAATATTCTAACTATATAAATGTGAAATAAAAAACTCCCTACAGGCTAAACTCTGGAACTACTTATCAGATCTCCTTGTATTTTTTTTTAAACGAAAGAGTATATCACAGAGAAAATTCTTATGAAAGAAAATTTTACGAAAATCCGCTGGAAAAGTAGGAAATCTGGATTTCAAAAATAGAACGGTGGTGCAATCTATACAGAAAAAAATAAACTAAATAATAAAAAATGTAGTTTATTGTTACAGATTAAAATTATAATAGTGTATTATATATTGGTTGCTATTGGTTAATTGGGCATGTTTGTTGATTAGTATTATTATTTTTTGTCAATATATATATAAATTAATGTCTGTGGGTAGATTAGACCTCTGGGAAGAAGATAGGCTAAATTAAATAGGGTTAAATTTGGTTTTTTTTTATTCATCTGATTTTTGTACGATTAGGTTAGGTTAGGATTTTGTCTTAATTGATTATATTAATCCACGGTAAGTGGAAATAAGTAAAAACGACAAACTTGGTATAACTTTGATACTTTAGAGGTCAATCATACACTTTCGTAAAACAGCAAGGGATCCGCGATCCACCGCAAGTAGATTGCCTACCTAATAATATACTGCTGCGAATCAGAATTTTTATTCCGGGCAATAGAAAAGTTAAGATACATTTTAAACATCATACATCAAATATTAAATAACAAATTGAATAAAGTTTGAGTCATATAGAGTTGGTACACTTATAGGGCAACGAAATGCACGGGATCAGCTAGTATAATATGATATACTGTAGTACTATAATATACTATTTATTTAGGTTTGATATATTACAATTTACACTAAGTAATTTTTTAAAACTTATTAATTGTTATAAAGAATAAAAGTACTTAATACTTTTATGTACAAAATAATTACTAATATTATATACAGTTTTACTATAAATCAAAAATAAAAACAAAAATCCAAATAATAACATTGTCATAAAACCTTTAGGCTCTAATGTTTTCTACTTAGGTATACCTAAGCATAATACATCTTAGATAATAACTAATTAATAAAATAACATAGATACTATCTAATTTTGTATAGCATACTATACATATATGTTTTACTTGCATTAAATTACTCAATCTATTGTAATAATATCAAATTATTCATCCTGATTATTGAATACATTTTTTTTTTTATAATATGTCTACCGGGTAAATGTCCTGTGGCTTAGGTATGTGTTTATTAACTATTTTGTTCTAAAAAATAAAGCCCGCCATACTTTCTTCGATGGTGCAATCATAGAATCATAGAAATGAAACTTATAACATCTTGAATAATATTATCACATGTTTCAAGTCCAGTTTTCTTTTTTTTCTGTAAAATAATTTTAGGTACTATCATGAGCCATACAAAGCACCACGGCACCATATAGCAGCATAATATCAACGCAGGAATTATTATGATAAGATGGTGTGTTACTGTTATACGTCTGAAAGCAATGGTAAAGTATCGCATTCAAATAAGCGTTTATGTGCGTTAAAACCGTTCTAACCTTCAATGTTTTTATGGTATTTATGGAATTTTTTCTCATACACTCGATAAAACTACCGACAAAATATAAAAAGTGAACTTCTTTATCTAACGAACTTTATATTGTAGTATATAAATAAAAGATTTTAATACTTGACATTTTTTGTTTTTTTCAACCAAAATCTCTACAGAAATGTATTTTAATCCTTACATTAAAATTCTTTGGTTTAAAATCTATTATACGTTACAAAATATAAATTTTTGATTAATAAGATAGTAGAAGTTCCCGAAATGAATTTTGAAATTCTCAGTTATAATAGTCTCACCGTCAACATAATATTTTATTCTTTTATTCTAATTACTATTTTTTAGATATTATTTTGGACAATTATTATATTATTTTAAAATTCATAAAATTGTTTGGTTAACTTGTAATCAAACAAAATATATATATACCTATTTATTTTTATGTTTTAAATATTTTGATGGCAAATTTATATAAACATATTTAACTTTTTCATTTTATTTAATAATTAAAGCCAATCGACATTTACATTATAGTGAACATCAATTAAAAATTTAATTTAATTTAATTTAAAATATTGATTTTTATAATTCAGACTACCTAAGTAGGTTTTTAAATAGTTGGGTGAGTTTTAAAGTTATCGAGAGAAATATTAAATTAAACTATTAGTAACATTGTATTGATTACCTACATTACTATAAAATACATTTTAATCAAACTTGTATAGGTATGTTTACTACTTATTATAGTAAGGTATTTAAGTAATATTTATAAGTAGGTACTTAAAGGTATTATTATTGAATTTATATAATTATTTATATTATTTTACAGAATATGGTACAGCATTTATATCTGAAACCTGTTGACATACCCGATACACGGGAAGTCTAGACAGAGTCTTGAATGACAGCGTAATATGACCCTGATTCCTACTTATAACTATAAAAATTAGAAATAATTGAATAGGTAATTAATTTCCGGTACCAGCTTAAGCACTTAATATAATAGAAAAATATAGTGTGCAGGTACCTATCTTAAAATGTAGGATTTTTAATCGTTATCGTGTGATTATATTATTTTGAACAAAATTTAAAATGTATTTGAGTATAATTAACCTTCAGCTATGATGTAAAATAAAAACTTTCATAAATCACACTGACATTGATTATAATACTAACGTTTAGAATATTTATTTGATCTTCCATATTCTGTACAGATAAAATATTATTTAGGCAATTTACTCATCTCATAATATTTTGCATTTACATTTTACTATATAATATACACTATTTACATATGTTGATTACATTATTCATACGAAATAAACTATCTAGAATTTATAAACTTTAAATCATGGCTTGAAACTGGTTACCGGTTTTTAACGGAAACCGGTTGCCATGACCACGTTTGGGTCTGGTAACCGCTTCCCGGTTTGTAAGTTTAAATTTTGAGAAGCGATTAACAATTACCGGTAGCCACCAAGATCAATAAGGTTAATGTGTAATGGTAACCTTTTTTTAAAAACCGGCCAATTCAACAAAACCGGAAATATCAAAAAAAATTAATGTTATATTTGATTTTTCTATTTTTCTATTTTTTTTTTTTTTTTGGAAATTGTATTCTATTTTTTTTGAAAAATAATTTTATTTACAAGATAATAAATGTAATGTAATAATAAGTACGATTAGAAATGGTATACTGTCTGTAGCCGCGATAATAAGTAATGAGCACCAATTGTAGATACTAAGTACGATTCATTGAGTCATAAACATAATATAGAACATATTAGATGATTATTATTCATTTTATTTTATTTTAATTGACGCTGTTGATTAACACTTTTCCATAAACTATTTTTCAATCGATGATTATGGGTAATTTAAATATATATAATTATCCATAGCTTCAAATGATAAAATATAACCATATAGGTATTTATTTTTTTATTTAGCTTGTCCTGAACCATTTTATAAAGTGGATATTTGTTTTGTGTAAATTAAAGAAAAACTAAAATTTTCCGAAAAACATAAATGGAAAAAACCGTTTCTGAAGAGGTTACCGGTAATTTTCAAGAATTAAAACCACTTCCAAACCGATAACCGGTAACCACATTTTCTAACACTAATTCTAAAAACCCCTAAAACCGGTAACCACTTACGAAAAAGTTTTTGGGTCCTACCGGACCCGGTAACCGAATTTTTTATAAGCGGGATTATGTATAGTACAATATATTATATTTTTTGATTGTGGGTAAATTATAATGTATTTCCTATAGATACATATATTAATTTTTTTTCAGAGGTAGTATGAGACTAAATCAAACATAAATAACCATGTTTTAATTCATATAATCTTACTTTTTAAAAAATTTCTTACGGTGGTTAACTTACATCAAACTAATTAATTGTTATTATATTAATTTTGATTATTCATAAATACCATATGAATGATATGCAAATTATTAGTTAACATTGAATGTCCGTGATTCACTCATACTATAACATTTTAACTATAATAGCCTAGACACAAATTATGAACCTATTATTGCACTTTCATTATTCAGTGCTATATTTATAACGATATTTTAACTAATATAGATTGAATAAACTTATTTTTAATATGTATTAATTATTTAATTATATTAGGTAGGTTAGTATTATAATTAATATCAATGATGACTGTGTATATGAAAAGCATATAATATTATATTATACAACCTTGATATAAATGTATGAACTAAATAATAATTGTTTCATGTACTAGGTATATAATATACTTATTATATTATATTATAATAACTTATATTATGAATACTTATATAATATATGAAGTATAGAGTACAAATTTGTTATTAATTCAATTTGTTATAAATATATACTAGGACCTTCGACGTAATACAAATACCGGTGTAATATATTGCTTAGCTCGCCTAGGTGCAAGATTATAGTAGTATCGTATCTCTTTATTAATAAATAACAGTCATATTTACTTTTACAGAACAGCTGTGCGAAAATAATAATTGTAATTTAAAGAAATATTTTTTTACTGTGAACATCACAAATTATTCCGATAGCTAACGAGTGGCAAGTTTTAAATAAAATATGTGCACACATATAATTATATTAATAGCACCTATTTATTTTTATTCCAAGACGAGACTGTTGAAGCGGCTTAGAAATGAATTATTGTTATACATTATTTCACTTGTCTTATAATTTAATACATTTTAAATTATAATCTCAACGTATTTATATTTAATTTAAGAGGATGTCAGCGCACTATTTGTTTTCTCTCTCTGGCCTACGCGCAACATAGACAAGACGCATTTACGCAGAATCATTTTTTCTGTTTTTAAGTAATCTTAGAGAAAAATCACCCATTACAAAAAATATAGAGAATAATATTTTAGAAGGAATGAAATATCGATTTTATATTTTATTATTATTTGACTTTGTATTCGACTTTCGATGAAAAACATAAAATTGTTGTAAATTTAAACGATGTTTAAATTGTTTTGAAACAATATTTAGACAAATCGATATTTCATTCTCTCAAAAATATTACTCTCTATCTTTTTTTTAATGGGTGATTTTACTATAATATTCCTTAAAACCATAGAAAAAATGATTTTGCACAAATGCGTTTTGTCTATGTTACGTATGGGTCAGCGAGAGAAAACAAATAGTGCGCTGACATCCTCTTAAGGAATATTTTACTAGCTTTTATTATTTTCCATAGCATTCCAATGCAATACAGTCATAAGTCATGAAAACATTTTCATCAACTGACTTCTTGGAGATTTGTATGATTCACAACTCAATTTCAATAATTATATTTTATATCCGGGGTATCCAACCTACGGCCCTTGGAACACTTCCGGCCCGTCATGTTTTTCAAACCGGCCAAGCAAGCTAATTGATGTATTGAAATTATATTATATTGAGCCTTAATTATTTTAAATAGTTATAAATAGTTATAAATAGTATTATTATAAAATTGCTATAAATAATTCTTTTATAATATCTTTAATTTTATTACCTCTTTATATCTCTCTAAAAAAATTTGGCCCACAATGCCAAGCGAGTATCACGGATTTGACCCGCTGTAAAAAAAGGTTAGAGACCCCTGTTGCTTGTTTTATACAGTTCATAGTTTACTAACTTAATCGCTTGAATTTTATTTTGAGTGCTCACTTAGGAATTTTCAATATTGAGTAGATTTTAGTTGGTATTGAAATATTCGAAGTATATATATTACGGTTTATCGTTAAGTATATTACAACAAGAACACTCAGTACGTACTCGTAGAATATTAGCATGTGACAGATAGAGATTACATATTATGAGATACAGTGACGTATTTAGGCCGGGGCCCCCGAGGTATGTCCAAGTTGGGGGGGGGGGGGCAAGACTTTTATCATTATATTAAAAAAAAAATATTAAACATTTTTTTTTATTAAAATTATATTAATGTTGAAAATAATTTGATTTGAAACACGAAAAAAAATGTACAACGGTGGCGTTTATTATCTTGTATAATATTATCTAATTATATACGTCACTGGCTTTTTAAAAGAGTGGTTATAGTTAAATAAATTAATCATCTGGCTTGTACGTGCAGTAATTGCAGCACAGCTATTCTAAGAAGATTATTTTTTAGGACTGCCACTTTCATCTAGGATTCGCAACTCTATATTCTATTGTTGAAAATATTGTAATTTGTACGTGTACGTCGTCGTCTCCTTATAATCATTATAAGTTATAATTTTTATTAGATCTAGAATCACTATTAATAATCAATATTTTCATTATAATTTAATTTCTGTGTTAAAGTGGGCCTCTGTATCTTATGACTGTAGGGCCACGAATTTTCTCAATACGCCACTGATGAGATACATAATACATATGAATGACACTGTGATATATCACTGGCCACTGATAAATTTCTTATTTAGAGTCTAAAAGGATAATACTTATTTAAATTTTAAAGTAACTAACGTTAGATATACAATTATGTGAGCTTATAATATCTGTATCGACCAAAGGTTCTGCGGAGTAGATAAAAAAGTATAGTTGTAAATGGATTACGTATGTGTGATATTTCTAATTTAGAATCAACAATTCTCAGTTTGTATTAATGCATTTTTAGTAGCTACGTACCTAATCTAATAAGATGCAGGTTTGGTTGCCACTATGGAAATACAGTTGAACGGCTTAATTTATTGAAACCAAAATAATGAAAAAATAAACAATTTATCTTGTAATAACAAATATTTCAACTTAGTCATATTTGATTAAATATGAAAAGTTGTAAAGAGGTTTCGATACGATTATTCTCAATCGTTGATGATTTATTTAATTTTAATAATACTCCTAGAATTTCCCACAATGAGCCAAATTGGAAAATAACAAATCACTGTTAAATGTTTGACGGCACATTTTTAACTTCTCGTGTAGGTAGTACAGGAAACATATTATTATTTATTTATATAGTTAGTAGGTTTGTACTGAACAAAGCATTGTACACATAATATATTAAAATAATATTTTTCAAATTATTATTGTACGTGCACCAGATGAAAAATAATTCTCTACCGCTAATTAGCCTGAAATAAGACATTAAACGTAATATTATAATAATGTGTATACATAGGTATATTTTAATATTTTGTGATATGCACGTCATTTAAACAGCCTTACTCAATGTTCGAACTATTGAGGAAACCATAATATTATGTATACTCGCCATTGTACAGGAATTATTGACTTCTCACTTGGTTTTGATATGGGAACTAGTTAGTTAGAAGAAAAACAAATCGCACAGCGTTTCGTTGATACGCACCTTCAACAGTTTAAGTTCCTGTTATTAAAATAAAAATAATAATAACATGTTGAGCATCCGCAGGTGGTTGACATGGTGCGCATGTTGTAAATAAATCATCGGATTAAGTGGGTGACCTCCACAACGCGGCGGAACCGTGGAACCATATAGAAAGACCGATCGGTCACGCGCACTATATACATTATAATATTATAATACATCTGTTGAATACTTAAATTTTAATAATAAATTGATAATTTAACAGCAAAATGAGGTTCGTTACATAACATAAAATAGTAGTAAAAGTATTGTGCGTTAAAATACGCGCTTCCTGTTCAAAAAACGTGTTCTTAACACGTCATTTTGCATTGTCATATTGTGTTCTATGCGTGTTTGATTGCGGTTAAGATATGTAACACTAAATAACATCTACGCGTAAAAATGTTATATTTTAGTGAGGATTGTTTATATTATTTCTCAAAAACTTAATCGTCGATGAATATATGCAGTAAAAATTAAACTTTTTAATTGGTGATTATGGAACGAAGTGGATAAGGTGATTTTGACCGAAACATCAAATCAAACATTTTATAGTTGATATCTTAATAACATGTTAATAATATGTTTGCCAATGATTGATTTGCGCGATTTAAATGATTGATTCGCCTAAACTAATCCAACCTAGACGTAATACTAACACGTTCAATTAAAAAACAATCATTGAATTTCTCGAGTAATATTATTTATACCTACATTAGTTGGCCATCACTCGCAGCACTGTTCTAAACATGTATTAACACCGAGCAGTTGGCGTGAGTCATAACAACAAGTTGTATAATAGTATAAACACCAATTATTATTTAATGATTGAGTGTAGATAATAATGGAAATACTCGGTATTCATTGACAAAAATTAATTTTGCCATTAGGTACCAGTAAAATCAAAATTAAGCCTATAACGTAAAATACATTAACTATAAAAATTTGGGAGATGGTATTTTGCACCAATTTAATTACTTGTAATTTGCGCTACAAATAAGTTCATTTAAGCGCGTACCTATGTAATTTGCGCCAAAATATAAAAATATAACATGTATTTTGCGCCACATATAGAAATTATTTTTGTAATTTGCGCCACGACAGAAAACGAAATAGAATATGTAATTTGCTCCAGACTGTCAAGTTCAATTGTTGAAATTTACCAGCAGATAAATTTACTGATATCGCATAGGATATACAATAATACGAACTGACGTGTGTCCAATATAATATTGTTGTGTTCTACTGATAATAGAGACATATCTCCGATTACGTCTAATCTAATGAAAACTATCAACGTATTGCTAAGTAAGTGATATAATACCATTGTATAAGAAAAACGATTCTGAGCGAAGGCGGTCGGTCAGCTTATGACATTACCAAGTAGTATATTTGATGGTATTATTGTGAATAAAGTAATTTATATTTAACTACAAAATCAATTTTAAATTTTAAATTTAATAAATTGCATAAGGATTTGAACTATAAATGATTGTAAAAATAATTTGTGTCTATGTATTTTTAATATTTTTAAACTGAAACTGTCACAATATATCAGAAACCTTATATTAAGTTTCACGCTTATTGACACAACAAATAAAATTGTATTCACAATATTATAGAAAAAAAAACTAAAAAAATTGAAAATTGAAAATGTCTCTAAACAGCTCAAAACAAATCAATATATTTTGAAAATTTTATCAAGTATGGTAATTAATAAAATAAATATATGGTATAAATTTAAAGTATCCACAGTTATTCGTTTTCAAATCAAAACAAAATAAGAAAATCGCTACTTGAGAAATCAAGTGAATATCTATTGTTGTATAAATTTGAAGTTCAAACGCTCATAAAAACCTAATTTAACTTTCCGGTAAACATTTTTATTTTGATAAAAGTAAAAAAACTTATGAGGAATCTTGTTTTAAATTTTCAAATCTTAGATTTCAATAGAAAAATTTTTATGAATTTTAAACTCAAAATAATTTGTACATTTTCTTAATTTTTACGTATTTTATCAAAATTTGAACTTTAAACCCTTATAAAAAATAATTGAGACTGTATTTTTAATATTTTTTCAACTACCATTGTAACAATATATTAGTAGTCTTGTATTACATTTTCAAGCTTTTTGACCCAACACATAAAATTTGATCAACATATGTAGAAAAAAAAACTAAAAAAATTGGAAACTAAAAAGGCAATAAACAGCTCAAAATAAGTCAAAATGTTTTGAACATTTTATAGTGTACAGAAAATTGTAATAAAAACATTCAACGAAAATTGTATGCGTAAAAATGTGAAAAAATGTAAAAATGTGTGAAAATGTTATCTACGGTAATTTGTTTTGAAGTTACACCAAATACCGATTTTGGGTAAAATTCCTGCTTTTCCTTAATTTTATTTTGTTTTTCCTGGAACTTTTGAAAACTACTATAGGATTTTCAACCTCCCCAATACACCAACTACATTGGACAACTTTCCCATCGAACAATCTGAAGTTGAACGTTGAAGCATTATTTCCACTATTTATAGTGTACAAAAGACACAAATAAAAAAAGGCGGGTCAGTGTATGTCACTCTGCTGTACAATAGGTTACAAGTGGGTCTCTGTAACGGATGGTGTTGAATGTGAATTCAATGATATAATATCATTGTATAAGAAAAACGATTCTGAACGAAAACGGTCAGTCAGCCTATGATATTACTAAGTATATTTAATGATATTATTGAGAATAAAGTAATTTATATATTTACTTATTTACATGGAACCTTGCTTTAATTTTCAATTCTTAGTTACAAAAGTTGAACATTTTATAAATTTTTAACTACAAAATAATTATTAAATTTTAAATTTGATGAATTTTGTCAAAATGTTAACTTTAAATGTTTATAAAAAAAAATTGCACCAATGTATTTTTAATATTTTTCAACTCCCATTGTAACAATATATCAGGAGCCTTGCATTAAATTTTCACGCTTTTCTACCCAACAAATAAAATTTTATTGATATTTATACAAAAAAAAAAAAACTAAAAAAATTGAAAACTTACAAACTAGATTCACTTTCCTATTAGAAAAGTTACTGTTGAAGAAAATCCAAACATTTTTACTGTCCTAAAAGGTGATGACAGACACAAAAATAAAAAAATAAAAAAAAACACACACCATTATAAAATCAATACATTCATCGCTTCGCTCAAAATCTAAAACACATCATTGTAAAATCAATACATTTATAGCTCCGCTCAAAATCTGAAATTCTTAGCAAGACGTTGTGGAAACCACACTTCCTCAAATGTCTTCAAAATTTGTCCACAATTATTGTCGATAATTGTTCTTTACACATGGGGAAACGACGGGAAAATCGAAAAATTACCTCATTTCCGGCCAAACTTGAATAATTCCGGTCTATATAAAAAATATGTATTACACAAACAGTTTCTAAAATACTTAAAAAAAATATGTACATAAAAACCTGTTGTCGAATAAAAATATATCGATGTAAAAATATCTGAAACCTATACATTTCTTGCTTCGTTATTATAATCTAACGATATTTGAAAATTGTTGTGTGTGCCTATACTGTTTATGTACCAAGCAAGAATCGTCGATTTTTATTTATTAAAAAAAAAATCAAACAAACATTGTATGTGGATATGTTTATTTTGTACAGACTAAATAAAATGCAGGATATTATATGATATATCACCCATAACTATAACATTTATTTCTGTGTGAATTATTAAAAAAAAAAATCAAGGTCATTAATTATTATGATTGTAATAATATAAAAGTTATTATTTCATACAAATTTTAATTTTGAACTAATAATAATTATTCTGGCCGTATTTATATAATTTGAAAATTAAACATTGAATGTAAATTGTAAGTTTGGTGTATTATACGGAGCTTTATAAATTATAAGTTATAACTTCTCGGGGTGCCACCATTGGGTGACTTCCCCCTTCCGCTAATCAAACCACATCCTATTTATTGATTGTATAACTTGTAAATGCAGACTGTAAATATACATTTTTATTCAATAAAAAAAAAACTACTTTTAATTATAACTTTTATTTTGTTGAATCTAAAATATCTACGTTTCATGTGATATTCAATATACAATTATTATAATAAGTATATAATTTAAAAAAAAGATAAGTGGTGAAATTGGTGAAGTAAAAAAAAAAATATAAATGGAATATCAGTTATGTAATCCTTGTAAATTAGGTCTCACAAACACATTTATAATTACTGAATAATTATTATACAGGTATTTGTGATAGTTCTTACAAGTGACTGTATAAATTATGATTCTATTTTTTGATATAAAAAAAAGGAATAAGTACGCAAATGTTGACAAATACGAAAAAGTTTAATTCGTTGACCTTTCAATTAAAATATGTATTACCATTTTATCAACTTTGAAGTATGCTATACATTATAGTAATACACATTAACATAAATAATTTTATTTTCCCTAATATTTTCTTTTCTATAATAACGCACAAGTTTAAATATTTATAGGACCCTATAACCCTATGATCGCCGTGAAGCAAACCATACCTACCTATTATGTGATAGGTTATACTTAAAAGTTAAAACTACTAAATTGGAAATATAAAAGATGTTGATCATAGATTTATAACTACCAATTACTATAGTAAATACCTACTATATTAATAAATTACAGTATAATCAATGATTGAACAAACCTTCCATAATATCTATCTAAATCAAAAAAATGTTCACATATATTTTTAATTATATAAATCTAATTAAGCCGAAGAATTTTATAATATTTTAAGGTCAATATCTCGACGACCGTCAGGAATATGCGTAAAATAAGGAGAACTGCAAAAAATGTATGAATAATATATACTCTTAAGTCCTTTAAACTCGCACAAATTGGACACTTAGGTAGGTAACAAACCTATAATTTTAATCATTTTTAATAAGATACTATTTTATAGTGTTGAGATTTGGAGGCCAGCCTACAATTTACTACTCAATTTCGAATCGAAAAAAAGATTTTAAAAAACACCTATATATTTAAGCGATTGCGAGCATTCGTGTCCGATGAAAAATACGATATTTAAAAGATAAAAGTAAAATATCGATTATTGATCCACACCTTCTTACTGAGTTCGAATTCTAAAAAAAAACTTCGACAATGTTAATTATGTGAGTCCTTTCTACACTATCAAAATATGCGGTTGTGCCGCACTGCCACTGGAATACTTCATTATATCTAAATATTACCTATTACCATTGATTAGCGCTCCATAACGGTCACATCCATTTTCGTAAATATTTCGCGTCGCGTAAATACGGGCCAGTGGGCGAATCTAGTATTTATAGTCAATGCTATTACATTGAAATAATTTAAACACTTTGCCCTCCGAAATATAATCACCGTCGGTCATTGGTACATATTATACTATTAGCTATGCCATTCATCGTGATATCATTATTACCTATGCCAAAAAATATTGCGTATGTAATTCACGCCTCCGAGGAAGACATAATAATAATATGTACCGAAGCATAATTCGCATGATTCCGTATAAGGATCGAACAAAAAAGCATTTTAACCAAGCGGAATTCAAAGTTACTGACATTTTTCAAAATCTATGTCTATATTAAAGGGTCAAAATTCGTATTTTTATTTCGACAAAATCGATTTTGGTTTTTGGCGTAACTCTAAAACAAATATGTAGATGCATGAAATTTTCACTAAATATATTAACATAGTATACAAACGTACCGTAAAATGTTCAAAATATTTTGACTTGTTTTGAGCTATTTACAGACATTTTCAGTTTTCTATTTTTTTAGTATTTTAATTTTATAAATGTCAATAAAATTGTATTCGTTGGATCAAAAAGCTTGAAAATTGAAAACAATGCTCATAATATATTGTTTTTATAAGCATTCCTTTTCGATAAAATACGTAAAAATCACGAAAATGTGCAAGAGTTAGAAATGCATAGTAAATTCTCTTTTTAATGGAAGATTCCTCATAAGTTTGCCTACTTTTATAAAATAAAAAATATCTACCGGAATGTCAAATTAAATTTTTATGAGCGTTTGAAGTTTAAATATTTACAACATTGGATATTCACTCGATTTCTCATGTAGCTATTTTCTTATTTTGTTGTAAATCAAAAATCAATAACCATAGACCCTTGAAATTTACACCATATGTTTATTTTATCAATTCTTATACTTGATAACATTTTTAAAATACTTTGACTAGTTTTGAGCTGTCTACGTAGATTGGGTGTGTCTGCCATGACGAACATATACGTGGTTGAATGTGGGTACAATGTTATGATATCCCATAAGTTGAATAATTATATTATTGTGAAACCTGCCACGGTTCCCGGAAAATTGTACTATACCATTATACTATAATAATAGTGTAATCTAATATACCAGCGATATCCAAAAGGGCAAATGGTCTTTTATTTTAGTAGTGGGATGAAAGCACAAAAACAAATATAATTACATGTTTCAATATAGTCTACCTGCTGATATGAGTTTCACTTTAAAATTTGACGCTTATTATGTTTAACCCTCAAATATATTATTATAGTGTATTTTTTTTTTATTTCAAAAACGAAGTGTGCAGCGAACAGCGAGTTGAAGTTTAGTTTTATCACAACGTATATTTTATCGTAACAAATTACGACGACAATTGATAATCATTTAAGGTGGAGACTATACTATATTATTATAAAACTAAAAGCATACGACAACAATTAATTTGAAATTCTACTGACATCCTGAAATTTGGTTAAAGTATTATTTCTTTTGGGTTGGCTTTTTTTGTTGTTGTTGTTTATATTCATACTATTAACGGTAATAATATTTCTCTCGAATGTGTCGGGTAATAGAGTGTAATTTCGGGGGATATTCATATAGCATGGTGTTTAATGTGTATAATACATTATATAGGTACATACATATTTGTAGATCTAACTCAGTTGTTTATGATTTATGAAAGATTTGTGAATCGTTTTAACGCATGTCATGAACAGTGGACATAAATATTTTATAAAATAAAAAAAGTTTCGGTATTATAAAATAAACTAAACAAATAAATTAAGATTTAATTGATGAATCAAATGAAGATTTAATCAAATTTTTTAGTTTAATTTCATATTATATTCCATAAAAATGTAAAAAGATATACACTTTTTCATGTTATGGTATGTACTCTGTTCAATATTATCTTGTCTCAGTATTATATACGGCCAGTATAATATTTATAGACATAAAGTTTATTATACAGAGTGTAACAAAAAGAAGTGACAGATATAATTATATATTTAACTACAATCGTTTCGAGATAGATTGACATGGCAATGGTGGCGATTTTCAGTAGATATAGACTTTTTTGTAACTATGTACCTAATAAATTATATGAATATTTTTTTTTTTTGATTTTACAATGGTGTTTTTTTTTTATTCTGTATACAATACTTCTACCAAAAGGAGTGTTTTGATTTTAATATATAGTACCTTATCTTTTAGCAAATAGGATCAAGATAGTACTTGGGGAGGTAATTTTCTCGATTTTCTCAATAGTTATTTATTGCCACGGAAAAAACCACCAACAAATTACAAAAAACCGCTAAAAATGAATTTTAATTTCTAACGCTTTGTTTATCACCATAGAAACGAATAAAAAAAATAAAAATATTTTAATATTAATTCAACTTACAGGTTATAATAAATAATAACAATATAAAAATTATGCAGACTGACGAACCGTCTCCACTCAGAATCGTTTTTCTTATACAATAATATTATGTCATTGAATTCAATAAATTTTTTTAAATTTTTGCTTAAATAAGCAATAAATTTTGAATTTTACCAAAATATGCAAAAATATACAATAACATTTAATTTGCAGAAATATACAAAAAAAATGTCATCATTAGTTTAAAATTATGATGATTTGTGGAGATAACTGGCAAAAATCCAAAAATATTAAAAGGAAAAAAATATGCAATTGCATAGAAATCCGTGTTCTAATTATAAAAAAATATTAAATGTTATATTGATAAGAACAAGACCTATTTTAATATAGTAAGTGAATTAAATTTGTCAGTTCTTTTTGTTAAGCCATGTAGGTTATAACCTATGTTGGCATATTATTATTAGGTATAGTATACTTAAAATCAACTAGCAATGATAATTGATAATTGAGAACAATGAATAACTTTATCAACTACAATCGAAAACAAACCCTTCGTTGAAATATAATATGAAACAGAATTCAAAAGTAAATAAAGGGAAAAATATTTATGTTTTTAGACGTTTTATTTAACAAATAATGATGAGAATGCGAGTCATAATCATAATCTTTGAAAATTCTATAAATACATTTAAGTACTTTTTTTCACTTATAATTTAGTACCTAATACAGATTAAATAATAGAAATATCATCGCTAGGCTTACTGCGCCGTACACAGCCGGTTGTAATTTATTGAATTTTAGACTTGTAGATAATTTACAATTTTAATTTAATCTACATAGGTCTAGCTCTGCCGTATTGTATGGTTTGTTTATTTTTTCATTTTAATGAAGTCCATCTCGGACAATAGAAGTACAAATACCTAGACAAGGCAAATAACATATGTAAATTGCTTCAAATTATGACGTCAATCTAACGGAAACATTATTAGGTAAGTCGTTAAGAACCTGCTGAAAACTAAAGAAAACGTTATTATTCTTTCAAGCACCTGATACTTATCTATGAATAAACATAATTTTTCCTTTTTCCCATTGGTGGAATAAAATAATAATAAAAAAAACCATCAATTATAAAATAACTAAACGAAATATATTAAATGTGTGTATTGTGTAAGTTATAACCATGATGGCATTGGACAACGTATAACAGTTTTTGTTAAATTTTAATACCCCTTTTTTGATTAACTACTACTTATATCTATTATATCCTATATTTATTACGGTAGGTTTACTTTATAGTGTATTTTTGCAATTTCTATTATGATCGATTTAAAGTACGTTATTTTAGTATTCAAATAAAGAAGCATATTTTCAAACATCATATAGATATAGTTCATTAGTAGTTTATTTATAAAATATTAATACAGTACCTATATTGATTTTTTTTTGTAGGATATTGGACTGATGAATATTTGACTTTAATGATTAGTATAGGTTATATAATTCAAAGAGACATCTATAGAAATAAAAATATGCAAAACTATAATATTGTTAAAAGAATATTACTCATGTATTGTTTCTATTAACCTATCTAACCTTCTCACATCACAGTTTAGATTTAGGTGACTTTATTGATGAATGATAACTCTGAAACTGTAATTATTCATATTGCTGTCGTTATTCAAGCTATCACCTTTGGTAAATATAAATACATGTTCTTGACTTCCTTTCCATAGTTAAATATTATTTTACATTTGAACAAAATGCTAGTTATTTGGTAAATACTTATATAATTTATAATTTATACTTTGAATTTTCAAAAAAATACTTTATTTCTCTCTACTCAGAATCTAAAAACCAAAGAAAAAGAAACAAAAAAATATATAACAGAAAATGCATTTTTTTCCATAAACATTTTTTAAACTATCATTAGTTATGACTTGAGTATTAATTCTCAACCTATTAAAAGATACTTATGGTTTTATATGTAAATTTAAACTTTTTTTGTACATTTATAGTTTAAAAACGTTTCCACATTTCCCACCCTCGTCATGGTCACCAATCACAGTCACTCAAAGAATATATTATTATAGAACATAAACAACCTGACTCTAGTAATTATTACCGTGTCCGTACCAAATTTGATGGAATAAATATCACATAATTATTTTTAACAGAAATAACACTCATTATCTTAAAAATAAGGTAAGTATATGTAGGACGTAGGTACTTAAAATAATATTTGAAAATGTTTTCACACAATTTGGTCATTACAAAACAAAATGCTTGTAAAAAAAATAGTATGTCTTACCTACTATACAATTATTATCATTATAATCTTTAAGTTGTTTAATTAAAATTTAATTTACCACCTCATCAAACCTGCAACTGCACCTTAACCTAATGTTTGACTGGTACGATAAATGGCGTATAAAAATAAATCAAAAAAATTCAATTCATACTACATTTACTCTCAAGATGAGTGTATGTCCAACCATTACATTAAACAACATCTCAATTCCCACGTTTGATACATTCAAATATCTGGGACTCGATCTTGATAAACAACTAACACGGAACAACTTACACAAATCAAAAGATTGGCTCTCAACACCCGTATGCGTATACTCAGTCCTTTTATATCCAAAAATAATAATACCAATCTAAAGGCAAAGTGCTAATTTACAAAAAAAAACTGTCATCAAACCTTTATAGACTTATGCAGGCGTATACAACTTCGGAGCTCAGCAAAAAATCCAACACAAACAAAATCCAAGCGTTCCAAAAATGTAGCTCTTCGACGACTCTCCAATGTTCCACCTTATGTCTCAAACTTAACCTTACATAACGATTTTTATAAGAAAACTATTAACGAAGAAGCACAATATTCTTTTACTCACGCTTTCACAAGCGACTTCTATCCTATTACAATCCTCTTATCAAAAACCTTTCTATTCTAACACTCTCGGGAGATCCTATAGGCGCAGGCTAAAAAGGAAGTGGTTTAGTGACCTTCTGTAGTTACCAACTTATACATTTCCAACCTAAACAATATTACCTACATAAATAAATAAAAGAAAAAAGATTAGTTTTTAAATGAAATATATAATTAATCAAGCTAATCGTCGTCAATGAGTGGCTCCTTATTCATCATTTCATGTATATGTTATTATTTTTATCACATAAACTGTATAGATTATTTATTTCTAATTAAAAATAAAAAAAATTAATTTATCATTAACTACAGTATACCTACTATTCTAAACCTTTTAAGTCATTCATTTTAAGATTAATATTTTTCTGATGATTTTATACGTAAAAATTAAACTTTTAATTTAGTTATACGTATTCGAGTGTTTTAAGTTATAATGAATGTAGTTTGTGTAACTGTAAGACAAAATGTAGGTCTCAATGTTTACACATCAACATTTCAGTCCTAATCATTTAAGATTCTGAGCGGAGCGATCTAAAATTGTCTCGCAATATTAGTTAATGTCTATGAATATTTGATTTAATAGCGATACTAGGTTTCGTATGTATAATACATATACAAGTCATGCTAATAAATATTACAGTTTTGTATACATTCCACATGAAATATTGACTGTTTCACGTTCATATGTTTATCAATTAAAATTGTTTTTTTATTTTCATTGGTACCAGGACTTACGCGTGTTTATACTTACCTAGTTATTATACACACAATCAATAGTTTACCGATACCTGCAGTTACTTCCGTAGCTTATTGTGAATCATGAATCGTCTATGAGAATATAATATAACCGTAAAACACTTTCCTTTTAAAATACGAAAACGTTATCAATACACCTTAGCTACTATGCGATCGAAAACAGTTACACATAGCGTCATATTATGGTGTGTAATGTCATACGCATTTCATAATAAACATAATAATATTATAGGTTCGAATAATAAACACCCGGGCCATTTGGAAAGTGTATGTATTCGCCTCACAATCCGCTAGGTACCTACATGGAAGAACACTCGAGTGACTATAATATTATATGGTTGGAGATATGATATTTTACTACGTATACACAATATAATATCTGTATAATATAATATAATACGTACACTGTGCAAGTATAATTGAATAACTATACAACCGACGTTTCAATATTGTCTATATAGATAAACGCACTAAAAGAATGAATGCGGCTTGGGCTGGCAATAAAACGCACGCGTAACTTATAAACAGCATGCGAGAGTCTTGTACGACTATATAGCCTCAACTGTCAATAATATTATCATTGCGGATATGATATCATACACAGGTAAGAAGGCAACTAAACTTCTTGTTATATTATCGACTGCTGTTACCGGTGTGGGCGGATTCTCAATAATAATAAAATATATTATTACAATAATCGCTTACGACTTTACAACTGTTGCAGCAATCGAAGCCCACACGCGGTGACAACGTGAAAAAATAATAAGTAACAAATTTTGGGCAGGTAAATAACGATAATAATAATTACGTTTCCGTTTCGTCTGACGACGTAGTTTGTTCGCGCCGATGCGACGGAGGTTTCTTGTCCGTCATTTATATTTTCAAAAGTTTTTCCGGTGTTCCGATGCATATATTAGCTGTGAACACAGTACGTGTAAACAAGCATATTCCGCAGATGTGCGTTATACATAATAATATACAGAGTGATTCACAAAAAATAGTCAACCCCGTTTTATCCGTTAAGTGTGTATATTTTATCTAAATCTGATTTTTGGGAAATGTAAACAACTCTGCTAGCTATTTTTTCGTCCTTTTTACGACCATCCATTTTTTTTAAATTTCGGCATCCAGGAAAAAATGTACATTATGACAGTTATTACTTACAAGGTATACATAGGAACTTTATACTTCCATCAAGCATTTAAGAATTAATAAGCAATATTATTAGTAGTAATATTTGTATTTATTTTAAACTATAGTTTGATACTGCATGAAAAATTAAGCAATACCAGTAGATTTACCTTGACTTAAAACTACGTTAAATGTAAACTAGTCACTACACATATATTTTTAAAACATTAATTTTGGTGGTTTTTACCAAGTACCTAACCTATACAAACAAAATTATATTCATTTTTCGTAAAAGAAACAAATTCTTGAGTGAACCACTCCTTACAATGCAAAATTTTAAAAATTGACTTCAATGTGCACTTCCTCGGTATGGGATTACCTATGTACTGAATTTCAGAACCTTATGGCTTAAATACACATTACACACACATGAACATGTGGCTAATAAAATATTTATGAAAAAATAATACTCAGACGACAAACACCTGTTATATAGGTACGTCATATTACTAATATATTCTGCAGTATTATGTCGATTTATATACATTTATTTTATCAGATACACCAAAGACATACCTAATTGTATTTCAATAATATATTGTTTAATTCTTTGTGAATTGTAATAAATAAGTAATAACATTTTTTTAGATATTATATAATATGTTTAATATTTATAAAAATATTAGTTATAGTGTTAAAGTCGTAGTCAACAATGTAAAATTAATTACGAATTCAAACCCGTTTTCAAGATGACATTATGTATAAAGTTCTACCAAGTCGGTGAGAAAACAATACCTAGTAAGTCGGCAATTATATACTCTTCATAACTACCCCCTCCACATTTTGTGTCCTCGGTACGGCCATGTGTATACTCAAAGACCATAATGTTGTCTTCGCACACTGAAATGTGTTCACCATTTAAGTGTCCTGCGGTGTGAACTCCTGTTTTTCGAGTGAGAACCTCGATTTTTTACCGTAAATCGTTGATTTTAATAGACGCGGCGTACGATCGAAGGATAAAACTGGGATCACCCTGTATAATACTCTATACATATACTTATAATATATAAAATAATATTCTTTTTGTTTTACGCGAGCGTCTACGATTTAATAACAGGTTTCCGTGGAATAATACAAAACAAAATCTAAAACTACAACAACAACAACGACGACGACGACAACGACGACTGTAGGTACTACAACACTGTAATATACAGTACGTACGTACAACGATCATTGCACGTGTATCGTAACAATATCACAACGGTGGGGCGGCGGCGGCGGCGGCGGATATAGCAACAATTTCACTCACCGCCGGCCGACGACTAACTAGTTCATATTCCGTCGGACCACGCGACACCGCAATAACATATTTTTTGCACTCTCGGCAGACGCGCTGATGCTGTGTGCGCGCAGACATACGGAAACCGGTCACCACTCATTCAGCGGAGATCGACTGCAGAACGATATCCTCAGTGCAACCGCAAAGTTCGCAAACACCGTAGTCCGTCACCGCGGCCCGTCCCGTGTTTGCTGATATTATTTCGGTCGTTATATCGTATTTATTATTCGGCGCCCGAAGGGTTCGTAGCAACGCTTACCCGGAGTTGTGCCCATCGTCGCGACCATGACCGCCGGCGACGAACAACCGCGGCCCCCGATGGGTCGCGTGCAGAGCACCGTCTCGTTCGCGGCGACGGACGTCGACCGCCGCGGTGACCGGGGAAACCGCGGTAACCGCAGCGACAACGAGGACGACGACGACAACCACTCGTCCGCCTGCAGCACCGACGGTGTGCTGCCCGACGAGGAAGAGATGCCGCTGGTCGAAGCGTCCAGGACGAGGGTGTTCAGCGTGTCCGCCGACAGGCCGATCACCAGGATCCCGACCCGGGTCGACATGAAGACGTTGACGCACAAGGCGAAGCGACCGGCCGTCGACATCGAATTCCACGACCTCACTTACGCCGTCAGCACGACAGCGGGTGAGTTGATGGCAATAAAATATATTAAACGCATAGGCATGGGTCCCGCAGACATTTGTCTAGCGAAAGAAGGGGGGTGACAAGTTTGTCAACACAATATTTTAATACATAAAATATAATATATTTTGTAGGGATCGGCCGATACTAGAACCGATACCAAAAAAAAACCCTATAGATCAGCATATTAATATTAAAGTATTAAAGACTGAAAGATAAACAACAAACATGTGATAACTATTAAATAATAATTCTGAATTTATTACCACTAATAAATATTAAATAATAATCAATGTTTTCACTTTTCTAGGTAATATTTGTGTTGTCAGGTATCAGTTTTATTATATATCGGTTGATGGTATCGGTTTTATGGTGGTATCGGCCCATCCCTAATATTTTGTTAGCTTTTGGCTGAACAGGATTTTTTATAAAAATCATTTTTTTTTATCCTAGTTCCACCTTCAATATTATGTTATTTATCATAGTATACTCAATTTAGAAAAATATTTTAAAAATTCAGGGGTGCAGCTTGCCCAGTTGCTACCCACCGGGCGGCCGATTCTGTAGGTACCCTACCATGTTTTACTATAGGCACCTACACTCTGCAGATAGCTAATACCTACCCAAACGTCACAATGCGCAGTGTACACATCACAATGTTACATGACGAACACATTTCAAGAGATTAAAATGCCGGTTTCAATGAACGATCACTATACTCTGTCCAGCGAGAGAACTCGCTGATTCTGCGCATTCCCACACGACACTCACCGAGACCGGTTCGCACTATGGAAGTATGTCGCGTGGGGATGCGCAGAAGAACCGATTTTCATTGGGCTACCGCGTGAGTTGTCTCGCTGGATAGAAAATAAACATTCAATGAATCGTTAGTGACCTAAATGGTCCCTTAAAAATGGATTAGAGGCCTATGATTGGTCCGTCAAATTTTAGTAAAACATTAATTTAATCAAATTTTAGTTCGACCCGGCCATAATAGTTTTGGTACCCCTACGTTTTTAATTCAACTAAGAATAGATATTTTTGCATCACATCAATATTTTTTTTATTTTTTTATATGGTATATACAATCTGTTCCTTTAGGAACAATAAGAATATGAGATAGTAGAAAAATATTTATACATGAAAACTTGATGGGAGGAGTCACCTAGTGGTAACACTATTCTTACTTGATTTTTTTTTATGTATATTGCTATACTTTAATTACTCATTAAGAAGATCTCGACACCATTTCATTCTGTACCTCCTGGGAGGGTTTCCAGGAAATGTGAAAGTGGTAAGGTTTGAAATGAGAGGGTTGGTATGAGAAGGGAGTTTTGAGTGGAATCGTTTATAAAAAATTACTGCTTATTCGTGGACTGTTTATTTTTTAGATCGGCGTGTAAAGTTAGATGTGAGATATAAGGAGTAGAATTTTTGATTTTACAAAGGATGTTATTTTGGAATGTTTGAATTTTATTAGTGTTGAATTTTTTGGCATTGCCCCAATGCTGAAGACGATAGGTCTACATAGGCTTAAACAAGGATTTATAAGTTAAGAGTTTAGTATTTAATGGAGTGTGTTCGCTTTTGGAAATTAAAGTTTTGAGGATGCGGAGTCCTGCATTTAAGGCAAGCGTTACATCAATACAATAATATTATCATTGTTGGTAAGACTTTTTATTGTGAATATTTTTTTTTAATGCAACAGCTTAAAAATACAATCGCCCTCATTTTAACGCTCTGAAATTACTGTGCCCCGGGACATTTGCCTATGGCCCCTATACAGCTATACCCCCTCACATAATGTTGGCCCTATCTTCTACAGTGTACACTAGTATAATATTATGTCTACGGTTCGTAAAATATGTCTCGTTTTTGTTGTTGTCGTCGTGTATAGTCGTTATTATGTAATTTTTTTCCTCATCTCGGAAGTACAACGTCAATCGAAAACCACCAATAAATAGTAATAATAATTTGTATATTATCATTATTATTATATATCCGGCGTGTTATAAGCGTCGCATTAGGGAAAAAAAAATTAGATAATTATTATTCAATAGAAATTTCTATCATATAATGCTGGTGATCGCGGTAACAATATACCTACGAGAAATTTCAGACACCGGTGTCAACGAAATATCTATTGTTTGTTACATCACGTTAACAACATGACGTACGGGTTCATATAATAAAATCGAAGAATCGCCGTCGTACCTGTATCGCATAACCGTTAGAATATTTTAATCAGATATACATTTATCGATTAGAAGGTATATATTATGTGTGGGTATTTAAAAAAATAAAAAGATGAAATAGTCGACGTCACTTGACATATTGATGTTGTAAGTCATAAGTGAAATCCCGTTATTACATTTATATTAACATAATATTTTCGCGAAGGTGATATATTATATACGATAGCGTACCTCTGTCTTTATTATGTTAACAGTGGCGTAGCCTCGATTATGAAATGGGGGGGGGAGGTTAAACACCCAAACCCTTCCTCCCTGGCTACATCCCTGTATGCTAACTATAGGTAGTTAATAGGTATAATTAGTTTCGAATAAAACCCTATATAATGATATAATAATAATATAACTAATAATTGAGCTAATTCTTACAAAAGTGAAACGAAATACGTTTATTTAATATAAAATATGTATAAATGTAAAACACGCAATAAATACATTATGTTACTTAATTGACAATTCTAAATGTTTTCATAAATTAAACATTTCGATTGAACAACAATTAACAAGCACATTTCACATTTATTATTATTTATTAGTATTTTCAGCCAAAATTAGTTTAAAATTAGGTAGATAAACAGTTTAGAGAAACAGTAATTATTTTTCACTATATGATTTAAGTGTATGCACCAACATACTTTTTTTTAAAGAAAACTATTATGATGTTGGATGAAGTTCCCATAACATATAATTATAAAGAGTTATCGACGATTATCAATAAGTACCTAAATTACAACATTAACAAGTCCGCTATATTATTATAATGTTCAAAATGACGTAAATAAATATTCAAAATCATAATAAATAATAATACATTTTTTCGGTTGAAAATTGATTAAAATTCTAATATGAGCGAGTTTCACGTAAAAAACAATTTCTAAGACTGAACTGTAACAAGCCAAGTGTATCATAAATCAATAAACTATAAACGTTTTGGACATTATTTGAGTGTATTATTTTTTAAACAGAACAGTCTATTTCTAAATGAATGAAATTACCGAACTTTTTAAAAATTAATTTCAACTATCTAGTCAATTTAAAAACTTTCTAAACATATTTCTATACACAAACTAAACTTTTAAGGATTTCTTTTTTTTTCAATTCATTGCACAGCATCATATACTTAAGGTTATTACGTATATATATAGGTATTAGGTACTATATAGTTTAACATAAAAATAAATAGTGTGAAATAAAATATATGTTGACCCTTATTAATTGTGGTTTAGGTACCTACAGTTTGCTTATATACAATGTTGATGGGTTTTAAAATTAGGGTTACCTACGTTCTATTTTATACTGGATTGTTCTTTATTTTATTTTATTATAAATATATATAAAATAGTACCAACTCGTATTATTTTGATACAACACTTTTTTCACGTTTTTTATACCAGTGTATTATGCGATTAATAAACATAATAAATCCATAAATTATTTAATTTTTAAATAATTTTAACACAAAAAGATTTAACTTGTAAAATACATTTACAGTCTTCATACATTTTAATGAGATAAAACAATTTGCACTTCAATTTATACGTTTTGATGTTAAAACCTTATATGTTATACATCACGTGTACACTCATGACGTGTGTCAATAATATTATTATGATGACGATATTTATATGCTGACCCGTGTATGTTGAATATTATTACCATTGTTTGTAAAAGCCTACAAGTAACAATAGCGTTACGCATTTCCCCCATCTTTGTCTGAATAAATAGTTAGTTTAATTCTTTATCTATAATATATAGTAATTTCATTACGTCGGGCTTACGACCAGCCCGACAAAACAGAAACATATTCGGTTTTCCGACAAATCTCCGACAGGAATAGGAAACACCATGAAATAACAATTCCACGACGGCACGAAATCTACCAAGCTGGTAACTAACTTACTGTTAATGGTTCGGGAGACATTATACCGTGTCCGCTCGAAAGTGGTAATCGTCACAAGGTTTCTCTGTTCTCTCTAGTTTTTGTCAACTTTTCTCTATTTGGTATAAAAAAAAGTGCCTGAAGCACAGTTTATACTCGAAAGTAAAAATGGTAATTGATAAATATTATATTTTCATTATCAGCAATTATATTATCTGTAATCGTTGTCGGGCGGTCATCATTATAATAAGCACAGCGACAACCATACAATGATCTAATAAAAATATTTTATTAAGGTTCGTTAAAAATCGTGTAAAAAAAAAGTTTGAAAAATTAAGGTATGTTCCGCAATATTGCTTGAATTTGATAATTTTTGTTGTTTTTGACTATGATGTTTGTAGACTTTGCTTACTCACTAATATACCTCTACATATAATTGCACACATTTTAAAGTACATACTGAAATGATAAACAAAATCTTATATCTCCATCGTTTTTCATACTTATTTGAATTTACGAAGGACGAATCACTTATATATTTTTTTTGCAATTTGCTTATTTTAAACGACATACCTGTGTGGCTAGGTAATAAAACATAAAGAAAACATGAACGAGATCTCTACATGGGCAATATTATTCTTTATTTACAATATATTGCTATTTTTTAATCAAAGTCTTTATTAGACTACCATTTTATATTCTTATATTAAGAGTTTTATAGTTTATACTTTGATATTAGGTATATTATTATCTATACTAACTAAACATAAGGAGTATTTTAAATGTATAGAAATTAAAATAAAGTTAAAATCGTAACTGTAATGTACTGCAATAACTGGATATAATATAGGTACAAATTACCTGCATAAAATATGCTTGATTAATCAATTTTCATATAGGTACATATAATTTGGGTTCTTGCTGTAAGTACCTATACTAAGCAATACATTTTTTTTCATTAGCGTCTCGAAAAATATCAAGACCAAACATTTAAATTGCTCAATTCATTATTAAATTATCTATTATTAAATTTATGATTGGATCACATATTATATTATGTAAACATTAACACGTTTTATAAAAACCAAATATGTCCTTGAACAATTTTTCCTTTCCGCTTAATACTATACGAATAACACTAATATTTAAGATCCGTGTAATTATTTTTCAACAAAAATAAAAAAATGACTAATTTTTAAAAGGTACCTATACTACAGACAGGTAAGGACTTCATTCTATGTATAAGTATTGAATGGTTTAGGCAGTCTGCAATCTAAACATAATAGCTAGGTATGAATCATTCATTTTGGTAATTTATCGGTTAAGGTATAATAAGTAGAATTTCGGAAAAATGTTTGGTAATTCGAAATGCATATATCAAGCCTATTATATTGATAATTCTAATTATTGTTATAATATTATATTCAACCTAAATTAAAGATAATAATATGTATGGGTAGTAGGTACTTACAAATTAAAATGCATCATAGATTTAAGAAATCAAAGAATCAATATATCTTGACTTGTATTGATTCATCTAATAGTTATAAAATCTAATAATATCTAACTAATCAGAAATTAATAAAAAAATATCATGTCTTAGAAGCAATATTTTATCTCTAATAAAATGCATGTTGCGTTTAACCAATAATTCGCAATCATTACTTTCTAATTACATATTAATATTCAATAATGTATTTTAATTAATTGTGGCTAATTACGATTTTTGCATTCATACAAAACGATTAATTATCGTTCTAATGAGTATGTATAATAGGTAATACCTTTATTGTGTATTTAACTATCCCCTTGGTAAGTACCAACATAGTATTATATAAATATATAATGCTATTAACAATCGTTATTTATAGTTCGCAGATAATTTAAAAAATCAATATTTTTACATTCGATTAGAATTGCTAGAATGTTATTTTTTTTTCATTGATAGTTGTTGATGTGCAAATTTACTTGATTTAAAAAAAAAAAATACTTACCATCTGAAAACCAGTTCTCTAGCGCCCTCGACCTTGGATTTATACTGGAACGATATAAATATCACTCTAACCATCTTTTTGTCGAGTTTATACTTTTACATTTATAATGTGTGATTATTTTTATCTGTATTGTTATACCTAAAAATAAATATAATATATTATATTATTGTCTGAATACGTTTTTAATTTAGCAAAATTTGAATTTCTATTAAATCCAACAAACGACATCGATTATCTATATATATGTACCTATATACCTACCTGCCAACATTAAAACGATAAATATTACAAATATTTTTATTAGAGATCATTTTTAGGAAATATCATTTCATATTATGTTGTAATTTAAGCCTTCAAAGTGTAAACGAAAACAAAAATTCAAAAGTTTCAAGATAATTAATAATTTATATTCTCATGTTAAAAACATATTTAGTATATTATTATTATTATATACTAACCTATATACTAATTAATAATCATTGAGTTGTATGATTGTTCTCACGCATTTCATTAACTCTGTAAGATTTATTATTTTATGCCAACAATATTACCTTAAATGGTTAGGTACAAAACACAGAATTATATTTTTCAAGTTAAACAAGATAACGTGATATATCGAAAACTAATAATTTTTATTATTGACATAAGCAGTAGGTTTCTGAATAATTTCCATGATATTAATAAATTATTATAATGAATATCACCACCAAAAATAATAAATCAGAATTCAAATGTTACATATTTAAATTTTTGGTTTTTTGTTACTTTAAAACAAAATATTATCATGCTGACCCTGATCAGATTGTTTACATTATTTTGGTTTTAAAACCAGGTAGAGTTCTTACCAATTTTATAATATTAAATTACGATTCATCAATTTTTTGGGGGGGTTCGTTATTTATTATACACTTTTATTTTTTTTGTTATTTCAAGTTTGTTTATAAAATAAATTAAATAATAAATTATTACTGTGCAAATATTATACAAGGTAAACATTCAACATGAGAAACAAATAATCATTTTATTTGCGTTGATAAAATTATAAAATATTATCCTTTTACATATTTTTTTTCAATACGATCCAAGTTACCAATGTTACTATTTTGTATAAAACTCTTTAAACGATTCTCTCATTTTTTTCCTTGAATTCTACAAGTTATTGACTACAAAAAGAAAAAAATTGAAATGTATGCAGCTCAATATGCATATTATAAAACATAATATTATATCCATCGATTTTTTTATGTAGGTTTTTAAGTTTGAAAGTAGGTAGTAATGATTATTAAATAGTATTTTAGAAATAATTATAATAAAATGTCTTTCATCTCCGAAAATCACATTAAGTATGAAAATAAGATCAAAATTCTATTCAATCTTTTTACTTGATATAATATACGAATCATTATTTACGTATTTAATATTATGACATCGTTTAATATAATTTGTTTTATAACTCTCCTATAATAATTACCTATTATAAATTATATAGGTACATCGTATTTAAATAATGATATAAAGTATATTTTCTAGGTATCGATTTGTTTTAAAATATAATATTAATAACAACTATCTACTATGTTATTTGATAGAATAATAAATTGAAGGCCTATGAATTCAAATTGTCCAAAACAGATTTAATAACTAAAAAAAAAGTGTATGCCCACACGAAAAACAACAATATTGACGTAAGACCTTCGTGAGTTATTATATACCTAGTTCATGGATAGGACATTTTTATTTTTAATGCATATATTATATAAAACAATGTTGGCAAAAGTATTCTAGACTTTTTAAATATATTTTCCGTGGATATATACAAATAACCTTGTACTAAAATGCCAGGTCAAGAGGTAGCAAATGTATATAACTACTGTCTACTGCCATCTATCAAAACATTATTCTGTATTTATAGTAATGATATGTAAAATATTGTCGTAGAACAATATAATATTAAAATGTCTGTAATATAAACCAATCTAATATTATACTCTTGAGTTTTTGACATTGAATTTTCATATTTTACTTCCATAACATAACATACTAGTTGACGTGTGTTGATAGTTAGACGAGTTAATAGTTGATGAGTACCAATAGTGAGAATGTAATTATTTCAAAAATATCATGCAATTTTTTTCCTATAAATAATAAATGTATACTCTTACTATACGGGATTGGTCCCGATCTATATAAAGCCATATTATAATATGCTATGTGACATTTTTAGAGCACAATTTCCAGGAGAAAAAAATGCAAAAATTCACATAATGGTCATACTCCAATACTTACCTAATTTATTCTGCAGCTCGGCCTTAATTAACACATTTATATTCTGAAATAATTATAGTGTTTTATGTTCAATATATTATCACCCTGGACTGTTTTTAAGATATTTTAAAGAATTTAATCGTATTTGTTTAGCATAATTATATATTATTTCCGTGTTATAGGACAGAGAACAATACTGAAAGGCATAAACGGTTTCTTTCGTTCGGGACACCTGACCGCCATTATGGGTCCTTCCGGTGCTGGGAAGAGTTCGCTGATGAACATACTCGCTGGATACGTGTAAGTTTCCTGTTTGCATTGAAATCTATGCTTAGTGTGTGGCTTGTTCATCTGATACCAACCTCTGTAGGTTGTCAGCCGTTCGTTCGTTTCCTAAAGAAAAAAAATTAGTTATAACCACAATCCTATATTATGTTCGTGTTGAGCGTTCACATTGCCCGACCAAGGACCAACCAATAATCCATTGCATCGCTTATTATTGAATTACGTGTATTATAAGTACTTGATTAGAAATGTAACATTATTTATAACATGAAGTCAATTTTTTTTTTTATCAGTTTTTCTTTCCTGATTGAATATATTTTTTAACCATATAAACATAGCGAGTTATATAGGTATCTATAATAAATATTCAATCAATAGTCATAATAAACCTCAAGAACGTTCGTAGTTATAACTGTTATTTTATTTATTGAGAACTATAAAACTATATTTTTTTATCTTCTTAGTGAGTACTTAAAACATTTTGAAATTCCATTTGGTTAACCAACGTAACCTAAATCAAATTCAAGATCTATGAATACTAATTTGAACTGATAAAGATAATATTCTTGATTTTGAAAATGTCCCTATCGAAAACGCTTCTTAACATAAGATTATAAATTACCTGAAACTCAATAAGTACCTACCTGTTGAACGTCTTCATTGATTACTTTATACTAACTATGCATAAAATATTTATCAATTAAAAAAAATATGAAAAACCCGTGTTTAAATCAGTTTGATTTAATCATTCACAATGTATAGAATAAATATTTTTCCCCTATTAATTTAGGAGAAGTGACATCAAAGGACAAATTCTTACAAATGGTCATCCCAGGAATATGCAACTTTTCAAAAAACTTTCCAGTTACATAATGCAAGAAGATTTGCTCCAACCCAGACTTACAGTTATAGAATCGTTAAGTTACGCAGCTCGATTAAAAATTGGCCGTGAACTATCGAAAGAAGACAAAGATAAAGCTGTAAGTATACTATATCATAACTAAACTATATGCATATTATTGTCATTTACATACCTAGGTAATACATTATAATTTTTGCAATGAGATGATTAAATACTAAAATGCCATCATACAATACAGCACATTTTTGTACTAAAGTTATTCACGTCAAACATAATATAAGCATTTATAGAGGCACAATAATGAAATAATTCCATTGTAAAAATAAATACAGGATGTAACCGATATAAATTGCATGATCATTTTCAATTCAATAAATTGATGGTATTGAAAACAAAACATAATACGTTTTTATTTCTGTATAAGATGTATAATATAATTTATTAACTAAATACGAACTTACGATTACAATTTTTAAATAAAATTTAAATAAAACCAAGTAAGTACCAATAATTAAACTAACGGTGTCAAAATGAAAATAAAAACGATTACCAACATTTGTTCAATCGTCGATATAGTGTTGATTATTTTCTCAAGGGTGAAAAAACTGGTATGTAGGTACCTACCTATATATACGTTACACAACTTGTGTGTACCTTTTCTTCGGCAATCGACAATTGCTTATCATAGTACCTATCGTGATATGTGATTGTAAAAGTGTTATCTTATTTGACCAAGGAAAAGCGCAATATGAATAGATAGTTATTATATATGTGTACACACATTTAGAGTAAATTCGCAAGCAACAGTGCCTATAAGATACCCGTTTTCGATCTAAGGACGTAACCATTGCCTTGACCCATGCTGCACATACATAATGTTATTATATTATATGGATAGCATTATCGAACGTGTTATTTATATAGCGAATAATTCTGTACCTGTGGATTATAATAATTAACATATTATACCTAGGTGCTATTGCCACCGAAATCCGGATGGAAATTTGATTGCGGGATTTAATGAAATCTATGATCGCCGTAGTCAAAATATTATCACGGACATTTTTTATTTACGCCCCACCGTCGAGACGTATGGAACCTACTGAATAATGGGTTAGGTTAGGTTACCGAGGTACTGGGTAGGTACAAGTCAAAAAAAAAATAAATATATTTATGATACAAAACGGACGCTGCAGGCTTTGGTATTTCAATAACACGTGCTAAATAGCGGATAATTTATTGTAATAATGCGTTTATGTTTATAATAATGTGCGAAAATGCAAAAATATGTTTCTTTTCTCTTTTCTTCTATAATATTCATGACTCACAGCAGAGTAAGTACTTAAGACCACAACCACGTGAAACTCGTTGGTCGAAATAATTAGTTTACTGGGAAACAAGTAGGTAATACATCTTGAATATTCTAAGCGTGACATAAGAATTTTATGATACGTGAATCAGGTACCTATATTCGCCCGATGACTGTAATCTCAATATAATATTGTGTTTTGATTTTTCGCCAAAATGTTTATATAGTTCATCAATTTGTTATTTGTATTTAATTTTACAAATTGATTTATTTGAAAATGCAATTAGTTTTGTTCTTGTTAAAAAATAATAATTTATGACCTATAATGATAGGCACAAACTGTGCGTAATTCGAGTTACGTACGGTAAAAAATTATACATATTTAAAAGTGAGTAGATATTTTATTCTGACGTCATGAGAAAAAATCTGATGTAAGATACTTTTTTATTCCACTCAAACTTTTTAGAACGATCACTAAAATCCAACAATATGATACTCATATAGGTATGTGAATATTTCTATACATTCAACGAGACTTGCAAAATATATTACAATTAATATACAAATTACCATCAATAAAACATTCACGTATATTCATAAAATAGTTTATAATTTATAATAGACAATAATACAAATCGTAAATAATATATCAGTGAGTATTGGGTGAAGCTTAAGTACACTTAATGAGCAATGACCATCGTTCTACGTAAACTATTTCATTTTCCTCGAAATTTTGTACATTTCATCGGCAACTAATGGACACGTCGTGTACTTCATTTAGTTTTGCATTATTTAAATTAATTGTGATGTTATTTTGAAATGGTCCTTGATAAATGTGCAATTACCACATATTTGATATAGGTACCTGAGTAATTATTTTTTAAAACTATTTTTCTTTAATAACATTTATATAATCGTTAATACATTAATTAACTTGATGCACTGGGTGCTGATGTTTTGTTTCAAGTTCAATAAAATAGTTATTATGAAAATATTTCTCGTGTTTAGTTTATTTTAGTTTCACGATTTTAAATTTTTAAAACTCTTCTGTTTTCATTTTTTTTTTATTAATATTTATCATTTTATTTAATAATTATTATTGTATATATACATAGTACATATAATGTACAATTTAGGTACAATTTTGGTACATGACGTGTTGTATTAAATAATCTAATTAATCTTTTGTTTTAAATTTAATTTAATTTTAAATGTTCAAAATTATTGTAAGTTATTTATCGTTAACCCTATTAATTTCGTATAATTATTAAACATTTTATGGAGTGCATAAACTTAGTATAAATGCTATGAATGCTTGTCTTTGAAACATTCTTTAATACAAGTTATAAAACGCTACGCTTACTAGGACCAAATCGTAACTTTCACCAAAATAAATAGTATTTAAATAATTAAAAATATCATTGTTTACCTAATAATATAGTATACTTAATAGTTCTATACTTTAAATATTAAAAAACTAAGTAACAAAATATTAAGAACAATAAAATAAAAAATTATAAAAAAATTCAGATTTACCAATACAGTTATTTGCGAAATTATTACAAATTAAAAATTCATGAGTTTTCATTTTTGATGAATTCTTAGTAGGTATCTAAAACACATTATTTTTTTTCCCTGTTAAATTTAATTGCACATAAAATTAAAAACGAAACAAATGGTGAAGATGACTTTTACTCGGTAGATTTAATTTACCTGTATATTACCTTAATTATACACTTGGACACCAAAGTGTTGTTACCTATATTATAATAAATAAACAAATAAAATCATATTCGTAATAAACTAATGATAATTACCGTGTTTTCCCGCGGACGCATCACTGAGAAAAATATTACAACATTTGATCAATAGAGCTCTACGTAAATAATAACAACTACCAATATTAATATATTATTTAGGTGTATCATGGCGTGACGTAACGGAATTATACGTACTTATGGACAATGTAAGTTTATATGTTATAACGTAAATTACCCACAGGGTATTTCCGTTCGAAAAAAGACCTATAAAAACTAGAGATTAAAATTATTTATATTTTTAAATAATATTATATTACATTTTACAGTCATATTAAAATATATAGTAAATATTTAAGAGCATAATAATATAAAATCTTCAAACAGCAGCGCATCGAGCGTCATTTACATTTTTCCGAGTTACATAAAATGTTCACGGCCCACGGGTTTTCGTAAAAAATTGTTCTAGGTGCCAGCTGTACATAAAAAGATGATCTCATGCATGGAAATTATAAGCAATTTATTCAATATTACACTTAATACGATAAATAATAGTTATAATATGTACCTAGGTATTGAAATATGTAATGGACTTAGTTTCAGTATTTATTATAGTTCACTAATTATTTAACGATAGTTTAATTTCTATAACTGGTAGCCGTCATAACCACACAATTTCAAAAAAAGGTGTTTAAGATGTATAACTTTAAATTTTTATACCTAATTAACTACTCATTAAAAATTCTCAAAAACATAAAGGCACCTATTTTTCTTAGAAATGCATAGTTAAAATAATGATAAATTTATTTTCGAGAAATAATAATAATATGTTGCTTTACAATTGGGTATTTCAAAATATTTCAAATTATGTAAAAAAAAATAAAACTAATACATTTCAGATTAGTGTTTATCACTTACCACCTATATCATTATATAAAAACGGGGTTGGCTACAAAATATATAGCTTTTGTGCATCTACATTTCTAAAACTTTTAAATTTCTAGTTAAAAATTCTTAATAATAATTTATTATAAACACCATTGCAAATAATACAATTTTAGACAACAACCCGACCAAAGCCTAAATAATATACGGCCTCAGACATAATATATTGGAGTACAACATAATTATTTCCTAACTTTTGTATTATTTAATATTTTAAAACCTTGTATTTACTCAATGCCAATAAAACCACATTTTAAATTTGTATTCCTTCGATCCGAATGCGGATATTAACATTTTGACAATATATTGGACGTTTACGATAGTGGATAGCACACGGGAAATAGCCTCGATAAGTATTTAAGTATAATATGCTAAACATGCACTTACGTAAGCAGATATAATATAATATAATATATATTATATATTGTCTTGCCATTGATTTCGTCATTTATAAATCGTGACTAATAACTATAGTTAGTCCAGATGAATAAATACGTACATATTAATGTATTAGGTATAGGTTAAGTCGTAAAGGTAGTCACGGGGGAAATAGGGCTAAATTGTACATTTTTTACTTTTTTGTAAGCTACTCATAACCAATGAAGCAAGATCCCTCATTATTTTTTTAGTGCCTATTATAGTAAACAAACACGTGACCAATTAAGTGATATCAAAATTATAATAAAACTAAACAGTTAATGTAGGTAAATGAAAATTAATGTAAACAGAAACATAAACAGTAACAAGTGTTTTCCCAGGTCGGAGTAATATGTTACAGTACCTAGTTAAGGTAAATCGTTACACTTGATCATAAAACTAAAAGAACTATTAACAAAGTGAATAAAAAATATATTTATATTTATTGTAATCACTAATGCGTTGTAATTATTAATACCTCTCCTTATTTGTTTAATTGAGTAAGACGAGTACATATAATAATGTAAAATAGCATTAACATTATATTTTTTTAACCACACCTAGGTATGTCATATTATAATTACTATCAATTATTGAATAATATCTTCCACAGCTCTCTCTCAAATATTTAACAATGTTGTAACTGAGTTTGTTTGAATTTGTAATTTCTTACCATTATTATATTTATTTAAAAAATATATATTTGACTATACTATAATTTAAAACTGATTGTGGTGTGTATTCATTTCGTATTTCATTTTCCTTCGGTCATAAATGTTATCCAATTTTAGATGTAATGCAAAGACCATTCCACACACGACAGTAATTATAGTAAAATAACGTTGTCAACTTGTTCTATATGTAGTAACGAATTAGGAAAACTTATCTTAAACGGGTTTTCAAAGTCCAAAAAAACCGATTTTTTAAACGTTTTTCGTTCATTTCGATTAACGTGCATTCGTTATCAGCCGGGATTGACGAAGATCGATAGCTCACAGAGGAGCCAGTTAGTGTTGCTGATGAATATTATTATGGCAGGATTTACCGACATTGTAATCGAAGTTATATTTCTATCGTAACACATTACACCCCGGACCGGCTTTTGTAATGCATAGCCACATGATCCCTTACTCCGTACATTCATTTATGAGCTATATATATATATACACTAATCAGGTAATTAATTATGTCCTGCAGGTGAACGAGGTGCTGGAACTCTTAGGGGTATCGGTGTGCCGTAACACATATGTAGAGAAATTATCCGGAGGTCAGCGCAAACGTCTATCCGTGGCCCTCGAGTTGGTCAACAATCCGCCGGTGATATTTCTAGACGAACCCACCACGTAAGTATATCCATCACAAATCACAATAATTATATAATTTTACAAATAATCTCCGCGGCTGTATATTCTACACTGCGGTCCTGAGTTTTTATAGCTAATCGAATGTTTTCACGCGAGACCTACTATGGTTCCATCAGGACATAATAGTGGACTGCAACATAAGTTCGACGAGTTGCATGTCTCACGATAAGGTCGTGCCAAATTCCAACTGTAACCTACTTATTACCAGCTATTATAATATGCGCGGTAGTGTATCCGCGACCAACTGCAAGAGTCCGCGAAAATATAATTTTATATGTGTGCGCGAAGATCGAAGCCGCTTATTTACATATTATTATGTACAGGGTGACTAGAAAGTGTAGAAGAAGTCTTTTAGATACCATTTTTGCAGTACACGCGGATACAGTCGTGGTTATTATAATAATATGTGACGTGTAAGTATACACGCGCATGCTCCGCAGTAGGTACCTATACAGAACACGTTTCAGACAGCTTTCTAGTAACAGTCCGCAAATAATACTGTACCTATATGCATGTAATATTTTCATTACATTATATAACTAATTCATAAATATTCAGTCGACCGCTAAAACAAGTTCGATTGTCAAGGTCGAAAATCGGAAAATATCGTGTGTCTTAACCATTATATTATAGAGATATAACAACAATAATAATATTATATAGGTATCATAATAATTTTATCGTTCGATATTAAGATTTCATATTAATATAGCATTGCTATGCATATTAATACGACATTATAATAAATTGTGTTTCCTGTTCCTCCGCATCATATATAGTGGGCTGGACATCGTGGCGATAAAGCAGTGCGTCTCCCTGTTGGTCGATCTCGCCAAACAAGGAAGGACAGTGGTTTGCACCATACATCAGCCCAGCTCGTCGTTATTTCACATGTTCGACCATGTGTACATGCTGGCCCGAGGCTCTTGTATTTACAATGGGTCGCCCAAACAATTGGTGCCGTTCCTGGCTCAGGTCGGACACGTCTGCAAGCCCACCCACAACCCAGCAGATTTCGGTATGGTTCGACTGGTTGAAATATTATTGTATTATATAATGCTCGATTATCGTGTTAGGGGCTCGGATTTGTGAGCTCAAAAAAACGCACTCGAAACACGCCCGAAACGGCCAAAATATGTGCTGTAAACATAGTATAATTATATTATAGAGTGTCCGTGTGCGTATACAAATCCGAACCATGGTTTTATTATTATGGGTATTAGTAAGTTGTCAGTCTAGGGCTCTTACTTTTTTAAGTGAATACAAACACACGTGTGGTTGATATGCGCGAATCAATAAATGCTAAAACACGAGTGAACCCGACGCATCGGAAACGTATTTACGTGAATAGTGGAACCCATGGCGGTTAGTACATATAGTTATTATAGGAATAATAATTATTGTTATATAATAATATAAAAAACAAGTTTAGAACAAGCATTTCATGGGAAAATTTAATTTAATTTAACGGTTTTGTGTTCTGAAAGTGATATTTTGGGCATAATAAATATCAATGAAATAATTTAAGAGTTTGCTTTCAAAAAGCAAGAATAAATTATTTGTAAAAAGAAATTTATTGTATTTGAAAAATAACCTATCTAAATATATATTTTTGCTTATCCCTAAAATATATTTTTTTGCGGGTAAGGTACCAATATTTTTATCATGTTCATTGGCCCTAAAACTGTTCGGCCCCAGGCCCAAAATTATCTTAATCCGGTCTTGACCACTGATCGGGTATGGATAAATCATATAGTGGTGAGGGAGAAAGTCGTGGTGGATTCTATAAAATCCTCCTAAGTGGTACCTACTCTGATCGGGATGTATATAGACATTTAGCAAACATATGACGAGATTAAACATAAAATTACGTATTTACGTGACTAGAACAATAAGTTGATTTCCACGTCTACGGTGCTCTTCAAAAACGGACAATCTTTCAATGACAAAATGTCTTGTCCTACGTCACAAATATCCGACAACATTGACTTCGACGTCATGCCATGTACATTAGATACACACAGAATCAAATAACATTCCATAAACAAATCTCATTGACAATAACTGGTTATTATAGCAATAACACTATAATAGTAATAATGTAGGTATTATAGTACGCATATTTGTGGCTTAACGAGTGAACTCAAACGCTGACATGAAAACAAAATTATAAAAACGTCCTATCCTGTTAAGGAAATATATTAATGTGAACAACTAATTACTAGATAATACATATTTCACACTAAAACGAATCTTTTATAGAACACCGCTATTAAACTTTTACCATTATCTAGGTACAGATAAGTACACATGTAAAGATAAAAATATGTACTCGTAAATAATACAGCTCATGATATCTGTAGAACATGGTTGAGCATATTTTTTGTTTTTTTTGTATTTTATTTTAATTGATTATACGGACAAGTGTCCTATTACATAAAAAGAAGTTGTGTCACGAAATATAGTTAACAGTAATATTATATAGATAGCAAAATTTTAATGATATTTAACTTAATTAAAACATAACAAAGTACCTTACATAATTACTTTTTTTTAAACACGATTGAGCATAGAATATTTTATGCAATTTCTCCACATTCAAATCGAAATTTAGAAATGTATTATTCAATTTTTTGAGCTTCTGCCAGGATGATTGACTATGGGATCTATATTCTGTAAAAGGCAACTTTTGGAGATGAACAGAAAAAAGAAAATACAATTATGTATGTTTATAAATTTGGATAATTTATAGTTTGTTCACCACCTCACCCTCATGTCCACTCAAATGTTAAAGTATTACTCAAAACGAAAACTCTGACCAAAATTAATTCAATTCAACATAATTCCGTAAAATTACCAACTGATAAATACATAAAATAAAGTATAAATAAGCTATTACAACCAATATTCAAATTGTTTTAAATACTGAATCTTTACTATTTCATTTAAGTTAAATTGGAAACAGATACCAAGGTATAACAATTAACAATTTTAACTTCACGAAAGACAATAACCTAGCCTGATTATTGATTTATTATTATAATTGTTATCAACAGGTCAACAATACGTTGCATAAAATTATAAAATCGTAATACTTTTTAACTCATACTATATTTGTCTTTTTATAACGATTTAAATTAATATTTTTTATAAAATATAGTTCAGAATTGTTTACCATGGCTTATGGCAACATCGCAGAATTGTTAATGCTCAATCGAGAATATCTTCTTCTGTATTCCTGCTATAGAATTTGATACGCCGATAAATTTTCTCAATTGTGTCTGCAAAAAAGTGATTATGCTCAATCATGTGATAGGTCACATTATTATGCAGTGGCTAATACGAAACTTTTGTGTGTGGTGGGAGTGGCGGGGGGATCAGTGTGAAAAACATTGAACCTTTGTACAACAATTTACATTTTAAGGTTTATAACGCCTTTATTATAATCTTTGTTTTTTAAATACTGTCAACGCAATCAATCCAGTTGAATTCATTAGTCTTATTGTACCTGCTTTAAGTATAGAGAATCGATGTATGATTATTGTCCCAGTCATATAATTTAATTATATTTTACTCAACCATGATTATAATTTATTGGCTAAAATAAATCTCGGATACCATGATTGTAATACTGATTTCATTATTACATCAGATGGCTGAGAACCGTTACAACCTTGGAGTAAATCGAACAAATTTGGATTTTTTTAAATCCTAAGACTGAGTTAAATGGCCTTGTAGTTCATATACTAGTTTTTCCTTTACGATTATTACTTAACAAATAAAAATATACAATAATAAATATTATATAATATAATATTTATTATTTTAAAACGCCAACATTTATACAATTTATTGACAGTCAATATTTTGGATAACAATCAATAATAGGTTTGTTTAGGTATAATATTATACCAGTATACTTGGTTTTGTACATTATCTACTAATTTATCTTTTTAACTTGTCCAGATAAAAATAATTGAAAGCCCCTTTTTATCTACCTTTTTAAATAGAATGATTATCTGAGATAATTTTTTTTGTGGAGAAAGTATTAATCGTTCTAAGCCATTGCTTATAGTCTGTTTATTCGATATTAATTCAATGTACTAACTCTTAGTTTTTTTATGTAAAACGTATGTTTTACTGTAGTTATATTGTACATTGGGCAATTTTATTTAAATTTTAAAATACATGTATTTACTATTGTACCTAATCATTTTAACTTATGTATAATGTATATACATTTAACATTATACCAATTATTATATTTATAGCCAAAATGCTATTTTACAAAATATGCAAGTCATTAAATTATCTATTTAGATCAATTTGGTCAATTTTTATCTATTATCTAAGTGCTATATTATAGTATGATATCAAGATATAATTTCAATGAATTACCTTATCTAAATGATTTTTTGGTTATTTTTGTACAACACTGCCTACAACTTTAGACCGTTTGGCATTTCTAACGACTTTTTTGCTTCCACTAAATCCAATCAAACTACCCCTGTGATAGTCCACTTTGTTAGATTCTGAGCGAAGCAATTAGCGTATTGATTTTAGAATGACGAGAGTTTGAAAAGCAAAAGTTCAAAATTTGAAAAAATTCATCAAAAAAACGAAAATTTTAAAATTATTTTGTAATTAAACATATTGTATAAAGTGTTCAATTTTTATAGCTCAGACTTAAAATGTAATACAACGTTTTTCATAAGTAATTCATACAGTCCCCTTTTTCATAATGAGTAGGCAATAGATTAGACTTATTGTTTTATAATAACAAAATAAATAATTTAATACAAAATAATAATATGTTGCTAACAGTATTCTTTTAAAACTTTACTATAGGTATACCTACTTCATATTTATAAATGTTAGATGTCTTGACCCATAGTATTTTCTTATGACTAGTGGTTTTTAACTAGTTATGAAGAATTGTCAGATTTTGAAAACTATTTTTTATTATCTAAAAAAAGAAGACTTCTTCCGGCCACATTACACTCCGATTACTTTTATTATATTTCAATTAATAGTTTAAAAGAATTTGTGAAAATTCTATAAAGTTTAAAATTATCTTATTTCCAAATACATAATATTATAAAGTTTGAGATTAAAATATCGAAAAACAGAGTTTGCAGTGTGGCCTGTAGATTGTAGAATTAAATTACCCACTATTAGTGTTAAACAATAAAATTTGATTGATTCTACAGAACAGGTCGATCACTATTTCCGTAGACTGTAATTTTTCAAAATTACCTACATTAGCATCATCCACATTCGGCCTTAACCACGGCTGTCTAAACTCCTTATGTATAAAGAGTTTTTCACTGTTGTACTGTCACAACTGTAATGTCAATTCGCTCTCTATTACGATTTTATGTTTTATGTATTTATTATTTATTTATTTATAAGATATAAACGGCCGCGAAGGCTCAAGTACAATGTAGGGAAAACAGTAAAGTGTTATTAAATATTATATACAATTCAGCATAAGACAGAGTATAACATAAAATAATATAATAATTTTACAGTTTTCGAGGTATTAGACAACGATACAATAGTTGACTTAACGAGAGAAATTCAAAATGGAAAAGTAATATTATGTGACGATTTAGACGAAATGGAAAATGGAATGGCAACTTCCAAACTTTGTGAGTGTTACCCAAACTCTTAACGAAATATTTCTTATACATAACTTATTATTTAGGTCGTACCGACACGCTAATTACATTACCACCGGTCTTTGATGACGCACCAGAAGTAGATCAATCCGAAGCGGAATACCCGTCATCTTTCGGTACACAGTTCTCTATACTGCTGGCAAGAAAAACCAAACAATTCTGTAGAAATACCGTAAGTTGAAACGTTTTTAAACCCTTAAGTGTTTTACCCTTTTATTACTATATTCTTGGTATTGCCTATACAAAACCCCTTGAAAATCATTAGTATTTCGCATTTTTTTGATCCCAGATTATTATATCCTATCCCAATGCGAATCACTAAAAACAAGCAATCACGTTTGGATTATTACCTCTTACCATTTTCATGGATTTTTTTTAATTGTTTATATGCAGACTGGACTGTGGATATCTTTTTTCCATCATACATTCTCAGCCTTGCTTCTTGGAAGCATCTACTATGGAATTGGATCAGATGGTAATCGACCATTTGAAAATTTCAAGTTTTGTATCAGTGTAATCGTTTTTTTTGTTTATACTCACGTCATGGGTCCAGTACTTACGTGTAAGTAAACAGTTTAATATTATTAATTAATTAATTATTATATGATTATTGATTTTAATGATTTCATTTTATTATAGTTCCGTCGGAAGTTAAACTATTGCGACGAGAATACTTTAATCATTGGTATAGTCTCAAATCGTACTTTTTTGCATCCACTATTACATCATTACCGAGTATGGTAAGTAAATATTTTTAATTAACCTATGCTTGAAAATATTAGTTCTATACTTTTATTTACATTGTGCATTTTTGCATTTCCTTTCAGATGTTATTTGGATCTTTATTCCTAATAATTGTATACTTTATGTCTGCTCAACCAATAGAGTGGATTAGATTCAGTGAGTTTATGGCTATAGGTCTATTTACTGGTTACACATCCGAAGGATTGGGCGTTCTCATAGGGTCATCTGTAAAAAATTCCGTAAGTTAAAATTATATACGGATGTATTAATATTGCAAAATAATTATGAAAAAAAAAGTAAAATCGTGTATCGTATGGAAAAATATCGGTTTTAACGTATCTTTCAATATCAAATGATTTTTCTCATAATATATTTTTAATCAAACCAACTTTGGTTCCAGAAAATAAGCAATGCAAAGTATGTATAAGTTGTTTAGCTACACGTTATTGTAAATTCTAAATCATTTTTTTTTTCAAATTAATAACTGAATAAAGATTGAGATATATTTAGTATAGGTAGTATAACAATATTATTGTTCACGACACTTTAAACGTAAACGATAGCGATTATATAGGTTATGATAATAAATAATAATTGACAATTGTAACCGTAGGTAAATATAGTGGTATTCTCGTATAGATAACGCTATTCGTAATAGGGCTTGGAAGTTGTAGAAGTTGCAAATTGTTCTATAATGCACTCGGTTTATAGCAGACCAAACTAGAAACCTATTACATACAATGACGACTTTAAAAACAAAAATTTTAAATACATAATTTGTCAATTTTAGAAATGTATATGCATAGGTATAGATCGTAGGTATGTAATATTTTCTAAAAATTACGTTTTTGGAAAATAACTTTTTTGAATAAAATGTTTAGCAGATGATATTTTTTTAAAACGTTTTTTTACTATTCGTAAATTAAATTTTGAAAAAAAAAGGTCATCTGCTTAACATTTTGCAAGAATGAGTCGTAATTCTCATTAGGAAAAATAAATTATTTATTTTAATTTCTACGGGCATTTCACCCAATTACAGCGTTTATTATTCTAATATAATATTCTAAAGGCATAGAGACGTTCATATTTACAGTGAATAAAGGAAAGTGTATAAAATCGTATTAGGTATGATAAAACATTAAGAAAAAAAAAACATAAAAAACTGTGCAGTCTAATATTTAATTAGGCAGGTAAAAACAGAGAAACAAGGGTCTCTGAATTAGCGATGCAGCGTGGGTACTTGAAAAGGTTCGTTCAGCCCACAGTTCATCGAGGATGGTGCGGGATAAAGAAGGGGTACAAATTACGTGACTTACAAGGGGGGGGGGGGGGTTAAGGATATAGACGAAAGAAGGGTAATGCATATAGCACTGGATCGACTTTTTAAATTTTAACAGAAAATGTATATATTAATAAAATATTTTACAAACGAAATTGTTGTTACATACGCGCCACTTGCAGACCGGCGCCGTGATGACGCCCGCGCTGCTGGCGCCGATGCTCGCGCTGGCCGTTTACGGGATGGGCTACGGGCTGGCCATCGAGCCCATCATGGAGTCGCTGATGGCCACCAGCTTCCTGAGGTACGCGCTGGTCGGCGTGTGCACTTCGCTGTTCGGCAACGGGCGCGCCGACATGGAATGCTCCAAAGACGACCTGTACTGCCACTACAAGAACCCGGAACTGCTGCTCCGCGACCTGGGCATGAGCGGCCGGTCGATCGTCAACCAGTTCGTCGGGCTGGCCCTGTTCGGCATGTGCTTCAGGCTGGCCGCGTACTACATCATCAAGCTGAGGATGATGAACAAGCCGCTCCGAAAGATACCGCTGTACTTCAAGAAGTTCCTGCGAGGGTAGTTGCCCCCAACCCCGGCGGCGGCGGCGGCGGCGCGAAGAACTTGTCGCGCGGTCTACTTATCCGTTTTGTCGTTATAACAGTAGTTATTTATACATAATAATATTATTGTAGTGCTCAGGCCCAAGTCGCGTCATCGAGTAGGTACTCATAGCGACGCGACCTAGGCACCGCATAGTACCTATCCGTTTATATATTGTAATATTGTAACAACGACGACTAGCACTTGCGTAATATTATTATTATAAAATTATAATATTATTTAAACGAAACGATTCGATCGATCGTTCTACAGAACGTCCGACGAGTAGATATATAATACTATGATTAATATTATGTTACCAATATTATTTTATAATATATTTTTATTTATTCCATCGATTTTTATCACGTCAGTTTCGATTGAACGTAATCGACATGTTAAATTATATACTTTAAGTTGTATTTATGAATAATATTTATGTGTACCTATTACCTACGTCTTGTCTTGTTTTGTTTTGTTTTTTGTAAGTTTTATACTCTGTTACGAAGTGTTTTTAGTATTTTCAGTGTTCAAAAACTTTTCGTAATTGTCCACAAACAGCTTTAGCTCCTGAAACATTAAAATATGTTTTAAACACAAAAACCCTTCTGGTTTACCGCAATATTATAAAAACATCAGAGTAGGGCATTATTCGAATAAAATTGTATTGTATAAATAACATTTAGCCGAATACATTGTTTGTATTATTTTCAAATATAAATGTATTAAAATATTATTTTTAAATATTTATCCAAGAATTTAAAAAAAACCATCGTGTTCAAATAATTTTTTTTAAATATTTTATTCAATTAATTGTAAAAAAAACAATCAAAGTATTTTTTATTCGAGTACATCGTATACAATATATTGTTCGAATAACTGAATAACTAGTTAGATAAAAATCGGCCCAACTCTGAATAATATAATAGGTACATTGTGTCGTGGAAATATTTTTATCACAAACCTCTTGTTTTTTTTTCAACGATTCGTCTATCAACGGGTCGGCGTAATTAGGGTCGTTCAATGGATCTGTATTATCTGTACTTGATGCGTGTGAGCCAGATTCTAATGAAATCTATAATTGTAAAAAATAATTTATGGTCTAAAATAAATAAAATCAACATAGAAAAGTAACCTATGTTCGAAAAACACTTTTATTTATCAATGTAACAAACTATATAATATTATGATAAATATTTTTATTTATGTTAAGAAAATACATTTTGGATAAGAATAATTATTATTTATTTATTTATTTATTATATTATAGCTCTACCCGATGTATATTTATTACAAAGGAATAATTTTGTGTCAGATTGTAGGACATTTATTGATATTTATGTATAATATGTTAATGTATCATTAAATTTAAATAAAACCACACAGTTAGTAAAATATTTGGAAACACGTTGTTTATTGGTAACCCCTTGACCTTTCGTACAAAATAGAATATCGGTATGATCCCCTTACTAAAATAAAGTATAAATAGGAATACAGAATATTGAACATGTGTACCTAATAGATGACTTTAATAATAATTTATTTTTTTGAGAAAAATCATAGAAGTCCACAAAATAGGCCCGATTTTTTTTATAAGCATTTGAAGTTTAAATTTGGATGAAATTAGATGTTTATAATACGAAGAGTAACAATTTATCAATTATTTTCTTCTAATTCAAAACTATTATTCACGGGGACTTCAAATTTTTACGTATATTATGCAATTTTATATAGATAAAGACATTTTTAAAACATTTCGATAACCTAATTTAAAGCCATTATCGCCTACTCCTTCTACAAATAATCTATTCACATCTTTCTGCGGTAAAGCGGTATTGACTCAAAGGTTAATAACAGTAGTAAACTATAAAAATATATACTATATTATAATAATTATATAACATAAATAATATTATAAACACTGCATAATGTCTACGAAATTTAAAAAAATCAAATCAAATCAACCAACTGTAATACAAATAGTAAAACAAAATTATTTTAATAGCAATATCAAAACACATAATATCATGAGAATATGAAATATACTTAGGTAATAGTTGGTAATACAGGCTGACATACCGTCTTGGCTTAGAATGTTTTTTCGTATGTAATGATCAATCATTGAAGTCAAGTTAAACACATATGACACAGTGACTTAGAGAAGACGAGGTAAACTCGACACCTACTGTACTTACAGCAGATCGGTTACCAAATTTTCCACTTTTTTTACATTTGGATTTACAATAGTTGTAGGTATCAGGTATGTAACTAATTTGATGTTTATTTAATTGTAATAATTACGTTAATATTCACAAACATTACATTATATGTTCTCATAATATAATATTAGATTTTAAAATAAACTGTCCGATACGTACATTGTGATCTTCAATTTCATAATCATACCTTCCAGATTAGAATTATATGTGTAACGTGTGTCGTGATTTTACATAAAAGCTGTTTAGGAGTACAAATTGTTTTAGACGACTAGACGATTATACCATTTTGATAATAGTATAATAACACGAACTATAGCTTAAATAATGATTAATAGGTATATAAAGAAACCAGTTAAACGCCTATAATAGTACCTTCACATTTATTTCAATATAGGAAAACTGTGCGTCTGCACTCAATAACCTTCCGAAAGTACATATTATAACATCATATTTTCATAAAAAATGAGTAACTTTCTTATAGTACAAGACGCACAGCATAATATCATATTAATGGGATTATATATTTTAGAAAACATTCTACAATCTCTTTTTTTAGTAATGTTATGGTCACTGACCTTGACTTTCAAATAAATCATTTACTGATCCATTTCACATTGTAATAATGTGTATACGGCGTATGCATAATGATTTTTTTTTTTGTTAATTATCCCACGGCAACTAAGGCTATTGGGTGGTTTTAAATGTTGGGGAGGGTACTGTAGGTTAAACACGTGTGTTTGTTAGTTTGGCAGATTTTTTAGTGAACACCCGTAGGTATCTGCCATGCCCGGGTAGGGGATGGCGGCACTTTCTCCGAACACCGTGACTTTCCCGAAGAAAAATTCCGCCCGCGGCCTAGGTTTTGAACCGACGTCGGTGCGCGTCGCAACCGACGCCTTAGTCCGCTCGGCCACTCCGTTCCCCGATAATGATTTTATAAATATAATATGTATAGTATATATACATTTTTTTAGTATATTATGAGTGCCCTGATCATGTTAAGATAACCAAAAAGTTTAAACAAATTTCAAAAATCAAAAAAGTATTATTGAACAATTTTAATCATCAACAACGAATTTTTTGTTGAAATTTCTTTTAAATGATTATAAAATTTAAGATATTAATAAATTATACTATAAAATTAGACATGTTGCTCATAAATAACAATGTATCAAATATAAATGTTCCAAATTGTAAGTCATAAAATCTTAAGCAACATTATTGTTTCATGTTGTAAGCACAAATCACCTCAACCAGCAGAAGAAACCACAGCGAGGAAGATTTCATTTCCCACTTTTGCGAATACCTAAATCTATGCGTGAAAATAATTAACTCCATATACCTAATGACCCAGAGTTAACATAATTTAATAGGTATTATGTTTGACCGTATGGCGTATAATATGTAATATGTGTGGTGATATTGAATTATTTTGTCTGTGCTAAAATAATTCTATTTTGGCGGAAAATAAAATCATTGGGAAAAATATTGTATTCCTACAATTGTTTAAATACATTTTTAATAAGACGTATCAATAGTTATTAACCTGTTTAAAGTTGGAAGCAAATACACTCTTATACTTATGCATTGACCTAATACTTCCAGCTTCGTTGAGGTTGTCTATTTTGTCAAAACAATCGGAACCTGCGGGCACTAAGAGTGGTTTATTTGAATCATATATATGGTTCTTTCTGAAATAATAATTTAATACAAAACGTGTACAACAAAACTTGAAGGTCGTGTAAGTTGACTTACGGATAAGGTGTTCCAAACCCGTAATGTGACATCATCTCTTTGGATATCTTCACAAGAACTGCGTCGTTCACACCATAGAAAATCAAAGAGGCTCCGTAAGTGTGTGCCACATATCTTAAACACTGGCACAACACGCGTTTTTTAGCAGGTTCGAAATTCTAACAAGGTTGAATATTAATAATATTATAAAGTATAAATAATAATTCGCAAGTAAAGCCATTTCATAATATTACAATATACCTATATGACCAACGACACCAATAATAAATGAAAAGTATGTTAATGTATAGTTCATAATATTAATTGTTATATAATACCGTAAATTTAAAATTTAAATTAAAATGGAAATTATCAATATTGCTCCGTTCCACTTATTAGTTATTGTTCGACGCGCGACATCACGTAACTAGGAACTACCAACTACCTATTGGCTATTTATCGACATAACTTCTTTTTTTTTTTTTTTTTAAATAAAATAATGGGAACTACTCACTTCACCAAAAGAAAAGTATATACCTTTCCCTTTCCTGTCAAATCATAAGTTGGTGGATTCCTTTTTCCACCATATTAAAAACTTGTAGGATATAGCATTTAAATATTATTGAATGATTGTAGCTATTACGAAGTACGACAAATTATTAATTAGAGTAGACAAATAAATAAAAACATATATACATTGTTAAATTAATTATGTAGACATATTTTCTATTTTATTTCTGTTTGTGGAATTATGTAATATGATACATTTTGTTTATAAATGAAAAAGATTAAATTTGAATACAAAGTTCCTCAAAATAGTTGCAACATGTTCTTACCACAGTTAATAAATATTAGAAATAAAAATTTAGGTAAATAACTTTGTTAATAGTTAGTGTACTAATATACATAAGTTTAAAATTTAACAAAATTCGTGAAAATGATTTTAGAAGTTGTAAGATATTGCGTAAAAGTAAATCGTATGGTTTTGCTGAATAGGGAATCCACTAATTTACGATTTAGGAGAAAAGTGAATTTGGCTCAAAAGAGAAAGGTATACTTTTGGCGGGAACGGCTATAGCCTTAAATAATAGTCATATTACTCAATAAATATTTGAGTTAAGTTAGGTTAAACAATTATTAATTCATACATTAAACTTTTAAATTACCAATTAGGTAATATTATTTTACATTTATTTTTTTGACGTTAACATTTCTATACCTAGATATATTATGATGGATTTTAGATCTCTAGGATTAGAATCTAATACGATATTTATTAAAATCATAATATTAATATTTGTCAATCTTGATTACTAAAAAGTTAGATAGTCTTCGATTTTTTTTTGTTATTTTCCTATAAATGTTTATAAAACATTTTCGCTTGGTCAAAAAGCTTCAACATTTAATGTATGATTCATTGTAACACACGTGGATACCTTATCTTTATGCAAACATTTTAAAAACTATTGTAAATAAATTTTAAATAATTACAAATTCAATTCCCAAGTTTTTAAATTATCGAAAAACTTAGAAATAAAAAAAACGAAATCGAGAGGGCAAGTTTACGTAACCAGAAAAGTTTTGCAAATGTTGGTAACATAAATCAAATATTTTAAGGATATTTAGTGAAATAAGTCTAGAACGCTAGCTTTTACACTATATTATTATTGCTGATGTGATTTTTGCAACGACAGTGTTACGCCGTTTTATCACAAGCTAGATTACTTATCTGACACTGCGACAAATTAATTTAATGTTACACAATGCCGTATCATCTAGTATATTATTAAATTGTATTTTATTAAATTAATTATTAATCACTCGCCGGTATCATAGTTATCTTATAACTATAGTTACCAATTATAAAAAAAAAATGAAGTAAGTACATCTTACAAAAAATATTTACGTTTAACAATCATCAATAGCATCTATTGGTTATTATTGGTAGGTATTTTGTATATTAAACTAAAAACATTAATTTAACTATGGACAATTGAATTCATAAACATACTTGATATACGTCGTATTTGCTTCCAACAATCATTAGTGGTATAGGCAGTGGAGACAAAAACTTTTTATCCTAAATTGTATAAAATAACTTCAGTCTGTTACAGTAATCTTTTGCATGAAGTATACGAACGTAGATTACGCAAGTGTAATACAATTACGTATATGTATTATAAATTAAAACAAACCTCAACATTTTTAACATTAATCTGATTATACTGTTCAATCTCTGGAACATTTTCTAGGTGTATCTTAATTTCTTCTAGAAGCATTTCCATGGTGTTCCAAAGAATATCCGGCTTCGATAGATCCAATACCAACACAACGCTTAAACGTCGACCTCTCGTTTTTTGTACTATCACGGATAACAAATCTTTGAAAACTAAACCACCACCCAATTCCCAAACATGACAAATATCCTTTGTCTAAAAAACAAAAAAAAATTCTTATATTTTCCTAGAAATGCATTAACTATTATAGTTTTGCACAATCTAAGAATTTTCCAAATTAAATAACAATGAAGAGGTAAATTTTTTTACTACTTAGTAATTTTCTATCTGAACCGTTAACACGGTTAAAGTAGTTGAACAATTTCAACCATTTGGTATACTATCGTAACGTGTTAGCCACACGTAGTGGCGTAACCAGGGGGAGGGTTTAAGGGGACTATAGCCCCCCCCCCAATTAATTGTGTTGACCTTAGAATTTTATCAAGATTAACAAAAAAATAAAAAGTGTAAATAACAGACATATCGTGTTTGTATTTTTTTGTGAGACTTATCCCTCTCCCCCCCCCCCATACAAAATTCCTGGCTACGCCACTGGTCACACGGTTTACACGGAAAACAGTGACATTGTAATACCTAGTACCTTAAAGGTACATCTGAGTATAAAATGCAATTAAAACTTCATATTATAATAATTGATCATATTATTATTATTGTATAATATAATATATAATTATTATTTAAAGCCTTTTTTTATTTTTAGGTACCGAAGAGGCAGAAACCCTAATCAGTTGACTAAGGTACAATCTTAATAAAATTTAACTACACTAAAATAGATTTTGCATGTACCTATTTACATTTTAACTTAACATACCTTTAGACATCGTATGATAAACTATTTATACTTTTATAGGTAGTATGACGTGTTGTACACTTGTACGGTCATGTTTAGTTAGTTACTTCAATGCTCACAAAAAAAATATAATATATCTAATTATAATGAGTACTTAACTTTAAATTATATTTATGTAATTTCGTTGTATAACAATAATGCCTATATACATTCATCTAAAATTAAAATTAAAAATGATTTATTTTTAGAAATTTTCATCAGTGGAGAGGTTAGGAACGCTAAATCCTGAAGAGGTATCTGCTTTTAAATAATACTTGGGTACATCGTATTTGTCTTATATTATTTACTTGTCTTAAAGCCAAATTTCCTACATGATATTGGTACATTAATTTAGACTTTTAGTAACAATAATTAACAAAACTTACTAAACTTTTTCCAGATCTTCTTGCGAATGAATATTCCAAGGCCAGTGTGGGTTTTGGCTTTTCATTTTTGTCAAAAAATGAATGAATTAATGAAGTTTTACCCTGCAAAATTAATGAATTGTCATCAGCCAATATGTTTAAAAAATATTTGTAACTATAAGAATATAATATTTAATTAAAAAAATATATCACTCATTATTCAAATATTTTACTATGGTCAAAATTAAATAAAAAGGATTTGATTACGGCTGTGTTTTCAACTAAAATAGATCCATCCTCAGCATCGATTCCGCCAGTATCGACTCTGCCAGTACAGATAGTCTAAAAACAAACTATCGATTCCGCCATCTACCAATTTTTACCTCAACCTGGCACCATACAATATTATCTATAATAAATACCAACGTCCTATAATGCTATAATAACTGAACTATTAAATTAGGTAGCTGAAAAGAAATGTACTACCTATATAGATATAATATTATGAAATGTATAGTAAGTACTGAAGTACCCTATTCAAATTTATTGAATATATTATTACGCTTTTTATCATATTACGTATAGAATAAAAATATGTAGAACTTCTTATTTTTCAATGTCAGAGTTAAGCAAATGTAGACACCAAACATGTTTAGGTGCCGAGGTATATAACAATATTGCTTCCTCCTTATTATTATAAGAGAAAAGTGAAATATTGTATAGGTACGACGTACGTTTCAAAGTCAAATATTACCAAAGTATAATATTATCCATTATTCTACCATCAGTAGATATATATAAACATAACATTATATCATTAATTATACGGGGTCATTCACAAATCCTGCTCACCGCTTCTTCAATCATGCAGTTTTTCAAATTGTTTGGATTTTTTGAACTTCTACATAATATATTCACATAGTATATCGTAACATAATATGGTTTATTAAATAATAACTCCCTTTTTATACTGTAAATTGTCAAGTGGATAATACAATTTTGCCATATCACTATCAAAATTATTTATGGGGCCTTAAAAAATGGTGTTATGTGTGCTTGATAAATCACCTCGTATAAATATTGAACAAAAATTTACCATAAGATAGGTTACTTACGGATGATATTTTAGTAAAATAATATAATTTATAATAAATCTGTAAACGGTAGTTTTTAAAATAAGTATATAAAGTATAAACTAGGGCTATTTTTACTTTGTTAAATAATATACTTAATATTAAAATGAAATACAGTTTACATATATTATGTATAAATAGTGTATTGTATTGTAGAATTTTTTTTATTGTTATCAATATATAGCTTTAATTTTATAGGGCATTCGTTTTTCCACATTGATTCATTTGTCTGCTAATCTCAATAATATTGTGCTTAAAATCTTTGAACTCAATGCAAATAACAGATATTGATTTTTCAATTTCATAATGCAGATTTGTTTGTTTTGAATATTTTAATATTTGTACCTAGACATATATATATATAAATAATGCATGAAAACTTACCGAATTTTTACTTCCGATTACTAGCAAAGTTCTGTCTACCGGTACCATGTCGGATGTAACATTCTTTGAAGACATAGCCAATTCGAGTATGGTTTGACCATTTCTAATAATAATATTATAACGAATATTAATATAAATTGTATTTAATTTATATTATACAAATTACAAATATATTATCAATGAAAATATAAATAATAAATAATACACTCCAGGGCTTCTAATTATCAAATAAAATAAAATGCATAATACAGTTTACAGTGGGATTTACTTTTAAATGTTCATGAATTAATCAAAAAACCACTTTATTGACTATAAAAAATGCTTTACACGTTTCATATAATATTATTATCTATAGATTCTTGAATATTAATAGGTAATTACGTATTATATTCCTGCAACAGTTTAACTTATTTTGCAGTTAACTAAAAAAATGTATCTCACTCTCAAAGTAGTTACAAGCTTAATAAAATGTCGTCTTTAAAGTATTATTTGTTAACTTATTTTACAACTTTTGACTTTTACTTTAATACTACTTGTTAACTATTTTACTGTATTGGTTCATCGTATTACCGATTTGAATTTAAAAATGTATAAGAATAATAATCATAACATAATTTAATAATTGATTAAAAATTATGTTTTAAATATATAGGTACTTTACATAATATAATAAATAAATAATAATTAATATATAAATAATATGAATATAAAATATTATTGTTATATATGTTGTCGACCTTTAACAACTGTACGTATAATATAGAATATAGCTATACTGTCGCAACATCGCTTTTCTGTAGAAATTATCGAATTGTTCGATCATATCGGTGTTCGTGTCTTCACATGTATCTATATAATAATATTTCCATTTTTGTTTCCTTATTAGCAATGCTAATATGTATCTATATGTTTAAAATGGAAAAGAAAATTGGTTTTTTCTCATTTATTAAGTTTAATTTGTGAAATTATAAAAACATAATCACAACAGCCGGAAGAAAATAAATGACCTTTCGTGAAGTTGCTCGTAACGAAATCGCATGATCTGCACAAAATAATGTAGTTGATGCATTTTTAAAACATGATGTCAGGATGTAATCGAGTAATCAACGTGCTTGTGAAAAAAATAATTTCTATGAAATTTGAAGTTGTCACTTGTCATATTGTAGCATAATATCCGTTTGAGACAATATAAATTACAATAAAAAATTGTTATTGTGTAATATTATAGTATCTATTAAAATGTAAAAAAGTCATTCCCTATACCTAGTTAAAGTTATAAATGTACCTATTATGTTCACAAGATATCCGATGTTCACAACATTGATCGTATTATATTATTATTACCTATTGTCAGTTTACGGCAAAACATTTTGTCCATGAAAACCACTTGTTTTAAACACTTATTTTATCGGCTTGGCACTTACATTATACTTAGTTATTACTTAAATTACATCATTGATGGTATTATATCTATAGGCGTGGGTATATTGTATATAGGTACATACATTAATTTAACTTATTAAGTATTTACGAACAGTGTAGCTTACCTCTGAGAAGTAGACGTCATTTTATTTCACCAAAAACACAATTTATTGCTAACAATGCAATTCTAAGTCATTAGTTACTAGTTAGTGACAAACTGAATTCTGAATGCATTACTTTCTGTCGAACCATGTGTTTCTGGCACTCTGGCTATGTATATACTCTGGTTGCCATGGTAGCACCTATAGAAGCACGTCCTTTTTGTCGACAAATATAGTATATCATAATATTTTGAACACGATACAATTCTGTGAGATATTATTCATAATATTATGTGCCCTACTCTAAATACCTAACTGATTGGAACCATTTTTTTTTTATAACCACATGTCGAATGCCGAGGCAAATACTATAATTCTTATTTCCCCGTCGACATCAACTACTTATGATATTATAATATTAGATTGTTGAAACCGAACACATTTTAAAAGTGTTAAAAGTTTCAATCCAACAACTATCGTAACTTATTATGATTAAGTATATTATTAGCAATAACAAGCAATAGTTAACTTATTACCTATGTGGGTTGTGCTTATTGACGGTAGTTAGGCGAATGCGGAACCAACCTCCCTCCCCTCGCATCCAGCGATACCGTAAAAAAAAATTAGAAATGTATATATGCAATAAACGTGAATTCTATTCAAAAATAGTATAAGTGATAAACAAAAAGATGATGCAAAATAAGTTGTTAAATTAAAATTCTAAAAAACGATCGTCAAAGAAACTGAATCCATCCAAAGACTTAGGCATAGCAGGGATTTTTATACTAACAATATTTTTATTTTAATCATTGAATATTTTCAAAATTAGTTTTAGGTGATTCCTGTCTTTAGAATTAAATATAGTTTGCAAGTCAATACACTGACACATTGTATACTTATTTTATGTTTAATTATTTCTAAAATAATTTATACTTATTTACAAAATTGAGATAAATCAAACTTCAACCTCAATCACAGAGACCGAAGAAAATGCCATTTTTAAACATCAATAACGCTTAGGTATAATATGTATTAATAACTACTATAATTAGGTCATTAAAATGCATTTTGATACAAACTAAACAGTAAATAGGTAATGAATGTACAACGTATAAATTGGACATATTGTACAAGAAAAAACATATTTTATAATTTCTATAAATATAGAAGAAGTTTGATTCCAATTGTTACCTATATATTTATTTGATGAATATCTAAAAGTTAATTTAATAAAAATGTGTTCAAGCACGAGGTAGGTAGTTAATTTTATACTTTTTAGTTTTGTATCAATTTATCAGTCCCCATATTATATTTCATTTTTATAATACACGCGAAACATAGGTACTTAGGTTACCTATATTGATTTGATAATAAATGAGAACAAACAATGATTAGGTTAGGTTAAATTGATCGATAAAATATAAAATAATATAGATTCCTCCTGAAAAAAAAAAACGATATTCATATTTAAAACAAAAATCTGTAGGTAGGTACTCGTTATAATTAATCAAGTAGATACTGTTTGTGAAAACACTTTCAGCAGTGAACTTGACCGGTACCAGATGTTCTAAAACAAGTTTGATCATAATATATAATTGCTCTTTATGACAACCAAGTAAAACAATATTGATCATCACTTGATTGTCCGGTTGTTCTGTCCTTAAGAGCTTCATGCTATTTTTGTTTTCCTGTTTTAACACTTATATAATATCATATATTATATAATGTTTTTTTTTTTTTTAATTTAGGCAAATAACCTACCTATCTACAAATTGTTGTTCAATTGTATTGGATTTAGTTAAACCCCGTGGATATCACACACGGTTTAATGTTTATATAACACGATATTTGTATATTTATTTTTAACCTGTATTTTTTTAAATACACATATTTTTATTAACATAGATATTTAGTTTTTACGCCGAGTACAACTTTTTTTTTACACTGATTTTTGCGAGGCCCATTTTCGTAACACTTTATTTATTTTGAATAGAAATGAAAATCAACAATAAACTAAAAAAAAAATGTATTAAATTCCTAACAAGAGGTGAGCACTATGTTTTTGAAATAAAAAAATACACTATGATAATATTATGTTTGAGAATTAAACATAATGAGCGTCAGATTTTAAACTAAAACTTATATAGCGCCTGGTATTGAAGCTGCAGACTATTGAAGTAGGTAATTTTTAATTTTTGTTTTTGCGCTTTTGTCCCACTACTAAAATAATAGACGATTTGCGCTTTTGGATATCACCGGCATATTAGATAACACTATTATTATTGTATCATGTTATAGTACAATTTTCCGGGGAACGTTTTGTATTTACGAACCGTGGCAGGTTTCGCAATAATATAATTGTTCAACTTACGGGTTTACATGACATTGTACCCACTACCCACACTCAACCGCGTATACTATGCTCGTTGTGGTAGACACACGATACATTGCCAAACGATATTAACCCGTCGCAGACTCGGATTATCATAGGGAATTGAGCACATATTATAAAACTATGAGAGAATACCAGAGGCTTTTCATCCCTTTAAAAAAAAAGTGGGCAAGTGGGTGTCGGTCTGCTGTACAGTAGGTTACAAGTGGGTCCCTGTAATGGATGGTGTTCAATTTAAATTCAATGATATAATAATATCATCATTGTATACGAAAACGGTTCTGAGCGGAGATTGCTTGTCAGCCTAGAATATTTTATATTATATTTATATTGTTGTTATTAATACCGCGGTTAAGTTGAATTATGATTATTTGTTTATTATCATATTTGTATATATTAATATATACTTTAGAAGTTTCAAGTACCCACGAATAATATTTTTAAGTATAACAGAAAACCAAAATCGATCTTCTTCGTTTAAATATCTAATTTTGTCAAAATATGAATACAAAATAACTAAGTCTAAAAAAAAACTGTTTTATATTCCTTAGAATTTTTTGGTTACAGAATAACCACCTATTTACGTGTAAATACAATTTTATTGACATTCATAGAAAAAAACCTATACAAATTGAAAACTGAAAACAGTTCAAAGCAAATCAAAATATTTTAAATATGTTATCATGCATAGAAAATGATAATATAAACATTTAGTGAAAAAGTCATATATCTAAAAATTCCCTTTTACCTTAAGTTTTTTTCGTTTTTTCCGGCGCTTTTAAAAAACTAACAGAATTTTGACCTTCTGAATGCACCAACTAGATTCACTTTCCCATCGAACAAGAACTGAAGTTGAAAATCGAAGCATTATTTCGACTACTTATCGTGTACACGCTATACAGACACGAACAATTTTAAAATTTAAAATTTAAAAACAAAACATATATATCATTGAAAAAGGTAGCATGCTACTAAATTATATTTATCAACTGGACTATAGCCAAAAACATATCTATGATTCTTCAATTTTCCTTGCAGAGGGAAAATATCTAGTATAGCGTGATACTTTACTAACATTATTATAATTTATTTTTTTTTAAATAATTTAAAATCATTAACTTAAGGCGTAAGTATAGTAATTGTATCACTATAATTATTGTACTTAATATACTTAAACCTATGATTTAATTATAGAATGCACCTTTTTTTTAAATCCCATTATTATTTATTTATAAAATAAATGTACCTATGTTAATTGATTATGGCATAATACATAATACATTATGCCGTAAAACTATATGATGATTAGAACATTTTTTATTTATGTAATGAAGTGTAGGTACATTTATATTTGTGTGCAATTAGTTATTCGGTCCCCAAACAATAATAATCATCTAGAACAGGAATTGAACTTTTTTGCTTTTAACAGATATGTGCTATGCATAAAACTAAAAACCTGTTTTTTGGCGGACTTCTCAATTAGAAATACACAATATAGCTACGTCATTACTTGTTATTTACAAGCTTATTCAAATTGTTGTTTCAATAAAATTGCATTTTAATAAATATAGTAGGTAGGGGAAACCTGGGTAAGACGAAGATTCATATATTATTTTATACACATTTTATTATTATATACATTTTAATACATTGATACAATACATATTATTATAAATTTAATTTATGAACAATTGATTTATTTATTTTTCGGTATTGTAAATTCAGCTCTTAATCCTGTCGGCGCGCGCATTTCTATAGTTAAAATAACGGCTTTTATTTAATTATCAGCATATTTTTGAAGAATTTAATAGCTAAAGAGATTAGCACAGAAATACAACATGCTGGACGCTGTCCAAACCATACAATATACCTACGGTTGACAAGCAGAATTTAACGAGTGTGAGGACAAGGCGCATGTCGTAGGAAGAACTGCACGGGGACCCAGGTTTATGGGCAGCGTAAGCCCGCGGGTGGGAGGACCGAACAGCAGACATGCACCTCAATCTACGAGCGTGGAACCCATCCCCCACCCACAAACCATACTGACACTATACCAGCACAACGCCTGAGTCACGCCGACGAGCAAACGGGCTGTAAGATAAAACCGGAGGAGAAGAAACTGGGACTAACCACGTACACCCGGATCCAAGCGCCACCAGCAACAAAATCAACAGGGTTGATGACCAAGCGAAAAAAGAGGGACATGGCCAGGATGACGGAGTTTTTGGCGAAAAAGAGAAGCAAAGCCACCTAACAAACCAGACCGCCACCGACAACACTGCATGACACCATTGGAACTGCGTCAGAACCGATCCACCGGCACGCGGCTGCCAGTATTACAATCATTGATTACACTTCGATTACGCTTAACCGACTGATAATAGATTTTCTTGCCGGCCGAATTCGGCTGGTTAGGAGTCCGTTAAATTTAACCGCAGATGGTAATACTGGCCCTTAGTCTCCGACCGTGCTGGTACGAACCATGATGGACCGAAAGCACCTCCGTGGGCCCGCTGTGGGCAAAGTCAGCTACACACTGTATCCATAAAGTATCATTTCCTCCTACTTTAACAGCCCTATAACACTGTTAGCCTCCGTAGCGCAAGCCGCGAGTCCACAAAAAGTCCCATTTTTAACAGACCACGTTTGTTTGACCGTTTATTGCATCCGCTATAGGTACCAATATTGTGATAACTGTTCATTTGATTGTTTTAAATTATTTGCTTTATATACTTGTAATTCTCGAAGTGCTTGTTTCTCTACAATCGCGTCTTTATACAGTTCTAGAAAGTATGGAACTATGTTAAGATATTTTTAACTAAAAAATAATACTCAATATAATTTATTTATATGAAAAACTAACCTTCTATTGATTTTATTACATTATATTATGCAAGTTTTCCTTGGTCATACCCGACTACTTCTAGTTTCTGCTTCGAAAAACTGGTCATCCCTGCCATCTTATTAATATAAATAGGTAATATTATATAACTTAGTTTGTAAAAAAAATGAAATACTATGAAAAATTCAATCGATAAATGCATTTTACGAGAGTTTCAAAAAAATATGTCAAACGCGTAACAAACAATACCTATATAATATTATACTTTGTTTATTCGCATACCGTAGTGATGTATATAATATATTATAAAATATAATTATGATGTAGTATTTTAATATTAAAACAATAAAACCAGATAATATAAAACAAACAATAATAATAATTATTATCGTTTAATTTATAGTCTTTGCGCAAAATATTGTTATAAAAATCTGAATGTATGAATGATGTCTATATCTTATAAATATGTATCATCGCTGTTTTTTATCTCTTAGATAATTTTATAATTGTACGTGTCAAGATGTCTCTGAAAAATAAAACGATGTATAAGTATTATTGGATAAGAATATGCGATAAAATATTATGGCATATTATTATTAATAAGTAATGATAAAAGCGAGGTTATTCTCTATTCGGGGACGACTGTATAGGGATTTACAATCAAAAATGGGAATTTAATATTCTGTTACCAAAAAAATATTATTGTAATATAATAGTATAAATATTATATTTGTATTGATATATAGCTGTGGTATATTTGTTTTATACATAGCGTTACGTCAGATGTATCTGACATATAGGTACGTAATATATGCGTACCTAGCTGTAAATGATTATTAGGTATTGTTTACGACCGATTGATTCCATCCATTATTCGGTCGCGGTATAGCCGCAAATGCCACGAGATCGCGCAATAATTTACAGTTTTTTTACTACGCTATACGCATACTAAATATTATATTATATTGTATTATTGTATATAGGTACCGATAGCGTACTATGTGTGTTTTATATTTCCACTGTACAACTATTTCTTATGATACTGACACATGCAGTTTGCGCAGTGTCTTTTAAATCGTCGATTCGCAATATTCTTTTGCACTTTTGTCTGTAGGTTAATGCCGTCCGTCGTACCTGCAATGCACGATAAACACAATATATAATACATCGATACATCTAAACCCACAGATTACTAAATAGATAGCCGTATTGGCAAGGCTGGACGCGTTAACGATTTTTTTTAACTCGTTAAGTTAAGTTATTTTAAAATAATAAAGTTAAGTTATGTTAAAAGTTACTCGGGTTTTTTTCGTTAACTCGTTAAGTTAAAAGTTAACTTTGAAAAAAAAGTAATTTAACTTAGTGTAAAGTTAAAATTTGGTAATTTTCAAAAATACAAAATTCCAGATTATGGTCTATTAGATACCTAGGTTTTCTTTACGCTCAAGAAAATTACTGGGGAAATTTAAAATGATATACATCAAAGTAAAAACATCATTCAAAAATATTGTGTATTATTCTTCGGACGAAAATTAACTTAATTTAGATACTTTTGAAATAAAATTAACTTGAAAATAACACGTTAACCTTGAAAAAAAAGTAACGAATTAACTTAACGTTTTAACTTAATTTTAACTTTTAACTCGTTAATGCCCAGCCTTGCATATATTATAGGTGCAGCAGTGTGACGTCGTACCTACGTGCGATCTAAACGCAACATTCATTCACGATATTCTGTATACGATAGATCATTAAACTCTTAATACAAACACCGTTATGGCGATATATTGATAATTTAACTATTTATAATCGAATGTGATAGACCAAAGAGTTTAGGTACCTACAGAATATAATGTTGATGGCAAGGCGCATTGCCGTTAACAATGATGCGATCGCATCTATTATTATAATATTTATTACAATTTATAATAAATGATAATTGATAATTGTTTGTTGAACGACCACGGTATGTATTATGTACGATGTACGATATACCTATAGGCTATGGTTAATAGGTATACGAGCTTTTCAATATAAAATAAGATACCTATAATATAAGTAGGACCTGGTAGGTGATTGATAATATTATATGACTTTAGTTATTTGGTAAAGATATTGAATGTATGCAAATACGCATATACATATATAGGTAGGACCTTATGAAATTATATATTTTGTATACCTACCTACCAATATTTGAATGTGTGGTGAAACTGTATATTATTGGTGACCATCATCATTTTTAATCATGTTCCGTTTTTAAGAACCCCTTTAATTTCTCCAAGTTTCAAAAAATTTTCATTAATAAGACATATTATTTTTTAATATGTACATGCAATGGGAAATAGATTTAACGTTGTTTCGATTCAACAAATAATAATAATTGTATTTTAAAACCTTTAGGTATATCTACGTTTTCATTTATTTTTCGTTCAAAACAGGGAATGGGTGGGAGACTGTTTATCACAATACTGCCACCCAGTCCCGTAACGTTTATTCACCAACATGAAATATTTAGGTATATACCTACTCATAAGTTATAATCATTTTAAAGAACGAAGGTATATTATTAGTAGATATTTTAAAGTTCTCTGGCAAAGTAAATTCAAACCATCGACATTATTGATTGTACCCTGCACATTGAATTATGAATATGGACTTGAATTTTTTTGTAGGACCATAATGTCGATCGATTCTTCATTGAACCAAAAATATAATAATATTATGTCACGCGCCATTATATGAAAATTCTAAATTCCATTTCCTTTGTCACGAACAAAGCAATCTACATTGACAAACTAGGAATTATTATAGAGGCTATAATCGATGAAATACATTAACATGCTAATGAAATGTAATTTTTTACCTCGTCTTAATGGCAAATGATTTTGGCCTCGTCCTACTTGACTTGTCTTGACTTCTCGCAGAGCAAAAGACGCTAGAATAATAATTGAGACGGCCGTTGTATAGTTAATAAAAACTATTTGAAATTTAAATGTCCAACACATCCAATATGAGAATACATTATCACACGACTATAGTCAACAAAAAAATTTAACTCTATCATCATCAAAGTTGGAAATTAACTTTTCTGAATAGACTGAAAAAAATAATTAAGTACTGTTGGAAACAGTGTAAACATACATATATTAGTGTGCCTATTACGTACAATGTACATACCTACCTTATATACAATATACTATTGTTAAAGAATTCTAAACTATAATATTTTTAAAATACTTTTGGGAGAACTTAAAACTCTTTTATTTATAGGCGTTGAAAAATAAAATATCATCCAAACATGAAACATTGCCATATAATATTATATGTACAAGCACAAACCGTGTATTATTATATATTCATATGTTCTTAATTCCTCGTTGGAGTATAATGTTGTTTGCGGTTGAAAATTTATCAACGCTTAAAATGGTACATTAGGAAGGTACAACAGGTATTTACAATAACAACGATAATTCGCAATAAGCTTACAAAACATATGGGAAGTCCCATGTATAATAGTCACTATGACTTGCGTAATTCAAAATCTATTCATTTACAATACTCACATCGTGCCATTTTAGTAAAATACAATATAATAAATATACAAAACTCGTATTAAAGATATCTACATTGCCGGTAACCGGTAAGTACCTATTGTGATATATGTGTATAAAATGTTACATATTATACTTAACTCTTTACTCAGAACCATCGTGTTCGAGTATACCTAGGTACTACATTTGATAGCTAATGGATATCAATCCACCAAGTATATTGGATCAAGGTTTTCTATTATTCAACAGAACCATAGGGAATTGCGGACAATGCTTGTGATGTATAATTTACTACCGAAGATTACGAATTATATAATAACAACAAAAAAAACGATATATTATGGATTTTTGATAGTAACATTTACTATATTGCTCCATTGTCCCCTCCCAGCTCCCATTATACCTATATTAATATCGCGGAGTTTGTAAAATATAGGTATTCAATTATACTTTAATACAAAATAAAACGTCATAATATGATTATAATTTTTAAATTTATTATCTTAAATAGGTACCTACCAACGTAATCTATTCCCCCGATGTATAATGAATGTAAAATTTACTTCCTGTAAACAGTTGATATTAAGTACCTAAAAAGTAATCATCGGTGAATATAATATGTTATTACTTATTACTATTAATGTAAATTATTATTATAGAGCTCAAAGCGGTAAGAAAAAAATTTAACCTAAATAAGTTACAGGGCTCGGAACTTCATGCATTCGCATATTTCTTGAGAAGCTATACATACCTATTCCTAAACTGAATCCACACAAATTTAATTCATAATAGTACATACAGGCATGATTCAACTCAACCTGAAAAATTAATGTTTCATATGTTTGCACATTTTATGGATAAATCAAAAAAAAAAATTACTTATAAAAATCAAATTTAAAAATAAAGAGCCTTTACGTAATATACGCCTTTACACAATATATTTAGATTTAATAATTACTTTTTTTCTGTGAATACGTCTATTGCAAAATATTTAAAATGTAATTAAATATAAAAATACATTTATATACCTAGGTACCAGGTACCTACCTAATAATTTAAAAAAATCATACATCTAGGTAGGTAACTACATAATATATTATTAAAATTGTTGAATTATTATGCATATTTTAAGTTATTCCATATAAATAAATTGAAATATATGAAAAATTATATAATTGTCTACTTACTTTTAATTATATATGAGCATTGTGTCCAATTGCAGGAAATTAATCTAAAGCTAAACATTCAATTTAGCAAAGAAAAAAAATACTAATTTCTGTTTTACAAATTATGATTTAAATAGATGATTATAGGTTATATATACCTACTGTATATTTAAGATTGTTTTAGTCCATATATTATGCAATATGTTCAGAGCCATAAATAGATAAGTCAATAAGTGTTCCCTATTTTTTTACATCAAGGAACTATAATATTCTACAAAATAGCATTTGAACTATCAAGATACTCTATAGAGTATAGGACAGTACTCTTATACAAACTTCATGTCCCCAAAACAACAATAAACTATACGCAAACCTTCGAACTAGTGCTTATATGCTTATATTTATTTTGCCCCAGCATCTTATATGTAAAAGCCAACAATTAATTGTTTGTAAATGTTATATAACTAAATAGAAAAAATAAATACCTAGTTAGGTATTTAATACATTTCAACAAACAATAGCCAATAGGCAATAAATTTAATATAAATAAATTATAACGTTCAATTGGTAGGTCGTAGGTGAGTAGTAAAAATGAATTACAATCTAATGATTATTTGACTGTAACAAATGATGGGTATAAATAATAGGTTAATATTATATAATAATTATAAACGTAAATGTCGGTATAAAAAATCGACATCCCTATGAAAATTTCAACACTAGGAGAATTTTTACTATACATAAGTATATAGGTACTTAATTTCAAAATTCTTCGTGTTTTTTTTTAAACCAGCACTACTTCAGACATTATTATTTCAAGGTGACAAGTTTCAACTGGATTTTTTAATCATTGAATTAAGTATATTATAGTTTCAAGAACAACTGGATTTTGTCGTATTATATTTACCAATAATAAGATCTGTTTGTTAAAATTCTAATAAATAAATAAAAACAATGAAAATTTTTATTTAACAAGAATCGGGATAAATAAATTTATATAATTATAATATATATTATTAATATAATAATAATATATATTATGTTCAACTCATTTATCTCGTATACATACATGGTTTAAAATATCATGAATAAGGTTCAGTTACTTGTTATTTGTAATAAATATTAGGTACCTATATGTATTTAGAAAAATTTACTATAATTTGTTATAATTTGAAGTTATTATAAAAATTATATTTTATCACAATGATTTTTTATTTCATTTCTATAATATTTATTCATATAAATATAGAAAAAAATATTCACGGTCAGAAAATGATAGATATTAAAATTAATAGTCTGCCCGTACCTACTTTCAAGTTTTAATAAATATATATATATATATATATCAGGGTACAAAATGTGATATGTTGTTTTTTTATTTTTATCTGAGAATTGTGGAAGAACACGGTATATCATTTATGGTTACGTTTTATTACTATCCCAACAATGTACAATACAGCTCGAGATCAACAATCCTACGGAGGAAATGATCGTGATTTCATCACTGCAATGAATTTAAATAAAGAGACTCAATATATATATAGTATAAGGCTCACTAGATTTAAATATATGAAGGTGCCCTCTGCGAAGGCACGCGGCGCGAGTCGATTGAAAAATTCTGTCCGCACAACTTGACACATTTCAAACATCGACTGTACAGAACCAAATACCCTAAGTGATATAAATTGGTTATTTATTGTCTACCAAAATATAGCTACGCTTTGCAAGGAACAGTAAGCCATTACGTGAAAAACAAAAGGCATAGCCAGATTAACATTTTTGAGGTTCCAATATGAAATTAAAAATTTTTTTCCGATCGTATTTTTATTTTCATAAAACATTAAATATAGGTACCTAACTCATAAGTAGGGCTCTAAAGTTATTGATAAGTAAGCTAGAATTAATTTTCACGTAACGAAAAATATTATAAGTTTATATTGTTCATATTTTTGTATATTTAATGGTTTTGTAGTTAACATATTTCTTAATCTTGCCGTTTTTTAGAGCATATAATGATTAATGATAAAATTCAATTGAAAATTTGGCAATAAAATAAATAAATAGGTACCTACCATTATGTGTATTTATTTTAAGTTTTCATTACGTATTATTGAATCATGTTTTTCAAATCCCAAGTTAACTAAAATTTCCCGTTTTAAATAGTAAATATTTAATAAAAATTATTAAACATAAAAACATTCGTATTTACAAAAAAGTGCATATTTTTTATGCATACTTGTACATTTTATGCCCATAATTGCATGCATATTTAGTTTTATTTAAGTCAGTGGTTCCCAACCTTTTCTATTCTATGTCCCAATTTTCAAAATCTCGCATCCCCCATCCTATAAATTGAAAACAATTAATTTACAGACGTCATTGCGGCATAAAACGATTAAGTACCTCGGCGAAGATGTGTTTTACCCCTAAAACTTGTATTCTTTATAGATACCCGATAACTGGTCGTTATTAATTTTAAATTTTTCCCCTGCATTGTAAAATAAAAATAATTAAATAAATACAAATTTTACTTTATGATGACTGTTTATGCCTCTCCAGGTTGGGAAACACTGTTGTAAGTGCATTAAGTTCCAAACCCTACACTCATAAGTCATCTCATAAGAGTATTCAATTTAAAAATGTTTTCTAGCTTTTTCTGAAGCTGTTTGTATTATATCGTTTAAATTATTGACTTAAAAATATAATTTTCTGACGTCAATATCATGAATCCTAGTATATCATAAGTCTTCTTATATGCTGTTCGTTCTGAATTTGTTTTTAATTCTTCCAAGTTTTAGAGACGTTATTTTGGCAGCTCATACTTGCCATAGTTCAATAAATCTTTACAGTAATGTAAACCTAAACATTATTACATAGGGTGACGTACAGTTAATAACTTTTCTTTAAATCATTTTAAAATATTAAGAATTTGTAATAAAACTATAAACATATTTTTCATACTTATAAATATAAATTGTTTTTGATTGTTCTTTGTTATTGGTATAATTAATTGGAGTAGCTACAGTTTTGTTATAAATAAAACATTTTTAAGCATTTTTTGTACGCACAATATCATATGTTTATATATGCATGGTGCAAAATTAGAGGATAATACTTGAATCCTTGACCTCCTTATCTGGAATTCGTGCTACATGATTGAGTGAAGATGGCCATCTATTGCGCAGGTGGGCCCTGAGAATCCTGTAATGAATGTATAAAAGGAAGGAACAAAATAACAAAATAAACCAAAGAAAAAAGTAAGTTCTTAGAAAATAATATTTTCTTTTTTATTAGGCTAAGTTGGCCTATTATGTAGGCACACGCACTTCAAACAAAAATGCCTATAAAACAACTTACAACACCGTTATAATCGATCAGCGGCTCGAGACTTTTCTTCGCGGAAGTAAAGTACAAACTAAGTAGAAAATACAAAAAAAATATATATTTATTGTCTAAAAAACGAACGGTTTTCCTACACAACAATAAACAGAAAGAAAAAAAAGAACACAGGATGAAAATAATATAGAAATCGAGCAAGAAAATGTATCAAAATAAAATTAGCACATGTTCGTCTCATTGGTAATAATAATAATAAATAATAATAATAATAATAATGATCTTCTATCGCAACGTATTAATCTCGTAAATAATAGTATTTAATAATATCAGTGCACGTGTTTGAAAATCAATGGCCAGCTGCGACGGCACATCACACTGCGGCGGCGCATCACGGCGGCGACAGCAGCGGTGTTTGCATCAGCAGCAGCCACCGTAGCCGCCGCAGCCGGAGCCGCCGCAGAAGAAGACGTAACCACCGTCGTCCGGGATCAATGTTGCTTAGACGATTTCTTGGACGCGCTGACACGGCCCTTGTTGAGGTACGCGTTGTAAAAGAATCGGGCGAACAGCAGCAAGTAACTGAAGTACATGGCCGACGACAGGGTGATGTTGAGCTTGGACACACGGCACGAGTGCGGGCCGCCGGACTTCAGGTAACCGTACGTGGTGTAATTGATGAAGCAGCCGACCAGCATCTGCGTAAGCTGACTGGCCGTGATGAACATGGACACTTGCTTGGGAGGCCGGTAGCCCATGGCCCGCGCCGCGTAATACGTGTACATCATCGAGTGTACCGAGTAGTTCATGACGATGAACCACCGGGCGGACGACGTGAACTCCATGTACGAGAACCACGTGTACAGCAGCACGGTGATGTGATGATACCAGTGCAGGAAGATGAGCGGCTGCTTGCGGAGCACGATGAATATCGTGTCACCGAGTTCGGGCAGCTTGGACAGCACGAACAGCCACGACCAGAACCCAGACACAGGGTCATCCTCAACGTAGCTGCGAGTAGAAAAACCAAATGATTAGAGAGATAAATAAAAATGTTCATGCAAATTGTATAGCGCCAACAATTGTTTTTTTTTTTTTAATATCTAAAACTAAACTAAGTAGGTACACTAAATTGTGGTTTGCCAGTTCACGTGGGATACGCCTGTTGGGGAGAAATGCAGAGGAGGCCACTTCAAAATATTGAATGATAAAATATTGATGGTAAAATTCATGGCTAAATATATAGGTATGATCGCAACATGACGCCACTGGCAGTGAATATTATAACTTCGATTTATTTGCTAACAAAACCATACAAATTATTAATTTCTTGGCTAAATAAATCCAAAAATCACTGCCAGCTGAGATTCCTTTCCATGCTAAAAACATGCAATAATTTTACGTGCACAGTCCTTAACGAAAATGCGTCTCAATGCGATCATACCTATATATTTAGCCATGGTAAAATTAACATCAACATCGATGATTCAATTTGTTTTTCCCATTTGGTTCTAGATGACGCATTAGTGTATCTAGACGCCAAACCGCTATACAATTTCAATATTTAATCAGACGTGCGACAAAAAATTGTATGAACGGCTCGAGTGGGTAGGGCTCACCGGCTATTGTTTTTAGTTTTATTAAGTATAACTAGCGTCAAAAATTATATATTCGGAGCAGAAGTAAAAAAATATACCTATTTGTCTAATTTTAAAAAAATCTATGCTAGTAGCAAAAAGTATAATTATTTTTAGATTCTGTGTGGTTCATGCGACTGTGTAGTTTATATTTTCATAACGAGTCAACGGCGTCAATTAAAAAACCATTTAGATACATAAAAAAATTCAGCATTGAAAAAATCTATTACTACCCACCAATCTTAATGTACCTACAATGTAAGTGTGAATTGAATACCACGATTATGAAATAAATGTAATATAATTGCGATAGGAAGGTATAGTACGCAACTCGTGAATTAGTTTATTAAGAGGTTGTCAGCGCATTATTTATTTTCTTTCTCTGACCCAGACTCAGACATGCATTCAGCTGAAATAAGCTCTCGTAGTTAGGTATAGTAAATTAGAATGAATTGACAAATTTAAAGTTAAGAACATTATTCGTGTTTGTACGTCGGCTTTTTTACGATACATCAATTGTATGCAAATTATGAGTATATAAAATCTAGAAATTTAAAAATTAACATATTTCGCTTTAAAATTGGTTTGCCTAAACCACAGGTTCTCAAACTTATTTAATCCACCACCCACTTTCAGAATCATTTTCTAAAGCCCCCCCCCCCAAAAAAAATTGTTTAAGCTTACCATCCGTAGTGCATCTAGTGATTGTAATGACGACGACCATGAGTAAAGTGAATAATGCGCATAATATCTATACAGAAAACTATTCAACAGCTGGAAAGGAATCCGTATCCTTCAAACAATTATAGTTATCATTTTTAGAAAACATTTTATTATATAGGTATTATAGGTACCTATACTGCTATTACGATTGCCACTGGTTAGGTTAGGTTAGGTCGCTATACAGGGAGATTCTTTTGACAGTAAAATACCAACTCATTACGTATTAATTTTCATAATTGTTCATTCTTATAAAATGTTGGTCTTTTAAATACTTAAAAAAATAATACAGTAAGATATAATATAAATAAATGGTAGGAACTTATTCAAAAATCGATTTGTACCTGCAGAAATTCCAAACAAATATTTGACTTGAACAAAATAATTACGAATGCAAAATTAAATATAAAATGATTTTTATAGACTTCAAATTATTGAAAATAATATTTCCAAAAACGCTAACACTTTTAAAAGAATACCTTGAACCATGATAAATTATATTACTATACACCAACGTAGTATTATGATTATAATTTATACCTGCGCACATAAATACCTACTAAATCATATAGGTGTAGTCATATTAAAAGTAGGCGTACCCACCCCACCAATTACAAATCCAGAAAATAAAATAAACGTGGATTTTTGCTTAATTTGTGGATACACGCTTCGCAACGTCACTGACAACAATAACCTATTGACACAGTTCACAATGCTTCCGATATCTGATGCGATTATCATCGCCATTGATTAAATATTGGGCGTCAAGACACATCCTGTCACACAATCGATACCAGTCATGTAAAGAATATTTTGATTTACGAACTCGAATAATTGAGTTAAAATATATTCATAACACATATTCTAAAGAATATTACATGTAGGTTATAGGTAGGTTAAGTTAACCTATTTTTGTCCAGATAATTTATATCAGATTTGGAATGGTTGGGAACTAACGTTTATAGATAATAATGAACATAGTATTAAACATACAAATAAGTATTTATATTAGTACAATAAATAATAATGCTGGTAACGAGTACACAAATAAATGTATAGTAAAAAAATCTGTATCATCACAAGTTTAAAATAATAAATTGTTATTATATAATTTGTATTTTTGTAAATTACTAAATAAACTAAATAAATTTAAGTGTTCAGATTACTTCGCGAGACTGATCAATACTAGAATTGTACGTAGGTAATAAATAAATAGTTATCAATGGTTGTTAAAATATAATCGACACGTATCGAATACCACATTACTACGGTCACGGTTGTAATATAACAAATAGCTACAACAACCTCACAATTTGAATCATGATGAATAAAAACTGACTTGGGCATATTCTCAATAATGAAATTTACAATTCAAAACAAACTACTTCTAGAACTAACCATCATACTCCTTCTCCAAACGAAGGCCTAAAAAAAACCGAACCGCAATTTTAGAAACCAGTTCTCCGTCACCGGAAATGACCGAACGCTCGAACGTCGATACAGTCGATGCGGCGGCGCTATCATTATACGGCACGTCAATATGTCATTATATTCGCTACGGATCCAAACGGCAGTAATACAAATCACATAAACACCTACTGTCCTATAAAATAATGATTACCTATGCTATCACAGTACGCAAATTTTTTTTCTACAGACAACACTCACTGGCTAGCAGCTAGCTGCTAATATACTAAAAATATGACGTTCGGTTTTCCTCCAGCGGTAATAAAGTATTATTATATTGTTCATTATTACGTCCGCAATTACGCGGTTGAGGATAAACATAAATAAATATATACCACCGCACAACAGCGATGTTTTCACCCACAACCTTGCCATGGAAATACATATTATACTTGATGCATATTTTATAAGTATACGCTGCTTTGTGTATCGCTACATCAATTACAGAACATTGGAACCTTATAAGTTATATCGTTTAAACACCTAATTTATACTGTAGTGTGTATCAATAATAACGTGTGCTCCGTAAACACTCAATCTCACTGTACACACCTACTTTAGTCGAGAAAATAACGTATCATTATTTCACAAGTCGAAATTGTAATAAAAACATTCAACGTATAGAATGTTTACATAACGGACAATTTTATAACGCACGGGTTAAAAATAATATTGTTCGATCAGTGTAAGTTAACGTCATGAAACTTGTAAGTAAAGTACATGTGCATTTGGATTACACATTCGTCCAAACTAAATCGAAAAACCACATCCTCTTGGGTGATGCGCGCTGGCTTTCGAAATCGTATAGGCACACTTTCGGGGGACATTGTCTCAGGGTCACATATTATGAGATTTCCGCAAATAGTAAACGGAACGAGTTTATATTTTACAACAAATAAGCATACTTGTTTCAAGAACTGGAATTTTTCTACGTTTAATTTTAAAAACGAGAGAGAGTTTAACACCAGCTGCAGCCCCCACACTTGTTTAACGAAGTTGATTAAATGTAGAAACTAGGAAATCCCGTTTGTTATCATTCAAAAGGATTGACGGAATGTTGGGAATATTTAATCAACAAAATATTATTCAAATTTTTCAAAAAAAAATGTCTTAACCATACAAACTAGACAAATGAACCAAGGATTTTTTGGATTTTGTAAATAGAAATAAAAAACATTATACCTTATATAAAATATGTAAATCAATTTATAATGTCATTAATTATGACCACAAATATGCTCCCACAAATAATACATTAAGTTCACAAATGTACCTACTTCAATTATCCTCAAATTATCACCGAATTAAACATACTGAGAATTATTTTATAAAAATAATCAGGTAGGTACAATAAACGGCAGTATTTAGTATTTTACCATCTAAAATGATCCAAATCGCGTGTGGGTACATTTATGACAATATATTATTCATACATAGGTTGTGTCTTAGTATATGTATATTACATACCTATATTAAACATACATTAGTAAAATACGAATTTAATCAATACCTATAAATGATATACGTTGATATATGATTATACGAGTATAGTGTCTCATGTTCATTGTTCAAACTGACTTCTTTACTACTAGAAAGTAGTAACCTAATAGAATGGTTATAACTTAATATAATTCTCTACTAGTGTTGTAAAATTAATAATTTAACCAAAATTCATGTTATAGGTGAATTACAATTCATTACTGTAAGAAATTGTATAATAATTACAACAAATATACTATACAAAAATCAACAGTCAATTTAGTACAATTTTAAAAAATAAAAAAAATTAAAATACATGGCAATACAACATTATTTTTAAGACTAAATTATATGGCTTGTACGCCCATGTCTATCTATCAACAATGCCTAAACAACCTCGACACCTCGTTCATTCGGCGACATTAATGGTATAGGTACAGATTAAATTTGCTTAAGCTTATAAATCAAAACAAATATTGTTTAAGAAGAAAAAATAATACGTTTTCCTAAATGTAACAAAAAGAAAAGAAAAAAGAAATATTTAATTCAAAAATAATACAATTAATCGCCCAATAACGCTTCGATAAAATAAAAAAACGATAATTATGTTTAATAATACCTATAAGTAATGTATAATAATACCAAAAAGAAAAATAAGTCTAATCTGTAAATAAATATGTCGCAGAGCGAATTGATCTCGAAAATAATAATAATAGCACGTTGTTAAAAACCAGTATAATAACTAAAAAGTAATAATAACACATGTCTTCCGTGATCACTGTTGTTTGGTCTTGGACGATTTTTTGGATTTGTCTGAAGTACGCGTTGTAAAAAAACTGGCCGAACAGCAACAGGTAACTAAAGTACATCAGGGACGACATCGTGACATTGGTCTGGGACACCCGGCAAGATTGCTGGCCACCGGCCTTTAGGTAACCGTACGTGGTGTAGTTTATGAAACAGCCGACCAGCATTTGCGTCAGCTGACTGGCCGTGATGAACATGGACACTTGCTTGGGCATCCGGTACCCCATGGCGCTGGCCGCGTAGTACGAGTACATCATCGAATGCACGAAGTAGTTCATAACAACGAACCACCGGGCGGACGACGTGAACTCTGAGTACGAGAACCACGAGTACAGCAGCACGGTCATGTGATGGTACCAGTGGAGGAAGATGAGCGGTTTCTTGCGCATCACCACGAATATGGTATCGCACAGTTCGGGCAGCTTGGACAGGACGAACACCCACGACCAGAACCCGGACACCTTGTCATCTATGAGATAGCTACAAATGGAACAGAAAATCTAGACAAATAGTGTACGTACGGAGATCGACCACCACCTTCGGATGAACCAATAAAATAGGACGATAGGAAATTTGTACAGTACCAAACACGGATGATTAAGCATGATTACAACGCGCACCAGTATTTGTATGGCCATTATTGCTCGATGACAATCCGTCGCGCATCATCGGAAACAAGGATGCGGACAGCGAAGTATGTAGAGTATGTAGAGGAGGAGGAAGAAGATCTTTTTACAAACTGGTTTGGCATATTTGAAACAAAAAGAGAGTTGAGACTTGAGAGTCGACGTTATTGACATAGGTTTACTTAGGTTTTGTTTACTTATTATTGAAAAAAACTCAAAATGTAATAAAATTATTAACAATATAATATAATGCCCGCGTAACAACAGTACAACAACAACACGTTTCACACAATGGTGTACTCAGGGTTGTTAAAAAAAAAAGTAATAAAGTTATAAAAAGTATAAGTATAATTAATATATAATACATTTTAAATATAATTAAGGGGTTCTATATGTTTGTCAATAGATAGGTTATCAGGTTAGGTTACGTAGCATCCCTCGACAATTATCAAGTCACATTGTGCTATTATTATTATTATTAGGTCTTACTTACAGGACACCTTTTTTTTAAACTTATTTGTTATTCATACTTATGTAGATTTTTACGCTGACGTGGTGCGATCAAAATAATATGCGTGGGGTAGAGCTTAATTTAAGTTATGGAGTTTTATCTACAACAATTGGCCCTATTGCTTCGGATGCCATCGTTTTTAATGTTTAAATCGTTGATTTTCAACAAAAAAATCATTAAAAAAAAAAGTATCCTGCAGAGTAAAAAAAATTCATAGGTTATTTTAATTTAAAATTTACTAAAAATATTGTTTTAAACACATATTTTTTATTGATCTTTAAAACGTCTGTATTAAACGCTTCAAACAAAATCAATATGTTTTTTTTGTGATGTTTTAAACATAACAACCCAATATTTGACTTATCTTTTCAGACATTTTGTAACTATAATTTTGAGTTAAAAGTAGGTTGTGTGAATATTTAAAATTGTATAGAAACAGGAAATAAATAATGGTTTAAATTATATAACGTCTTAAATAGGTACCTATTAAAATAAATAATCGGTTAAAAGTTAGTCTCTAGAAATATTATTTTCTGAATTAACTAGTCAAGTAAGTACTTATCTATATTAAATTTAGGGTGGAGAGATATGAATAACCAATGTAGTAATGTACCATATTATTATATGTGCCATCACATTATGATCGCTTAAACACAACTCAAACCTTATATCCTTATAACATGGAATTTAATTTAACCAATATTTTTTTTCCGAAAGGTGAGAAAAGCGCTTAAGTTTAGTACCCATAGGAAGACCTGCTGTTAGATAAGAACATATATTAAATAATTACTTTTATATTTTCGTGTTAGTAGAAAAGGATTCGAAGTCTTTAAGAAAAACCATGTGAAATTTTAATATTTGTGTTTCAAAACTGAAAAAAAAAAAAATTGACCGATAAAACAAAATTTTTGTCAGTTTGAGTGACCAAAATATAAAACAGCGACCCCGCTGTATATAAATTGTAAGAAATAAGTCACTTGAGTTTTATAGGTTTTTTATTTTCTGAATTAACTAGTCAAGTAAGTACCTATCTATATTAAATTTAGGGTGGAGAGATATGAATAACCAATGAAGTAATGTACCATATTATTATAATGTGCCTATCACATTATGATCGCTTTAAACACAACTCAGAACCTTATATCCTTATAACATGGAATTTAAATTGAACCAATATTTTTTTTCCGAAATGTGAGAAAAGCGCTTAAGTTTAGTACCCAATAGGAAGACGCTGCTGTTAGATAAAGAACATATATTAAATAATTACTTTTATATTTCGTGTTAGTAGAAAAGGGTTCGAAGTCTTTGAGAAAAAACCATGTGAAATTTTAATATTTGTGTTTCAAAACTGAAAAAAAATAAAATTGACCGATAAAACAAAATTTTTGTCAGTTTGAGTGACCAAAAATATAAAACAGCGACCCCGCTGTATATAAATTGTAAGAAATAAGTCACTTGAGTTTTATAGGTTTTTTAGAATAGTATGTATTGTCTTGACCACACAACTATTGTATTGTGTCTGCTCGATTTAAAAAATAAAAACATGTAGGCAATGTGTGTGTCTCAAAGGTCGTTTTGTTATAAATATATGCGAAAGAGTTCGATGAGCTAAAAAGGAAGACCGATGTGTAGCACAAAACAGGCTGCAGCGGTTATTAAATTGCATATAGGTACTAATTATTATTTTAAAACTACATGGTGTACGATTTACCATGTTTTGACCGTTTGGACTAACTGATAGAATAAGAGAATTTTTTTACCCTTAATTTTCCAAACTAACTGTTATCGATATTAAATCTATTTTAATACACACACGGATTACAGAATATTTAACGGTTTGACTCAATTAAAGAACGAAGTTAATGATACTATAGGCTGGTAGTACAATTAGTTAGATATTAACTGCATTTTATTTTAAGATCAATTTTCAATGGCAAACCTATACTAAATAGGTACATGAATACATGATTGACCGATAAGGAATTATAAATGAAATAAATGATTGATGATTAACCGATGACCAGGGTAATGATTATATTATTGATAATATTATACTGACTAGTATTTATAGGTTTATACTCTTCTTTGAGCAGAAATTGTCATGTGCCGTATATTTTTCAATATTAAAACGCAAAATTCCACTTATGATGTTGTATATACAAAACAGTATATTAACAAACAATGAATGATTTCCAGAATGATTCACCGGTAAAATATATACAGATAAATTATTATTAATTAATAATAAGTATAGTTATTTATTTCTCGTTTTGACTTCTCGCAGAGAAAAAATCCATTTAAAATAAGTACAACGAATGTTGCTGCGGTTCAACGTCTTATTCTTATGAATTTTATCAACGCGCGCGTCATCAACTCAGTTTTTAATGATTTTTTTTCTTTCAATAAATTGTTTAAGTACCTACACGATTAAAATAGACATATGACTATTCTTTTTACTGCAGTTTTTTAACAGATAAATGTCTATATATTTTGCCCTATTTTGTATTGAATGATAATTACTAATTTAAAATAAATTCAAATTTTATACCTAATATATGTCTATAAATTTGGTCTCAAAAAATGTATGTTCAATTCCATAAAACATTTTCATAAAAAACAAAGTAAAAAAATAAATGAGTTATTTCTTCACATTCGTAGAAATTCAATTGATGTATTTTTTAAACTTAAAGATAAGAATTTTGAAACGATCGTAGGTATACCGCTCAATAATGCAATACATTATAATCAACTGGTAAATTATTGCGTTGAATTAGTGAAGTGAATTCAAATAAGTTGACTATGAAACCTAATTACCTAGATGGTTACATATCACAGGGAATATAAATAAAAGACGCATTGTATATATTATTTCACAGTATACTTATTATGTATTCAATTGTATATTATGAGATTATGATAAAACGTAAGAGCAACAAAAATTATAATTATTATGAGAGGAATTCTCTCGCAAAATTCAATATCACGCAAAGCATAAATACAATCATTTTATTTGTCAATAATTAGTAGAAACAGGAAGGCCATAGGAATATTAAAACATTCACAGCAACAATATCTGCTGATGTGTGAATTTGAATTTATCGAGAGTATTATAATGCAAACCCAATTTTCTATTATTGCTTTTTACTTTCTAAGTAAAGCAACACCTGTAATATTTTAAAATGGCAAGTCGGTAATCTGTTATGAAAAAGCACGAATACCTCGACGAATACAAAATAACTCATATGTAGGTTAGGTATAGGTAATATAATATTAAAATATGTTAGAAATTATTGAAAATTTAATCCAATCGGCTAATACCGACACCCAATTATTGATTTTAAAACCTTCTCAAACTATTTTAAACTATTTATTTAGAATCTATCAGTGCCATCACAAATTGATAATTAAATAGGTACCTACATAATTACACAGTATAAAATAAATAAAAAAAACCATTCAAACGTAAAAGATATGCTAATTAAGTTAAACTATCAAAATGATTAATTAAGTTCAGCTAAATATAAATGCCATAGAAACATAATTAAATAATAATTTAATTCGCGAATTACCTACCTAGTAACAATCTACTATCAATTAACTATAATCCATATTAAATATCAATTAATAAAAACTATAATATAAATAATAGTTTCTTTAACTTAAGCCAGGTTCACACTGCCCGTGTCGTGTCGTTTTATTATCTGTATACATGTATACCAAAATGCAATGCCAATGATATGAATATTGTACCAGATGATAACATTTTACTAATTTTTTTTTATTTAGGGGTGTTAAATAGATACATTACAATTTAGAAGTATAGACTAGGGTCAATGGTAAAAAATTGAATCATGCACTTGGTCACAATATATTTTCATCGGGCATACTCTGATTCTGAGGTATACGGTAATAAGTACATTTTCTACTATAATATATTGTATAAATACGTTCCTACGGAAAAAAATCGTAGAAGGTAAGGTGATAAAGATGACAAAATGAATATGTAGGTAACAAAGAATAACATATTATATTATTATTATTATTATAATATTCAATCGAAAAGTGGTATACTGTAAGAAAACTAGTCATTGTCCAATCTCGTAGTTAATCACAACGAACTGGGGTAGAATAGAAACGGAAGAAGAAGAAATGTAATAACTATCAATAATAGATGCATTATTATTCACAAATATTTTATATTGATTGTTATAAATTAGAATTTAGCCTGACTTTTTTTACGCGTTTTTACGACCAAATAGAATTATAGTCTTATTTTTCATTTTTAGACCACACGAAGTTAGGACAGCATTAGCATTACTTCCTCTGAGTTATAATACATTAAGCGAAAACGCCCATAATTTTTCAAATATATAGTAGCAATATAAAATAAATATGATAAATAATTGAATATTGATGACTGACACGTGATAACAATAACATAGACGATAACACATTTCAACTGAAGAATAAAATATTAGTTGCTTTCGTATTACAAAATATTCGTCATTGCAATACAATTTTTTTTTTGTTAGATTATTTTTACTTACCTATACATTATTATTTATTATTATATATACCTACCAAAATACGTTTATAATAGTTCATAAATTTAGAAAAATAACAATTAGTAAACCGAAAAATTAATGATTGATTGACCAAAACATATTTGATTTCTTGAAAGTGTTCATTTCAGTATTTTAAGTGCTACAACTATTTTGACACATTTTATGAGTTAAGATAACCAATCTGTAACGTAATATTTTAAAGTAAAAAAAAACAATTTACCAATTAGTTTCCAGTGATTCTAATTTAGTAGGTAATATTCATTATCTTAATAAAAATACATTTGCATATTCATTTCAATTGTATTTGAATTACATGAATAGCGATGCTCGTCGAACGTTATATAGCACGTCTTATATTTATGTATTTATAGAATCATGCCTGCGGTAGACTATTTTAGCAAGGTATGATAAACGTTACTTAAACGATTGCCCTAATTTCACAGCATATTATATCAATATATATATATGTTATAAACAGATACTAAAAGCCAATAAGAAAATAAATTTAAATTGTATAATTAGATTATGCGAATAAGATACACAAAAGAGACTGAAAATATTAGAATTTAGTTTGTCTAGAGTATTAAAAATATAGTATTTACATATCGACAAATAAATTTAAAATTACTAATTATTTAGTTACATCCCAGTATCTAAGGAATGATATCATCATATCGATATTATGTAATTATGATATTAATAAAACAAAAAACAAAAATATACGTAGATACACTGGAAAATAAAATTCATTGAATATAGAACTTGCCAAGTCGCAAGAGGTAAAAAAATAATACTCGCCGTATTATGAATTAATATTAGTAACTTATTTAGTAATCATAACCTGTATACTTATTGGTTATTACTTATTACTCATCATACTTATTACTAACAACGTTACGGAAAATTTCAATGACGCGAATGACGTCGATATCACAGTTATTATTGCTGATATCTAATCACACGATTTTTGCCCACATATATACGCAACGCAGGCAAACTAAATATTTTATTGGTGAAAATAAATAAAAAAATATTATATAATTTTATTTTATAATTCAAACTATTAAAACTGTACATCATGATAGGTAAAATCACAAGAGATAAATATAGTAATATATTTCCAGTCACGCTAATTATGAAAATATATTTATTAGGCATATTTCCCCGGTATATTTGTACTGAAATCAGTATAAATAAAATTAGCTAAGTTTAATTTAGTTGACACCAAGAAATGAAATTTGTTTTAATTACCTATCTAGGGGCTAGAACTTAGGTTTTTGTAGAGAACGCCACACCAACATTATTATCTGTCGTGAAGTACTTGGTAAAAATGATTTCAGAAATCGATAATAAACTATTCAATTACCAATTGAAAAGTGATTTGAGAGCTTTTATATAAATTAAAGGAAACAATATTTTTGACTCTTGAATAGGTATCTTTTTTTGTTGTATTACTTAAAAGTATAAATTGTTTTCAGGTACTTAAGTGTATTATTTTAAAGTTATGATATAAGAAAAATCTAAATATTACCCAAAATATTGCCGTATGGGGTTATTTTATGATACAAATAACAATAATTAGAAGTTATAACTATAGTATAATATAAGTTTTATAATAATTTAACAATATAACCAAATTGAGAACTGAGTTTTGGAACACAAAAACATAAAAATATCAAAAATTAATTTCAAAAACTCATAAAATCTTGTTTATCGGTGATAAATCAACAACATCGAAATATTATTCAACTTACATCACACATTTTTTTTAACTATTTTCATTTCATTGAAATCAGCAAATCACATATTAGTATATTACTCTACATATTATTTTATTCTGTGATATGAGGTACCTACCTAAACCCACATTTAAGAATTATTTATCAAAAATATAATTTTAATTATGCAGGTATTATTACCAATTTATTAAAGAACTATTTCCATTGATTAAAATATTAATTATATTGATTTAAAGACATAGGTAGACAAAATGTAAAGAAATTTTAATAAGTAACACACGGGTAATGTATAAAAACCATTGAGAAAAAGCAGATAATGGCTAATTGTAATGTAGGTTGTTTTATAAAAGGAATATAAATTCAGGTGGATTAAAATAATTTGATTAAATTGTCGGAAGTATTATTTAAGCCCATTAATTGTTTAGTACCTATATAAATATTTTACATATGCTGACAAAATCATACAATTTAAATATTAAAGAATTCCATATCATGTCAATCATACTCTTATTTATTACATTATAAATAATTTTGTGATATAAAAATTTAACTCACAAAAATAGATAAATGAAAATCTTTGTCTTATTCTTGTTATTGCCCAGTATATTTTCTAAGATTAAAGATGAAAGATCAACCTGATTAGCTGAGATCATTAATAACACTGGTTTACTACAAATAGGTACAATAATACCTATTACCTATAAATGATTTATTAGAACTAAAAGAATGCACTTCGGCCCTCAATTTGACAGCAAATATGATATAATTACATATAGATTATATAGTAATTACCTAAATATTTTATCAAAAAGAATAGTTGATGACGTCAAACTCTTTTTTAAATTAGGTAGGTATTCAACTCTTTTAACTTTTTTTTACAATCATATTTTTTTATTCAGGTACCTTACCTACTAAACAATTAAATTAGATATGAAAAAACCACATAACCTATCATAAAATTGAAATTTTTAAAACGTGGCTAATTGAATTGAAAATTGTATATTAGGTATATTATTAAATACTTTTTTTTTAAATATTTTAGGTATGTGTTCCTTTATGTATTTATAATATGTAATAGACATTTAATATGAGTAAGGATAAAATTGATGAGAATTTATTGTAGACTAACTAGGTACCTATTAAATTGTAAAACGGTTTTGAAGGTGAATTATTAACCAGTATTCCAAGGATGTGAGTATAAAAGAAATATTTTAAATATTAAATTCAAGTTTGAATACAAACAATTTCCTGTGAGATAATATGTACGCATAAAAGTAGGTATTAAGATCAATATGAAGTGAGTTTATATATCATTCATGTTCAAAATAATTTAAATGTAAACGACAACTTTCTGACATCATTATTTTCCAGATTATTTGCTCTTCATAAATTAACGTAAATTAGTAACACAATAACAAAAAAAAATGGTTGAGTTCTAAGGTTATTATTTTTATAATGATCAAACAATATAAGTAATTAATTAGGTTAATCTAAAGAATGAATAATATTGAAAAATTATTATTCAGAACTTGGTTATAATATAAAATATACCTATCAATTATAATTTATAATTAGCGCATATGTAGATTGAATATATTATAGATTTGAATATTTGTATTCAGTGGTTTGTATTAGATATACTATATACATGTTATGACGAATACAAACCTTAATATTTATAAGTACTTGATATGAAGTGCATAAAAAGTATCTTATATTCTTTAAAGACATAAAGCACTAAACTGTACATACAGTAAGTAGGTGCCTACCTAGTTTCAATACATAAAAATTATGACATAAAAGTATATAACAAGTCAATTTAAAATAAAAAACATTTATTTACCTACCTATTAAAATTATGAACACTACCTCCTACTGTGAACTATATAAGAAGGTTCCCAAAAAGAGCTGTCTCTTAAATTACATATTATATATTATCTACAGTATCTAACTCGTCAACTTTAGAACCTACACAATTTCATACTACCATAACAGTAAATACTTAAAACATCAACATTCAACATAACTCATAAGCATTTACAAAAAAATTTAAATGACGATACATGTCACAAGTTGTGTTGGTATAAATGTCAGTCAAGTCTATAATTTCTGCCGTTCACCATGTGTGAAACAACGGTGTTATTAGGAGCTTGAGCTCGGTAAAGCTAACGACCACTACGCGATGATAAAGTGAAACCGTAATGACGAACAATCGGAGCTTTCACCCG